>CM050165.1:12751639-13284139 GCA_027410445.1 Discoglossus pictus | reverse complement strand
CCCACATGAAAGAATTTGCTCACCTACCCAGTTGGTTTTTGCTCCATTGTAACCCACAGCCCCTTCTTTAGTGGATGTCACCCATTGACCAGATCAATTCCACCATACATCTCACTCGCCAAGTCATCTCTAATGTAAGGTCCCCAGAGCTGTGATCTCATTTGGTACCATTACTTTTAGTTTTGCTATGGCCCAACTTGAATATATTACAAACCGTATGAAAAATGGCGGTGCCTTAAACGTGCATTTAACAAATAAAATACAATTGCTTTTCTGACAGATGTTTCACATTTTAATAAACCCCCATTTACAAATGATGACAGACATAATGTATGTTACCAGACTTAAGGCATTTGGTTATGTGTCATGAGACCCTGTATCTCAGTCCTTGGTATGTCAGGAATGGAGAGTAACGAGGACAGCGGGGCTCCAACCGGAGGCTTAGACCTGTTTATTAATATGTGCATTATTTAGGACAACATCTAAACATTAACCGGCTCATCCCACTAATGCACAGCTCATACCACATCCTCCCAACGGATTATATGGGAGCTAACAAATATATGTATCTGTGGAAATCTGGTTAATATCACTGGGTATCCCATCTTCCTGTTTTTTCGACCCAAAATGTTATTCTTTTGTCCAGACAAGTTTAACCTCTTCAATGTCAAATCAAAATAATTACAGTTTTTTCAGATTGCCTTTAAAAGCCTTTCACTTCCCCAAACATTTAACCTATCCGAGGGGTGAGAGGATCTGTCGGACATGGGTGATTACAAGAGATGTGGATGGTCTGACCTTCTCACTCATGACCTCCAGCCCTGACTCCCTAAGACACTCTCAGGTCAGATGTTACAACTCAAGCGGACCAAAGTAATGTAAGTATGAATGGCTGACCATATTGGGTGAGGGGTGAAAGTGTCCATCTGACATAGATGATTTGGAGAAATCTGGATGATCTGACCTTCTCATCCCTGACCTCCAGCCCTGACTCCCTAAGACACTCTCAGTCAGATGTTACAACTCAAGTGGACCAAAGTAATGTAAGTATGAATGGCTGACCATATTGGGTGAGGGGTGAAAGTGTCCATCTGACATAGATGATTTGGAGAGATTTGGATGGTCTGACCTTCTCATCCCTGACCTCCAGTCCTGATTCCCTGAGACACTCTCAGGTCAGACGTTACACCTCAAATGGACCAAAGTAATGGAAGTATGAATGGCTGACCATATTGGGTGAGCGGTGAAAGTGTCTATCTGACATAGATGATTTGGAGAGATCTGGATGTTCTGACCTTCTTATCCCTGACCTCCAGCCCTGATTCCCTGAGACACTCTCAGTTCAGACGTTACACCTCAAATGGACCAAAGTAATGTAAGTATGAATGGTTGACCATATTGGGTGAGGGGTGAAAGTGTCCATCTGACATAGATGATTTGGAGAGATTTGGATGGTCTGACCTTCTCATCCCTGACCTCCAGTCCTGATTCCCTGAGACACTCTCAGGTCAGACGTTACAACTCAAGTGGACCAAAGTAATGTAAATATGAATGGCTGACCATATTGTGTGAGGAGTGAGAAGAGCCATCTAATATGGGGGATTAGGAGAAATTTGGATGGTCTGACCTTCTCATCCCTGACCTCCAGCCCTGATTCTCTGAGACACTCTCAGACAGATGTTACAACTCAAGTGGACCAAAGTAAGGTAAGTATGTATTTTTGACCATATTGGGTGAGAAGTTTGAGTATCCATCGTACATGGGTGTTTTGGAGACATTTGGATGATCTGACCTTTTCACCCTTGACCCCCCAGCCATAACTCCCTGAGAGACCCTCAGCCAGACATTACAATTCACAGTAGAACAAAGTCATTTAA
This sequence comes from Discoglossus pictus, assembly GCA_027410445.1. NCBI lineage: Eukaryota > Metazoa > Chordata > Amphibia > Anura > Alytidae > Discoglossus > Discoglossus pictus. Next base: position 13,282,262 of record CM050165.1, on the reverse strand, counting down.
TTATGAATGGTTAATTCACCATATCAATCAATGTTAAAATTCTTGTGGTAAATTATGAAGAACATTCTCCTTCCCAAAAGAATGGAGAAGCTCATCTATCTCTCACACAATGTGTATAGATATGTTACTGTCATAGACGTACATATGGTCTCTCTAGACACGGCTCCCCCGGGGTCCTCACCTTCCTCCCAACCTATCATCCATCCATGAGATTAGGACATTTGGTCCATGTGTTTCTGGTTAAAGCCTCTGCCTATCTTTTACTTTACATCTTTATCAGAAATGTCCTTTTCTGACAGTATCTTGGAAGAATGACATAAGATGCAGCTGCTTTTTACATTAGATATGAGGATCCACAACCAGAAGGATCGGCTCTGAATCACCTCCTGAATTTGTGAGACAAATATAAACTGGATAAAAGACCCTATGGTCTTATAGGAAGGGGTAGGTGAAGGGATTGTTATATTATATAAGATCAGTAAAATTGGAAGAATTATCATACTGTTCCCCTCGGGATCCTACCTTGTCATGGTGATTGGGATTGTGCACATCAATAAAGCTGTGAGCTCTACCATGTATGGTCACCCTAGATGGGCAGGTCATAGCAGAGGTTACACAAATCACACTCCACTGGAGAAGGAACTGGTAACTCACTTCAGTATCTTTGCCAGAATAAACTTATGGATAAGCACAACCAGAGACATTACGATAGATGTGCCTGGTGTGCTGTGGTCCATACGTTCACGGAGACTCGGACACAACTGAATAACTGAACAACAAAATCCTTGGGTAAGTATGTCTATTGTTAAGGCTCAGATGACATCATCAGTACGAGGCAATGACAAAGAAGCACCCACTTCCATCAATGCGGCAACTAATCAAGCCGAGTCATAGTCCTAGGTTGTAAGAATAAGGTGGGTTTCCACAATGAGTGGTGGATAAGATCTTTAATAAAATACATTAGGCATGCTCACTACAAGGAATGTACCAGATCAGTTTTATGGACTGGAGGGAAGCCATGCTGGGTGGGAAAAGGGAAACTTCCTTTTTTTCATTATAATTGATTTTATTCTGAATATCACTGTAGTTAGTTTGTTCCATGTCCCAATAAATACAACAATTTAAATCCACCTCGGCCTCACAATCCAATCCCCAGCGGGTATCCAAACCCGTAACTGTTCTTGTTCGCTCCTTCTATCCTTCCCTGGACTTCTCTAAATCTGCATATATCCCCCACCTCCCTGAAGACTCGCTTCCTCTCTATTTCCAATCTTGATACAACTTAGATGTCCACGCTACTTCTCCTGATCTCTTGTTGTGACCAGGTCTTGTGTCTGACCCATTGAACCATTCCAATAACAATCCCAAAGCTCATGTACAGTACAGTATATGTATGCCTCTATACTCCAAAACCACCTTCTGGATCACTAGCTTGTCATGGTGAAGGGGTTTAAGTACCTCAATGAAGCTGTGTGCTATACCATGTAGGGTCACTCAAGGTGGGCAGGTCATACCAGAGAGGTCAGACAAAATATTTGCCAAGAAAACCTCATATATATATATATATATATATATATATATATATATATAGGGTCACAGAGAGATGGACACGAGTGAATGACTGAACAACAACATTCTCCTAAATAATGATGTACAACTTTATAACTATGAAAGCACAGTGGATAAAGGTACTATGTACAAATATAAGTGAATAAACAAATCCCCCACCCTTCCGGATGAGGGGGCATTATGACAAGATGTAACGCACTAAATGGTACAATAACTCAATGTAAGGATGTATAATGTAATGGCTGAAACCCTTTAAGAAGTGCTTATAAGTGCTTAAGGACCAAATATCGGCAGCGCTGCAAAATATCGGCAGCGCCATCTAGTGGTTGGAGCGTGCACTGCAGCGGCGGACCTGTCCCAACACCATAACTGGATAGATCCCAATAAAGTACATGCCAATAAATAGATACACAGGATATTATATACTTAGTAACACACAGGAACCTGCCATATCCCTTTAAGCCATTTGTTTATACATAATATGACTAACACGCGTGTTTGGTGCCAGTGACTGCTCATTGTTGGCCCATGCAGGTGAGCGCTTGCAGGGTGCACAGCACCCATCCCCTGGCACTGGGCACTGAGCAGGATATTTGCACATCTAGACAGCCCTAAAAACAAACACGAGCACCAGGCTAACGAGAAGCGTCTCCGGTCATGTGACGCACTCATTTAATATTAACACTGCGTCACACTCCAGGAGAACTAGTGAGAAGGCCACGCTGCGCTTTACGTGAGATTGTACAAGACATGGAGACTTATATGAGATAGGAAAACACAGTATTTACATTTTATGACTTTATAAAACAAAAATATTCTTTTTTATTTCAAGATATTGTATTTTAAATGTATGATTGTCTGTTTGCGTCATTCAGTCATGTCCGACTCTCTGTGACCTCATGGACTGAAACACACCATGATGATCCACTTGGTTTCCATGTCAGAGATACTGTAGTGTGGTTGCCAGTTCCTTCTCCAGTGGGGCACAGCATATAGCTCCTGGTATTCCTAGGAGGTCTCCCATCCAAGTACTGACCAGGCCAACGCTGCTTGGCTTCAGGGTGGTGTGACCTCTTGGTTCCCTGACTGGAATGGAACCCAGGTCGCAGCGGTAAGAACACAGAATCCTAACCACTGGACCACCAGAGGTCCCAATGTATGACTACAGTCCAGTATATATACACTGGCCATTTAAGCACTATTGCTTGCTGGTCTGATGCTGATGATGATTCTCCAACCACTTCTATGATTTGACCCATGACCTGTGACCTCTTATATCTAACTTCTATTATTTGACCCATGACCTGTGACATCTATGTCTTCTAATATCCTTGTACTTCATCCGCTGGCTCCCCCTACCTACTCCCTGAGGATCTGCCTCTTATCTTTGCCGTTAATCACATTGTGCAGATTATGCTCTATTTTATTGCTCACATTCTATTTTATTGCTCATCTTTGTACCATTTTGTATCATTAATATTAGTGAGCTTTTCTATAATAAAGGGGCCACCTCCCTGTGCAGCAGAGCCACTCAATATTAAGGGATCTAGCAGAGTCTCTCTAGCACTGTAGGGGTTAATGCTGATCTCTGGCTGGGAGAGCACTTCCTTACAAGGATATGGAGCACTTTAAGACGCATTTATGGAATTCCAGCCCAGAAAGCCAAGCAGTGAGGGCTCAGCACCAGGGGGGGGTTGTACAGTTGGGGGGGCTGTTTCCATGATGTCAGGGTCTCCCATGATATGTTACAGGGGCTCAGTGCAACATCTGGACCGGAGCAGACTCCCAGGACCCGGGGTCATCAGCACTGCGGACAATCCAATGCAATGACACACTTAAAGGGACAGGGTCCTCCAAAATATCTCTCTAAAGCATTTCTGCAACTAAAATCAAACAAATAGTCTCTGTATGGGTCTACCCTCTGCAGCATATGCAAACACAGACTTTGTAGGGCTGGATGTGAAGTGTAGTGTCCTAGCCTATCAGGGACCAGGTCTGTATGAGACACAGCACAGCAAATACAGCAGAGTCTGTGTCTGAATACGCTGCAGAGGGCACACCCATACAGGGACTATTTGTGTGATTTAGGCAGTAAAACAGAGCTTATAAGCACTTCTTTATAAAATAAAGTAAATAGATACACAGGGATATTATATACCCAGCAACTTCCAGGAATCTTCCATGTCCCTTAAAAGAAAGTTTTATTTTAAAGTGCTTCATGTTTCTTGCCTGAGGCTCCAGCTCTGATCGAGCAGTACTGTCACCTTAGAAGGATTCTATGTAATTATTGGGGGGTGTACGGCCGAGCTCACTCACTGAGGCTGTGGGGGGCAGTCTGCACTAACACTCCCCAATAATTAGATAGTGACCTCCAAGAGTGGCTCATCAGCAAATGAGGACTGCACTGCTTGATCAGAGCTGCACATGGAGTCACAGGGAATACATATAAAAAACTCTATACAAATACATTTAAGTTGTTTGTTCTTTAATAATATGCACAGCCAAAATAAGGACCCCCAATGTTATCTGGCTGTTAGACCCCTCTCCCAACACTTATCAAGCACTCTGAGCCGCACATTAGCATACTGAGCAGCAAAATCAATTCTAAATATTTCAGAAATTATTAACTGTAGAGAAAAACTGCCAGAATAATGTATGGCCTTTAAAATGAAATCAACTTCCTGTTGGGGTCCCTTTAAGTGACTATTTATGGAAGTGACTGCAGTGGGGTTGGCACATCCATTGATACAGCATGAAGTGATATCTCTTTGCTGATGACCCTCCTATGTTTCTCCCCCCGTGCAGCGGGTCGTGGTGGGCGCAGAGTCCCCCACTAGGACAGGGCAGCCATGACACAGCTCTCATACGGCCACAAAACCTTCCAGTCAATAAGTGCAGCTATTTGTGGAGATTGTCAGCTTCCCGTAACAGTATAAATAGAGACCAGAAGGGTTGAGACCCCCCTAGACCACAGCACCACCCCCCTCAGACCACAGACCCCCCCCCCCCCCAGACCTTGGACCCCTTCAGACCACAGACCCCTACAGGAGGATGACTAGTGTTTTTTGCAAACTAAAGATAGATATTGACAAGAAATAAGAACCTACATTTCTGTCTCATTTTTTGGGGGGTAGATAGAACGGGCAGATGAGATGGGCCTTTTATATTAGGAGCAGTAATTGTTGGATTATTTACTTGCATTGATTTATTTGCTTTTGGCTCCCTAAACATTTATATAAAATGTTGACGCTGCCCCTCATACTTATAGAAAGATCCTGCTTCTGCCCGTACTGTATATACTATACTCTCTAATTCTAATGCATGGGTGATGATGTGTGAGGGAGGATATTCGAGGGAGGATGCGGGAGGAAGAATGCGTGAGAGAGGATGCGTGTAGCGTGATACATGACGGAGGATGCGTGAGGGAGAATGCGTGAGGGATGATGCGTGATGGAGGATGCGTGAGTGAGGATGTGTGATGGACGAGGTGTGAGGGATGATGTGTGATGGAGAATGCGTGAGGGATGATGCGTGATGGAGGATGTGTGATGGAGGAGGTGTGAGGGATGATGTGTGATGGAGGATGCGTGATGGAGGAGGTGTGAGGGATGATGTGTGAGGGAGGATGTGTGATGGAGAATGCGTGAGGGATGATGCGTGATGGAGGATGCGTGAGTGAGGATGTGTGATGGACGAGGTGTGAGGGATGATGTGTGATGGAGAATGCGTGAGGGATGATGCGTGATGGAGGATGTGTGATGGAGGAGGTGTGAGGGATGATGTGTGAGGGAGGATGTGTGATGGAGAATGCGTGAGGGATGATGCGTGATGGAGGATGTGTGATGGAGGAGGTGTGAGGGATGATGTGTGAGGGAGGATGTGTGATGGAGGAGGTGTGAGGGATGATGTGTGAGGGAGGATGTGTGATGGAGGAGGTGTGAGGGATGATGCGTGAGGGAGGATGCGTGAGGGAGGATACGTGAGGGATGATGTGTGCGGGAGGATGCATGAGGGAGGACGCGTACGGGAAGATAAGTGAGGGAGGATGTGTGAGGGATGATGCGTGAGGGAGGATGCGTGAGGGAGGATGCACGAGGGATGATGTGTGAAAGATGATGCTTGAGGGAGGATGCGTGAGGGAGGATGCGTGAGGGAGGATGCACGAGGGATGATGTGTGAGGGAGGATTCGTGAGGGAGGATTCGTGAGGGAGGATTTGTGAGGGAAGATGCGTGAGGGAGGATGCATGAGGGAGGATGCGTGTGGGATGATGCTTGAGGGAGGATGCGTGAGGGAGGATGCGTGAGGGAGGATGCACGAGGGATGATGTGTGAGGGAGGATTCGTGAGGGAGGATTCGTGAGGGAGGATTTGTGAGGGAAGATGCGTGAGGGAGGATGCATGAGGGAGGATGTGTACGGGAGGATGTATGAGGGAGGATGCGTGAGGGAGGATGTGTGAGGGAGGATGCATGAGGGAGGATGCACGAGGGATCATGTGTGAGGGAGGATGCGTGAGGGAGGATGCACGAGGGATGATGTGTGAGGGAGGATTCGTGAGGGAGGATTCGTGAGGGAAGATGCGTGAGGGAGGATGCATGAGGGAAGATGCGTGAGGGATGATGCTTGAGGGAGGATGCGTGAGGGAGGATGCGTGAGGGAGGATGCGTGAGGGAGGATGCGTGAGGGAGGATGCACGAGGGATGATGTGTGAGGGAGGATTCGTGAGGGAGGATTCGTGAGGGAGGATTTGTGAGGGAAGATGCGTGAGGGAGGATGCATGAGGGAGGATGTGTACGGGAGGATGTATGAGGGAGGATGCGTGAGGGAGGATGTGTGAGGGAGGATGCATGAGGGAGGATGCACGAGGGATCATGTGTGAGGGAGGATGCGTGAGGGAGGATGCACGAGGGATGATGTGTGAGGGAGGATTCGTGAGGGAGGATTCGTGAGGGAAGATGCGTGAGGGAGGATGCATGAGGGAAGATGCGTGAGGGATGATGCTTGAGGGAGGATGCGTGAGGGAGGATGCGTGAGGGAGGATGCGTGAGGGAGGATGCGTGAGGGAGGATGCACGAGGGATGATGTGTGAGGGAGGATTCGTGAGGGAGGATTCGTGAGGGAGGATTTGTGAGGGAAGATGCGTGAGGGAGGATGCATGAGGGAGGATGTGTACGGGAGGATGTATGAGGGAGGATGCGTGAGGGAGGATGTGTGAGGGAGGATGCATGAGGGAGGATGCGTGAGGGAGGATGTGTGAGGGAGGATGCATGAGGGAGGATGCATGAGGGAGGATGCGTGTGGGAGGATGCATGAGGGAGGATGTGTACGGGAGGATGCATGAGGGAGGATGTGTACGGGAGGATGTGTGAGGGATGATGTGTGTGGGAGGATGCATGAGGGAGGATGTGTACGGGAGGATGTGTGAGGGAGGATGCGTGAGGGAGGATGTGTGAGGGAGGATTCGTGAGGGTGATGTGTGAAGGGTGATGTGTGAGGGGTGATGTGTAAGGGAGGATGCGTGAGGGATGATGCACGAGGGATGATGTGTGAGGGATGATGCGTGAGGAAGGATGCGTGAGGGAGGATGCGTGAGGGAGGATGCGTGAGGGATGATGTGTGAGGGAGGATTCGTGAGGGAAGATGCGTGAGAGAGGATGCATGAGGGAGGATGCATGAGGGAGGATGCGTGTGGGAGGATGCATGAGGGAGGATGTGTACGGGAGGATGTGTGAGGGAGGATGCGTGAGGGAGGATGTGTGGGAAGATACGTGAGGGAAGATGCGTGAGGGAAGATGCGTGAGGGAGGATGTGTGAGGGAGGATTCGTGAGGGTGATGTGTGAGGGAGGATGCGTGAGGGATGATACGTGTGGGAAGATGCGTGAGGGATGATGCATGAGGGAAGATGCGTGAGGGAGGATGTGTGAGGGAGGATACGTGAGGGAACATGCGTGAGGGAAGATGCGTGAGGGAGGATGTGTGAGGGAGGATGCGTGTGTGAAGATACGTGAGGGAAGATGCGTGAGGGAAGATGCGTGAGGGAGGATGTGTGAGGGAGGATTCGTGAGGGTGATGTGTGAGGGAGGATGCGTGAGGGAAGATACGTGTGTGAAGATACGTGAGGGAACATGCGTGAGGGAAGATGCGTGAGGGAAGATGCGTGAGGGAGGATGTGTGAGGGAGGATGCGTGTGTGAAGATACGTGAGGGAAGATGCGTGAGGGAGGATGTGTGATGGACGAGGTGTGAGGGATGATGTGTGATGGAGAATGCGTGAGGGATGATGCGTGATGGAGGATGCGTGAGTGAGGATGTGTGATGGACGAGGTGTGAGGGATGATGTGTGATGGAGAATGCGTGAGGGATGATGCGTGATGGAGGATGTGTGATGGAGGAGGTGTGAGGGATGATGTGTGAGGGAGGATGTGTGATGGAGAATGCGTGAGGGATGATGCGTGATGGAGGATGTGTGATGGAGGAGGTGTGAGGGATGATGTGTGAGGGAGGATGTGTGATGGAGGAGGTGTGAGGGATGATGCGTGATGGAGGATGTGTGATGGAGAATGCGTGACGGATGATGCGTGATGGAGGATGTGTGATGGAGGAGGTGTGAGGGATGATGTGTGAGGGAGGATATGTGATGGAGGAGGTGTGAGGGATGATGCGTGAGGGAGGATGCGTGAGGGAGGATACGTGAGGGATGATGTGTGCGGGAGGATGCATGAGGGAGGACGCGTACGGGAAGATACGTGAGGGAGGATGTGTGAGGGATGATGCGTGAGGGAGGATGCATGAGGGAGGATGCGTGTGGGAGGATGCATGAGGGAGGATGCGTGTGGGAGGATGCATGAGGGAGGATGCATGAGGGAGGATGTGTACGGGAGGATGTGTGAGGGAGGATGTGTACGGGAGGATGTGTGTGGGAGGATGCTTGAGGGAGGATGCGTGAGGGAGGATGTGTGAGGGAGGATGCATGAGGGAGGATGCATGAGGGAGGATGCGTGTGGGAGGATGCATGAGGGAGGATGTGTACGGGAGGATGTGTGAGGGAGGATGTGTGTGGGAGGATGCATGAGGGAGGATGTGTACGGGAGGATGTGTGAGGGAGGATGCGTGAGGGAGGATGTGTGAGGGAGGATTCGTGAGGGTGATGTGTGAAGGGTGATGTGTAAGGGAGGATGCGTGAGGGAGGATGCGTGAGGGATGATGCACGAGGGATGATGTGTGAGGGATGATGCGTGAGGGAGGATGCGTGAGGGAGGATGCGTGAGGGATGATGTGTGAGGGATGATGCACGAGGGATGATGTGTGAGGGAGGATTCGTGAGGGATGATTTGTGAGGGAGGATTTGTGAGGGAAGATGCGTGAGAGAGGATGCATGAGGGAGGATGCATGAGGGAGGATGCATGAGGGAGGATGCGTGTGGGAGGATGCATGAGGGAGGATGTGTACGGGAGGATGTGTGAGGGAGGATGCGTGAGGGAGGATACGTGTGGGAAGATACGTGAGGGAAGATGCGTGAGGGAAGATGCGTGAGGGAAGATGCGTGAGGGAGGATGTGTGAGGGAGGATGCGTGTGTGAAGATACGTGAGGGAAGATGCGTGAGGGAGGATGTGTGAGGGAGGATTCGTGAGGGTGATGTGTGAGGGAGGATGCGTGAGGGAGGATACGTGTGGGAAGATACGTGAGGGAACATGCGTGAGGGAAGATGCGTGAGGGAAGATGCGTGAGGGAGGATGTGTGAGGGAGGATGCGTGAGGGAAGATACGTGAGGGAGGATGAGTGAGGGATGATGCATGAGGGATGATGCGTGAGGGAGGTCGTTTGAGGGAGGATGTGTGAGGAAGGATGCGTGAGGGAGGAGGCATGAGGGAGGATGTGTGAGGAAGGATGTGTTATGGAGGATTTGTGAGGAAGGATGTGTTAGGAAGGATGTGTGAGGGAGGATGTGTGAGGAAGGATGCGTGAGGGAGGAGGTGTGAGGGAGGATGTGTGAGGGATGATGCGTGAGGGAGGATGCGTGAGGGAGGATGCATGAGGGAGGATGCGTGAGGGATGATGTGTGAGAGATGATGTGTGAGGGAGAATGTGTGATGGATGATGCGTGAGGGAGGATGAGTGAGGGAGGATGCGTAAGGGATGATGCGTGAGGGAGGATGCGTGAGGGAGGATGCGTGAGGGAGGATGCATGAGGGATGATGTGTGAGGGAGGATGTGTGAGAGATGATGTGTGAGGGAGGATGCATGAGGGAGGATGCGTGAGGGAGGATGCATGAGGGATGATGTGTGAGGGAGGATGTGTGAGAGATGATGTGTGAGGGATGATGCATGAGGGTTGATGTGTGAGGGAGGATGTGTGAGGAAGGATGCGTGAGGGAGGATGCGTGAGGGAAGATACGTGAGGGAGGATGAGTGAGGGATGATGCATGAGGGATGATGCGTGAGGGAGGTCGTTTGAGGGAGGATGTGTGAGGAAGGATGCGTGAGGGAGGAGGCATGAGGGAGGATGTGTGAGGAAGGATGTGTTATGGAGGATTTGTGAGGAAGGATGTGTTAGGAAGGATGTGTGAGGGAGGATGTGTGAGGAAGGATGCGTGAGGGAGGAGGTGTGAGGGAGGATGTGTGAGGGATGATGCGTGAGGGAGGATGCGTGAGGGAGGATGCATGAGGGAGGATGCGTGAGGGATGATGTGTGAGAGATGATGTGTGAGGGAGAATGTGTGATGGATGATGCGTGAGGGAGGATGAGTGAGGGAGGATGCGTAAGGGATGATGCGTGAGGGAGGATGCGTGAGGGAGGATGCGTGAGGGAGGATGCATGAGGGATGATGTGTGAGGGAGGATGTGTGAGAGATGATGTGTGAGGGAGGATGCATGAGGGAGGATGCGTGAGGGAGGATGCATGAGGGATGATGTGTGAGGGAGGATGTGTGAGAGATGATGTGTGAGGGATGATGCATGAGGGTTGATGTGTGAGGGAGGATGTGTGAGGAAGGATGCATGATGGAGGAGGCCTGAGTGATGATGTATGAGGGATGATGTGTGAGGGAGGATGTGTGAGGAAGGATGCATGTTGGAGGAGGCGTGAGTGATGATGTATGAGGGAGGATCTGTGAGAGATGATGTGTGAGGGAGAATGTGTAAAGGATGATGCGTGAGGGATGATGTGTGAGGGAGGATGTGTGAGGGAGGATGTGTGAGAGATGATGTGTGAGGGAGGATGTGTGAGGGAGGATGTGTGATGGATGATGCGTGAGGGAGGATGTGTGATGGATGATGCGTGAGGGATGATGTGTGAGGGATGATGTGTGAGGGAGGATGTGTGATGGATGATGCGTGAGGGAGGATGTGTGATGGATGATGCGTGAGGGATGATGTGTGAGGGATGATGTGTGAGGGAGGATGTGTGAGGGATGATGTGTGAGGGAGGATGTGTGAGGAAGGATGTGTGAGGGAGGATGTGTGAGGGATGATGTGTGAGGGAGGATGTGTGAGGGATGATGTGTGAGGGAGGATGTGTGAGGGAGGATGTGTGAGGGAGGATGTGTGAGGGATGATGTGTGAGGGAGGATGTGTGAGGGATGATGTGTGAGGGAGGATGTGTGAGGAAGGATGTGTGAGGGAGGATGCATGAAGGATGCTTGAGGGAGGAGGTGTGAGGGGTGATGTGTGAGGGAGGATGTGTGATGGAAGATGTGTGAGGTTAATGCGTGAGGGAGCATGCGTAAGGGGTGATGTGTGAAAGAGGATGTGTGAGGGAGGATGCGTGAGGGAGGATGCGTGAGGGAGGATGCGTGAGGGAGGATGCGTGAGGGAGGATGCGTGAGGGAGGATGCGTGAGGGAGGATGCGTGAGGGAGGATGCGTGAGGGAGGATGCGTGAGGGAGGATGTGTGAGAGATGATGTGTGAGGGAGGATGCGTGAGGGAGGATGTGTGATGGAAGATGTGTGAGGCTAATGCGTGAGAGAGGATGCGTGAGGGGTGATGTGTGAAAGAGGATGCGTGAGGGGTGATGCGTGAGAGAGGATGCGTGAGGGGTGATGTGTGAAAGAGGATGCGTGAGGGAGGATGCATGAGGGATGATAATCTGCGGTGCTGATGATCTATAAATTGATGTTTTTTCATGGCAGGATGATCTGTTATGGGGTGTGAACTATGGAGAGTGATGATCTGTGAGGGAGTCTAATGGACACTCTGTAGTATTGGATGATCTATAAAGGGGATATCATTTATAAGAAATCGATCATCAATAAGAGCAGGGTGGAGGTACCGCTGGTGCAGCTGATGCAACAATCTAGGGGGCAGTGCTGTTCCTAGCCCAACCTGACATGGCCTGCCGAGGCCCTTCCTTGGCCTGTAAGTGCCAATGTGCATCCTGTGCCTGTAAGTGCAAATTTACATCCTATGCCTGTAAGAGACAATCTGTACCCTGTGTATGTAAGAGACAATGTGCATCCTGTGCCTGTAAGTGCCAATGTGCAACCAGTGTTTGTAAGAGCCCAAGTGCAGCCGGTCTATGCCTGTTAGTACCAATGTGCTGCCTGTGCCTGTAAGTGCCAATCTGCACCCTGTGTCTGTAAGAGCCCAAGTGCAGCATGTCTGTACCTGTAAGAGCCAGTGTGTATCCCCTGTCTGTAAGAGCCAATCTGCATCCTGTGCCTATACGTGTCAATGTGCATCCTGTGCCTGTAAGAGCTAATCTGCATGCTGTGCCTGTAAGAGTCAATTGGCACCCTGTGTCTGTAAGAGCCAATGTGTAGCCTGTGTTTGTAAGTGCAATCTGCATCCTGAATCTGTAAGAGCCCATGTGCAGCCTGTCTGTGCCTGTAAGTGCCAATCTGCAGCCTGTGCCTGTAAGTGCCAAAGTAAAGCCTCTGGCTGTAAGAGCCATTGTGAAGCCTGTGTTTGTAAATGCAATCTGCATCCTGAATCTGTAAGAGCCCATGTGCAGCCTGTCTGTGCCTGTAAGTGCCAATCTGCAGCCTGTGCCTGTAAGTGACAATGTACAGCCTCTGGCTGTAAGAGCCAATGTGAAGCCTGTGCTTACAGGATCCAAAGTGTAGCTTGTGCTTACAAGAAGTGTGTACTGTGTGAGTTGGTGCTGGAGAGGGGCTAGGAAGTGAAAAAAACAAAATTGCGTCCGCCCCACTCCTGTAGGTGGGGGGGGGGAGTTATTTCCTCGGGGCCCTCCATGCACCAGCTCTGCTAATAAGAGTGTATCATTTGAAGGATGGGTGATCTATAAACGGTATATAATATATAAAGGGTGGATAATCTGTAAGAGGTGCATAAACTGTAAGGGATGGATTTTATAGTGTATAATCTGCAAATGGTGGGTAACTGGTCCAAAAAGGGTTGGTCTGTAAGGATTGTATAACCTGAAAGGGGTGGATTATCTTTAAGAAGTGGGTGATGTACAAGAGGTGGATTATCTATTAGGGGTGGACAATTGGTAAATGTTAGATTATCTATATGGGTGTCCATAATCTGTAATGGGTGATGATCTGTAAGGGGTGGTGTGTAAGGTTAGAAGGAGGAGGATCTGGTAGGGATTGGTAAGTAGGGGTTGACGATCTGTTACAATGATCTTTGAGACATGATGTTCTGTAAGGAGTAATCATCTTAGATGGGGGATGATTGCTCATAGTGATGAGTTGTAAAAATAATGTTCACTGTTTAATGTTCACTGATTAAAGGATAATGATCTGTATGGGGTGATGATCTGTATGGGATGATGATCAGTATGGGATGATGATCTGTATGGGGTGATGATCTGTATGGGGTGATGATCAGTATGGGATGATGATCAGTATGGGATGATGATCAGTATGGGATGATGATCTGTATGGGATGATGATCTGTATGGGGTTATGATCTGTATGGGGTGATGATCTGTATGGGGTGATGATCTGTATGGGGTGATGATCAGTATGGGATGATGATCAGTATGGGATGATGATCTGTATGGGGTGATGATCAGTATGGGATGATGATCTGTATGGGGTTATGATCAGTATGGGATGATGATCTGTATGGGGTTATGATCAGTATGGGATGATGATCTGTATGGGGTGATGATCTGTATGGGATGATGATCTGTATGGGGTGATGATCAGTATGGGATGATGATCTGTATGGGGTGATGATCTGTATGGGATGATGATCTGTATGGGGTGATGATCTGTATGGGGTGATGAACTGTATGGGGTGATGATCAGTATGGGATGATGATCTGTATGGGGTGATGATCTGTATGGGATGATGATCTGTATGGGATGATGATCTGTATGGGGTGATGATCTGTATGGGATGATGATCTGTATGGGGTGATGATCTGTATGGGGTGATGATCTGTATGGGATGATGATCTGTATGGGGTGATGATCTGTATGGGGTGATGATCAGTATGGGATGATGATCTGTATGGGGTGATGATCTGTATGGGGTGATGATCTGTATGGGATGATGATCTGTATGGGGTGATGATCTGTATGGGATGATGATCTGTATGGGGTGATGATCTGTATGGGATGATGATCTGTATGGGATGATGATCTGTATGGGGTTATGATCAGTATGGGATGATGATCTGTATGGGATGATGATCTGTATGGGGTGATGATCTGTATGGGGTGATAATCAGTATGGGATGATGATCTGTATGGGATGATGATCTGTATGGGGTGATGATCTGTATGGGGTGATAATCAGTATGGGATGATGATCAGTATGGGATGATGATCAGTATGGGATGATGATCTGTATGGGGTAATGATCAGTATGGGATGATGATCTGTATGGGGTGGTATGTAGGGGGAGAAGACCAATTACACTGCAATGCTCTTTGAGACCTGATGATCTATAAGGAATGGTCATCTTAGATGGAGGATGATTACTTATGGTGATGAGTTGTAAATATGATGTTAACTGATAATCATCAATGGATAATGATCTGTATGGGTTGATGAACTGTGTGGGATGATGACCCTTTTGGGGTGATGATCCCTATGGGATGATGATCTGAATAAGGTGATGACCCATATGGGGTGATGATCTGTATAGGGTGATGATGTCCTATGGGGTGATGATCCATATGGGTTGATCATCTCCAATGGGGTGATGATCTCCTAAGGGTAGATGATCTATATGGGCCGATGATCTGTATGGGGGATCTGGATAAGGTGATGACCCATATGGGGTGATGATCCGTATGGGCTGATGATCTGTATGGGGTGATGATCTCCTAAGGGGTGATGGTCTGTATGGGGGATCTAGATAAAGTGATGAAACACATGGAGTGAGGATCCATATGGGGTGATGATCTCTATAGGGTGATGATCTGCAGTATATTGATGGGGTTATGGGGGTTGTCACATGAGTTTTAAAAGTTACAAAAATAAATGAAATAGTGACATCAGTAGGTAGGTCTCCTAACTTGTCCATAATCCATCCTATGCTATGCTTAAAACTGTGTAATACAACAAACATATGCATTAGAAGGAGCCATGTATAAAGTGTTATTGAATAAAAGAGTGAAAATGTATTGTGGACTAATTTGCATGGTCCCACCTAGTTTCCCAGAGTGTAATAACTGTATTTCTGGGAATTCTGAGCAGGAAATACGTTTTTTAACTTATTTCTAGACATACAAATGTACTATTTAGTTTCCATATATATACTTGAAGAATTTCTGTAGGCAGAGTATAATCTTTTCTAAACTGCATTACACCCCTCGGGTGCCCACAACAGCATATAAATACCCGGTACCCCATGCACTGCCACATATTGTCCCCTCATGGATATTTGTGTATTTGAGCTTTGTCTTTATGTGCCTGGTGCACTCAGACAGGATGTTTTATTTCTCTCCAGCTGAACAGACGCCTACATCACTCCTTGGATTTTATGGTTTGGTGCATAGAGGGGGCTTTATGTGTCCGATATTTGCATGTATCCATTGATTTGGCACCCAGGCAGGTGCAGCAGCGCCCTCTAGTAGCCCAAGATGGTACTACCAGGCTGTGCATCCTCAAGCTCATCTGGAGCATCTGCAGAGTCCAGATACAGAACAGGATTGCAAGACGTTCACATACAGACTTATATATACAAATAGAGAGAGACCAGAGGAACCTCAGTGACAGACTGGGTGCATTAACTCCTTCCATGACAGAACTGTTTGGGTTATTGGAAAATCTCTAATGCTTCATAATAATAATAATAATCCGGATAATAATACTAATAATAATAACGATATGGATAATCATAGTAATAATAATCAGGATAATAATAATAATCATCATCATATAACTTCTATGCACTTGCTGTTATAAAGTGGGGTGCCACAAAATGCCTGTCCATGTGTCTAAAACATAAAGGACCATAATGATGCCGTCTGTGCCAATGCTGCCGCCTGGATCAATTCATATCGTACACAAGATGGAACACGACGGATTATAAAGCGTCAGAGCTTGTTACATAATAATAATATATATAGTTGTCGTAACGCTCGCAAACTTATGGGCTTGCGCATCGCAAGGCCCGTAAAGTAGAGAGGGGAGAGGCTCGCGATGAGCATCTTTGTCCCGCAAGTTAAAGGGGGGAGAGGCTCCGAACGGCTTCCGAGTTACGGGCTTTAAAAAAAAATAGCGGCGGTTAAATACATAACTTTTTTTCCAGCCCACAAAAATTTGAGTAATAGCAATTTAAGATTCAAGCCTTGCGTGCTTGAAAAAATGTACGGGTTTACCCGCTGCCAAGCCCGCAAATGTATTCAAACCCGTAAACGAAAAATGAGAGACAGAGGAGGAGGGGGCCAAAGAGAGACAGGGGAGGGAGAGAGGGGGGAGAGACAAAGGGGAGGGAGAGGAGGGAAGAGAGACACAGAGGAGGGAGATAAGGGAAAAATAACACAGGGCAGGGAGAGAGAGGCAAGAGACACAGGGGAGGTAGGGGGAAGAGCCACAGGGGAGGGAGAGAGGGGAAAGAGACACAGGGCAGGGAGAGAGGGGGAAAGAGGCACAGGGGAGGGAGAGAGGGGGAAAGAGACACAGGGGAGGTAGCGGGAAAGACACAGGGGAGGGAGAGGGGGGAAAGAGACACAGGGGAGGGAGAGAGGGGAAAGAGACACAGGGGAGGGAGAGAGGGGAAAGAGACACAGGGGAGGGAGAGAGGGGGAAAGAGGCACAGGGGAGGGAGAGAGGGGGAAAGAGACACAGGGGAGGGAGAGAGGGGGAAAGAGACACAGGGGAGGGAGAGGGGGGAAAGAGACACAGGGGAGGGAGAGGGGGGGAAAGAGACACAGGGGAGGGAGAGAGGGGGAAAGAGGCACAGGGGAGGGAGAGAGGGGGAAAGAGGCACAGGGGAGGGAGAGGGGGAAGAGAGGCACGGGGGAGGGAGATAAGGGAAAAATACCACAGGGCAGACACAGGGGAGGAAGAGGGGGGAAGAGACACAGGGGAAAGAGGCACAGGGGAGGGATTGAGGGGGAAAGAGACACACAGGAAAGAGGGAGGGGAAAGAGACACAGGGGAGGGAGAGGGGGGAAAGAGACACATGGGAAGAAGAAGGGGAAAGAAACACAGGAGAGGGAGAGGGGGAAAGAGACACAGGGGAGGGAGAGAGGGGGAAAGAGGCATAGGGGAGGGAGATAAGGGAAAAATATCCACAGGGCAGACACAGGGGAGGTGGGTGGGGGGGGGGGGGGTAGGCACAGGGGAAGGGGGGGGAGACACAGGCGAAAGAGAGGGGGGAAAGAGACACAGGGGAGGGAGAGAGGGGAAAGAGACACAGGGGAAGTAGAGGGGGAAAGAGACACAGGGGAAGGAGAGAGGGGGAAAGAGACACAGGGGAGGGAGAGAGGGGAAAGATACTCAGGGGAGTGAGAGAGGGGAAAGAGACACAGGGGAAGTAGAGGGAGAAAGAGACACAGGGGAGGGAGAGGGGGAAATAGACACAGGGGAGGTGGGGGGGGCACAGGGGAAAGAGAGGGGGGAAAGCGACACAGGGGAGGGAGAGGGGGGAAAGAGAAACAGGGGAGGGAGGAAAGAGACACAGGGGTGAGAGAGAGCTCACAAAGTGGCGGGCTTGCGTATGCGTGCAGCGCATGCCGTGGCCTGCAATGACCAGCAAAGCCACTCATTTCGAGGCCCATAAAGTAGAGGGGGGGGGAGCCTTGCATTGTGTGGCAAACAACAGCATTGCCATGGCTTCAAATTTTTCTGCTGTCATTTTTGACGGGCATGTCGCTCGTGCTTATAATAATGCTCATTACTTAAGTTAAATCATCTTAAATATTTTCTACAAAAATGTCTTATTATCAAGTAATTGTTAGAAAGACTTGAAGACAGAGCTGCTGCATGGCAGGGATACTGGGACTGCATGTTAGGCAACTTGGGCCATATTCACTAAGGCGACAAGTGTTTCCTGAGAGATGGTCAGTTCAGGGGTTATTTTTGTAACCTAAGTGTCAGGGGGTCTATTACACAAGAAAAGGCCTGAGAATATATATATTCTAGAATATATATATAATATATGTTATTCTGTGTGGTGACTTTAATCAGATCCTCATTCTTCTTGCAAGTAAACAGATTTTGATTGAAATAAATAATAATGCTATTTAACCCTCCCAGTGCTGAACGTGAATAATTCATTCATCTGAAGGATATTAAGACACGTTAAGGTGAGAGATTTGTCATTAGTCCCATGTTATTCTAAGGGGCCCACATACAAGTGTCAAGAGATCATATATGTACAAAAAGGGAATGTGAGGACAGGTGACATGAAGTCATCATTATCTGGACTAAATCTGCCCAATGGATGGGAATGCGCAGGTGCATTATTATAAATAATAATAATAATAATAATACAAATAATACATATTAATATTAGATAATAACATAATACAAATAAAAATAAAATAATACAAAATAATAACAATAAAAATAATGAATAAATAATAAAAAATAATAAAAATAAATAATACAAATTGAGGTGCATTTTAAAGGTGCCCTATGGGCTCCACAGATGAATTTTGTGAGATCCCCCCCCCCCCCCCCCCCATCTGTCAATCATTAGCACAGAGGGGTATTGATGTTAATTAAACAGACAACATCCAGTTACACATGATATAGGGTTGTGTTCGCAGTCACTAAGGGGTTAAAGCCAGTGGCTGCAGGGCCTGGCAGGAGAGGCAGATAAGCATGCCCTGTCCAGCACACTTGTTTATGCAGCTGCTGTGCTGAAAACATAACAGGGAAAGAACACAACAGCCAGCACAGATTAGAGGGGCTGCCAGGGGGGATTTACCTGTTGTTCTGGGGTGGGGGTCTGCTCCTCTTCTCTATACCCAGACGACTGTAATCTCAGGGTATTAGGAAGTGCATTCCATGAGATGAAAAGGAAGAGCTGGAGCCAGTGCCAGGGTTTAGATCCAGTCTAGGGCAGTGCCAAGGATGCCAGGTGTATGGGTGCTGGTCAGTAAAGATTCCCAGGGCTCTAACTGTCCATGCCCTTCCTAATGCCAGCAGTGCCCTCCCAGATGATGTTCTGTACCAGGGCAATGCTGTGAATCCAATCCCAAAGCAGATCTGGAGATGCCTTCAAGCTGTGAGTTCTGCCAGTTATATAGTTGCCCCAGCTGTTCCTCAGTTCCAGGGCAGTATTTATGAAGCCTTAGTTTGGGTGCAGTGCCCCTGCACTGCTGCACATGCCAAGGTAAGGGTAAGTGCCAGGGTGGTACTGAGGATAAATAATAATCCAGGTAAAGGTCCAGTGTTTATAATGCCCCAGCCTAGGGCAGAGATGGAGATGCCCAGATGTGCTCCAGTGGTTGCACTGTGGTGGAGGAGACCAGATGACAGTGATGAAGATGCCCCAAAATGTTCCTGCATTTCTAGGGCAGTGATCAGATCACTCCATCCTTGCCTGCAATCCAAGGCAGTGGTGAGATGCCCCCAGTCCCAGGGCAGTGGTGAGATGCCCCCAGTCCCAGGGCAGTGGTCAGATCTCCCAGTCCCAGGGCAGTGGTCAGATCTCCCAGTCCCAGGGCAGTGGTCAGATCTCCCAGTCCCAGGGCAGTGGTCAGATCTCCCAGGGCAGTGCTCAGCCTCCAGTCCCAGGGCAGTGATCAGATCTCCCAGGGCAGTGTTCAGCCTCCAGTCCCAGGGCAGTGATCAGATCTCCCAGGGCAGTGTTCAGCCTCCAGTCCCAGGGCAGTGGTCAGATCTCCCAGGGCAGTGCTCAGCCTCCAGTCCCAGGGCAGTGCTCAGCCTCCAGTCCCAGGGCAGTGCTCAGCCTCCAGTCTCAGGGCAGTGCTCAGCCTCCAGTCCCAGGGCAGTGCTCAGCCTCCAGTCTCAGGGCAGTGCTCAGCCTCCAGTCCCAGGGCAGTGCTCAGCCTCCAGTCCCAGGGCAGTGCTCAGCCTCCAGTCTCAGGGCAGTGCTCAGCCTCCAGTCCCAGGGCAGTGCTCAGCCTCCAGTCTCAGGGCAGTGCTCAGCCTCCAGTCCCAGGGCAGTGCTCAGCCTCCAGTCCCAGGGCAGTGCTCAGCCTCCAGTCTCAGGGCAGTGCTCAGCCTCCAGTCCCAGTGTAGTGCTCAGCCTCCAGTCCCAGCTGTGTACATGCAGTCCTGCAGCCTCTGTGCACACTGAGGGTGTGTGTGTTTCTGCTCAGTACAGAGGACACATCAGGAACTGTTTTCCATTCCAAGGCTCAGTGAGGAGGCTCTGGGAGGTGGGCATGTCCCTACTACTGTTCAGCAAAACCTTAAAGGGCCAGCGCAGGCTTCATACAGCATAACAGAAGCAGCAGCATCTCTAGTAACGGGATGGATGGGAACCTGCTGTTATCTGGTTGCTAGGACTGAATTTAACTCTTTGCAGCTTGTCATTAAATTTACTGACTAAGCAAAATAAAGTCTTATGCAGTACTATCACATATAATAATTGTCACGCTTCGCGAGGGGCCGCATTTGCGGAGGTGGAGGCTCTACGGCGCCTCACACGCGTTCACAAACACCCACACAAGCGGCACTTTACCAAAATAGATCTAACACGCAATCACTATATACGGACTTACACAAAAAATACGAGACGCAGGACTTAGAATGGAAAATTTACAGACTTAGCATAAAAAAAATATGAGACGCAGGACCTCGCAAAAATATGACCTTAACGGCCAAACCGCGCGCACCTGAAAACATTAAAAACACAATAGATGCACACAAAAAATACATAAAAAGCCTTCCCAACAGCAGTGGGGGGGGCATACAAAAAACATATACACAAAAAAAAATACACTCTCACAATAAACACAAAAGCCATTCACCACGCGACTCACAACGAGCGCCAACTATGCTCATAGCACACAAAGCCTTTCAATAAGCGCAAAAAGCAGATCAGCGCCGACCAAACAATAACAGCAAAATGCCTATCAGAAAAATAAATAAAACAACCAACAGCCTCGCAATGAGCGCCAAAGGATCTCGGACCACCAACAAAATTAATGTCTGACCCAAACAGCATTACCTGCCTTACAATTTTATTGCCGTCATTTTTTGACGGGCAAGTCGCTAGTGTATTATAATATCATTAAGTAACACAGTGCCAGCATATGCCATGAGTACAGCAAACAAACAACACAGATAAGAAAAGGGCTCCGTGACAGACACAATAATCATTTATATTTATATATTATCATTATTAAATTGTTCTATTCTATATATTCACTAATATTACAGCTTCCTAGTTAGTGAGGCCACACCTGGGTTATTAAACACTTTTTCCACGGTTTTCACCTGACCTAAGCAAGGCCCAGTTGGTATGGGCACATAAGCATTTATACCCAATCACCTAGTAAAAATATAAAGATTAGACACAGACCACTTCTTGGGAGATAATTGGCCACGGCATTGATTGTTACACACAATATGACGAAATAACCAGAACAATAAATAAAGCAACATAACATGCAGAGCCTGGCCAGAGACAGTACCCCTTCCACCCTGAACCCTTGTCCAGGGCCTAAGCCCGTCCCACCGAAGGGTAGGATCTTACCCATTTTACCACTGACCCGGCGACTCCCCTCACCGCCCGCCACGGAGAAGAGCGCAGAATACCTTTTGCGGTTTCGACTCCCCCCCAGAAAATGCCATGGCCAGCCGCATACCCTCCTCAAACACCAGCAGTCCGAGCTCCATCTGCTCATGCCCCTTCTGAACCGGGGCCACGCCCAGCTGTAGGCCATGATCGGAACTACCAATAGACAATAACATCACCGCACATGACCGTCCAATTCTCCAAACCACATTCTCCAAAAGCCCGTAGGGCTGTTTCGTTGGCTGCCTCTGCACCAAGTAAATGGGTACCAAGTTCCAATGCGAAACATGCCGAAATGCCGCTCGCAGTCTCCCACGACGTAGTATCATACTCATAGAGAACCAATCCTATTTCAAGCAAGGGAAGGTGTAAAACCAACTACGCAATTTGGACCAAGAGAGCCGTAATCCACGAGGGGGAGCAATCAGTGTGTCTGTTATACTGTAACTGCCTCCCGTCCCCACCTGCTCATTCTTGGACCATCGCGGCCAAATGGTCACATGATCACCCTGGATCGCCAGACATCTGATCACATGGCTAGATGGGGGCCGACTGGTGGAAAATGACGCCAAAAGCCCTATATATGGCTCCACCTCCCCCAGCTAGCCACCTCCTAGCCATACCTGGTCCTGTCAGGACAAGTTGTCCCTCCTTTCAACCCCAGGCTTACCTGGGGTGGCCTGTGGGCCCATCATGAAGAGGCTTCATAGGTTTCAATTCAATGGTGAGAAAGCAGAGGCAGAACTACTGCAGGTGCAGCAGGTGCAAAACACCAGGGGCTACTACAGGTAGTCTGGCAGCAGCTTGGGGTAAAGTGCCTCAAAATATCGGGGGATAGGGGTAGAAAATTGTTTTATTTGTTGGCATTTTTATTGACCCTACAGGCACCCACCATGTATATATATATATATATATATATATATATATATATATATATATATATATATATATAAAAGAGTGAGAAAAAACGAGAAAAAGTGAGAGGAGAGAGAAAGAAAAAGAGAGCGAGAGGGAGGTAGAGAGAGGGAGAAAGAGAGGGAGAGAGTGAGAGAGAGAAAATAGAGAGGGGCAAGAGAAGGGAGAGAGAGAGAGGGATTGAGAAAGAAAGAGGGAGAAGGAGTCTGTGTGAGAGAGAGAGGAAGAAAAATAGGGAAAGAGGAGAGAGACACATAATGGGAGAGAAAGATAGAGAGAGAGGAAATAAGAGGGGGGAGAGAGGAGGAGAAAGAAAAAGAAAGAAAGAACGATGGAGAGAGAGAGAAAAAGAGTGAGAGAAAGCAAGAAGAGGAGAGAGAGTGAAGGAGAGAAAGAAAGAGAGAGAACATAGAGAGGGGCAAGAGAAGGGAGAGAGAGAGGGATTGAGAAAGAGTGAGAGAAAGAAAGAGGGAGAAGGAGTCTGTGTGAGAAAGAGGAAGAAAAATAGGAGAGAGAGACATAATGGGAGAGAAGGATAGAGAGAGGAGAGAGAAGATAGAGGGGAGACAGAATGGAGAGAGAGAAAGAGAGGGGGAGAGAGAGGAGGAGAAAGAAAGAGAAAGAAAGACGGAGAGATAAAAAAAGTGAGAAAAAGCAAGAGGAGGAGAGAGAGGGGAGTAAGTAAGAGGTAGAGAAAGAGAGAGAGAGAGTCGGGTTGTGCACGTGGTGCATGGAAGGTGCATCATCCTCTATTAACCCAACATAAACTGGACAGTTACTATTTACTTATCAAGTGTCAGCATTTTATGAATCGATGCCCACAAATATACAGTGAATACATTGTATATACAGCACAAATACAACACAATTGAGCTTTCAGTTAGTCCTGTTGAAAACACTGGCAGTTTTTACTGCCACATACCCATTATGAAACAAAAACTTCCTCCACATCCAACTATTTATATGTAATCCAGCGGATTGTAGGACAGTGTATAGCTGAGCAGCCCAAACTCTTAATAATAATAAAGAGAAATGTAAAGATAAAGCCAACAAATTATTGCTTGTGTGAATTATTGTAATATTGTGTATTTTGCCCATTTTCCAGTGTCTTCTTCCCAAATGTATATCTTAATACAGAACTACAGAGCTAAGACATTTGGTCCCTATACCTGTGTACACCTCACCCGCTGGCTGTCAGGTGCCAATCCATACCCACCACATGATCCTGCGGTGCAGCGCTGGGCCCAGGTCGCCTCTGTGCTTCTCTTCTCTTCCTACACATTGCAACAATTGATCTTTTCACAAAAGGCTCCAACTGGACGCTGTCCAGGCCTAGGGAGGGGGGGGGCACCGCTGACCGATGCTATCGCTCTACTTGGCTGGAATATTGTCCAACATTTTTATTCAATAATGATTTTTTATGTGACAATAATGTTATTTTAGAAAAAGAACAACAACAACAAAAGTAATTAATTAACAAGAAATGAAATGGACACTGAGCACATGCTAATGTATACATACATACATACATACATACATGTATATTTATATATTTTGTTGTTCAGCCCTTCAGTCATATCCTACTCTCGGTGACACTATGGACCTCAGCACGCACATTATCTATGTATCTGGTTGTGCTAATCCATAAAGTTTTCTTGACAAATATACTGCAATGGGATGCCAGTCCCTTCTCCAGTGGACCGTGATTTGTCTGACCTCTCTGCTAGGACCTGCCCATCTTGGGTGACCCTACATGGTATAGCTCACAGCCCCATTGAGGTACACAAGCCCCCTCACCACGACAAGATAACAATTCAGAAGGGGATTTATATAGATGGGTGTAGGAACTGGGGGGGACGACAAATTGTGTGTATGTATACGCATAGAAGCTGTTAAGTGCTGTATCAAGTGAGCTGTATCCCCCCAGAAATATTTTGGTCCCTACACCGCTGTATAAATATATATAGAGATTAGCAACTTGCCCGTCAATGACGGCAATAACATTTGAAGCCTCGCAATGCTGTTTGCCACACAATGTGAGGCTCTCTTCCCTCTTCTTCACGGTCCCCACGATGAGCGGCTTTGCACACGCCCTAACCCTAGCCTCTCCCCCCTCCTCTACTTTACGGTCCTAGCGAGACATGTGCTCCTCAAGGGCCACCCCTTTGTCTCTTTTCCCCCTCTCCCCACCCCTGTGTCTCTTTCACCCCTCTCCATCCCCTGTTTTCCTCTACCCCACTCCCTCCCCTGCGTCTCTTCCCCCCTATCCTTCCCCTGTTTCTCTATCCCCCCTCTCCCTCCCCTTTGTCTCTTCCCTTTCTCCCTCCCCTATGTCTCTTTCCCCACCTCTCTCTCCCCTGTGTCTCTTTCCCCCCACTCCCTCCCCTGGGTCTATTCCCCCCCCTGCCCTCCCCTTTGTCGCTTCCCCTTCTCCCTCTCCTTTTCATCCCCCTCTCTCCCCTGTGTCTCTTTCCCCATCTCCCTCACCTTTGTCTCTTCCTCCTCTCTACCCCATGTCTCTTCCCCCTCTTCCTCCCCTGCCCCCTCCCTCCCCTGTGTCTCTTTTCCCACCTTCCTCTCCTTTGTCTCTTCCCCTTCTCCCTCTCCTGTTTCTCCCCCCTCTCCCATGTGTATCTTTCTCCCCTCTTCCTCCCCTTTGTCTCTACCTCCTCTCTCCTCTGTGTCTCTTCTCCCTCTCCCTCCCTTTGGTCTCTTCCCCTTCTCCCTTCCCTGCCCCACCCTCCCTCCCCTGTGTCTCTTCCCCCTCCCTCCCTGTGTCTCTTTCCCCCCTCCCCCCAGTTGTCTATTCCTCCTCTCTCCCCTGTGTCTCTTCCCCCTCTCCCTCCCCTTTGTCTCTTTCCTTTCTCCCTCCCCTGTTTCTCCCCCTGTCCCCTGTGTCTCTTTCTCCCTTCTCCCTCCCCTTTGTCTCTTCCTCCTCTCTCCTCTGTGTCTCTTCCCCCCTCTTCCTCCCCTTTGTCTCTTCCCCTTCTCCCTCCCCTGTGTCTCTTTCTCCCTTCTCCCTCCCCTTTGTCTCTTCCTCCTCTCTCCTCTGTGTCTCTTCCCCCCTCTTCCTCCCCTTTGTCTCTTCCCCTTCTCCCTCCCCTGTGTCTCTTTCTCCCTTCTCCCTCCCCTTTGTCTCTTCCTCCTCTCTCCTCTGTGTCTCTTCCCCCCTCTTCCTCCCCTTTGTCTCTTCCCCTTCTCCCTCCGCTGGCCCCCTCCCCTGTGTCTCTTTTTCCCCTCTCCCCCCTTTGTCTCTTCCCCCTCTCTCCCCCTGTGTCTCTTCCCCCTCCCTCCCCTGTGTCTCTTTCCCCCCTCTCCCCCCTTTGTCTCTTCCCCCTCTATCCCCTGTGTCTCTTCCCCCCTCTCCCTCCCCTTTGTCTCTTTCCTTTCTCCCTCCCCTGCCCCCTCCCCTGTGTCTCTTTTCCCCCCTCTCCCTACCCTTTGTCTCTTCCTCCTCTCTCCTCTGTGTCTCTTCCCCCCTCTTCCTCCCCTTTGTCTCTTCCCCTTCTCCCTCCCCTGTGTCTCTTTCTCCCTTCTCCCTCCCCTTTGTCTCTTCCTCCTCTCTCCTCTGTGTCTCTTCCCCCCTCTTCCTCCCCTTTGTCTCTTCCCCTTCTCCCTCCCCTGTGTCTCTTTCTCCCTTCTCCCTCCCCTTTGTCTCTTCCTCCTCTCTCCTCTGTGTCTCTTCCCCCCTCTTCCTCCCCTTTGTCTCTTCCCCTTCTTCCTCCCCTGTGTCTCTTTCTCCCTTCTCCCTCCCCTTTGTCTCTTCCTCCTCTCTCCTCTGTGTCTCTTCCCCCCTCTTCCTCCCCTTTGTCTCTTCCCCTTCTCCCTCCGCTGGCCCCCTCCCCTGTGTCTCTTTTTCCCCTCTCCCCCCTTTGTCTCTTCCCCCTCTCTCCCCCTGTGTCTCTTCCCCCTCCCTCCCCTGTGTCTCTTTCCCCCCTCTCCCCCCTTTGTCTCTTCCCCCTCTCTCCTCTGTGTCTCTTCCCCCCTCTTCCTCCCCTTTGTCTCTTCCCCTTCTCCCTCCCCTGTGCCTCTTTCCCCCCTCTACTCCCTTTGTCTCTTCCCCCTCTCTCCCCTGTGTCTCTTCCCCCCTCTCCCTCCCCTTTGTCTCTTCCCTTTCTCCCTCCCCTGGCCCCCTCCCCTGTGTCTCTTTTTCCCCTCTCCCCCCTTTGTCTCTTCCCCCTTTCTCCCCCCTGTGTCTCTTCCGCCTCCCTCCCCTGTGTCTCTTTCCCCCTCTCCCCCCTTTGTCTCTTCCCCCTCTCTCCCCTGTGTCTCTTCCCCCCTCTCCCTCCCCTTTGTCTCTTTCCTTTCTCCCTCCCCTGCCCCCCTCCCCTGTGTCTCTTTTCCCCCCTCTCCCTCCCCTTTGTCTCTTCCTCCTCTCTACCCCATGTCTCTTCCCCCTCTCCCTCCCCTGCCCCTCCCCCCCTGTGTCTCTTTTCCCACCTTCATCTCCTTTGTCTCTTCCCCTTCTCCCTCTCCTGTTTCTCCCCCTCTCCCATGTGTCTCTTTCTCCCCTCTTCCTCCCCTTTGTCTCTACCTCCTCTCTCCTCTGTGTCTCTTCTCCCTCTCCCTCCCTTTGGTCTCTTCCCCTTCTCCCTTCCCTGCCCCACCCTCCCTCCCCTGTGTCTCTTCCCCCTCCCTCCCTGTGTCTCTTCCCCCCTCCCCCCCAGTTGTCTCTTCCTCCTCTCTCCCCTGTGTCTCTTCCCCCTCTCCCTCCCCTTTGTCTCTTTCCTTTCTCCCTCCCCTGTTTCTCCCCCTGTTCCCTGTGTCTCTTTCTCCCTTCTCCCTCCCCTTTGTCTCTTCCTCCTCTCTCCTCTGTGTCTCTCCCCCCCTCTTCCTCCCCTTTGTCTCTTCCCCTTCTCCCTCCCCTGTGTCTCTTTCCCCCCTCTTCCCCCTTTGTCTCTTTCCCCTCTCTCCCCTGTGTCTCTTCCCCCCTCTCCCTCCCCTTTGTCTCTTCCCTTTCTCCCTCCCCTGGCCCCCTCCCCTGTGTCTCTTTTTACCCTCTCCCCCCTTTGTCTCTTCCCCCTCTCTCCCCCCTGTGTCTCTTCCCCCTCCCTCCCCTGTGTCTCTTTCCCCCTCTCCCCCCTTTGTCTCTTCCCCCTCTCTCCCCTGTGTCTCTTCCCCCCTCTCCCTCCCCTTTGTCTCTTCCCTTTCTCCCTCCCCTGCCACCCTCCCCTGTGTCTCTTTCACCCCTCTCCCTTCCCTTTGTCTCTTCCCCATCCCCTGTGTCTCTTTCCCCCCTCTCCCCCTGTGTCTCTTCCCCCTCTCCCCCCTTTGTCTCTTCCCTTTCTCCCTCCCCTGCCCCCCCCTCCCTTGTGTCTCTTTTCCCACCTTCCTCTCCTTTGTCTCTTCCCCATCCCCTGTGTCTCTTTCCCCCCTCTCCCCCTGTGTCTCTTCCCCCTCTCCCCCCTTTGTCTCTTCCCCCTCTCTCCCCTGTGTCTTTTCCCCCCTCTCCCTCCCCTTTGTCTCTTCCCTTTCTCCCTCCCCTGCCCCCCTCCCCTGTGTCTTTCCCCCCCTCTCCCTCCCCTTTGTCTCTTCCCCATCCCCTGTGTCTCTTTCCCCCCTCTCCCCCTGTGTCTCTTCCCCCCTCTCCCCCCTTAGTCTCTTCCCTTTCTCCCTCCCCTGTTCCCCCCTCCCTTGTGTCTCTTTTGCCCCTCTCCCTCCGCTTTGTCTCTTCCCCTCCCTCCCCTGTGTCTCTCTCACCCCTCTCCCTTCCCTCTCTCATTTGCGGCCTTGGTGGCGTTTGAACTTGTAACGTTTTTTTCAAGACAACAAGACTTGAAGCTTAAATCACTATTGCTCCTAGCCTTGCAGGCTTGAAAAAAAGTTACGGGTTGAACGCCACCAAAAAAGCCGCCATTTTTTTTTTCAAGCAGTAACTCGGAAGCCGTTGGGAGGCTACGAACAAATGATAATGTGATAATATACATAAATTAGAACTCTCCAATTTAGAAACCATTTTTATTTTGCTATCTTTAGTCCAAAACTACAAAAAGATGCAGTTGGTCAATTAATATAAACACTGGACATTCTATAAAAGGTAACATTTTTCATCTTTAGTACTGTTTAAAAATGTGTTGTTTTTGGGCTTTGGTTGTTTTCCAACCTCCGCCAGTTGTGGCTTTCTCCAGACAATGGCCTACACAAGCTACGCAGATGGCGCAAAGCCAAGGTGGAGATGGGACTTTTTTGTCATCACAGCCTCAATGAATCACTTAGGTTGTGAAGCTTAGTGAATCTTGGCCTTTGTATGTTGCAATAAGACTCCTTCTTAGTAAAGTCTGAAGGTACTATGGAGCAGATTCTGTCCTAATGTAGCACAGGATGTATCTGCAACATACGGACACACAGGACGGCCCACTGCGCCATAATAACCTGATATCATGGAGGGGACTCTGTAGGGCTGTATGTGCAGTGTAGTGTCCTAGCCTATCAGGGACACGTCTCAGCTGCATGTGGCAGAATGTTGCTGGGGCATGGTCACTGATTGGTTAGTATGAGATGCAACAAGTACTGCAGACTCTGTGTCTTCATGAGCTGCAGAGGGCAGACCCATACAGGGACTGTTTATTTTAGGCAGTAATAAAATTGCTTATAATCACTTCTTAATAAAATAAAGTACATTGAAGTAAATACAGTAAAATCTGGCACCTAACCAACCGGCACTCTCAAGCAACCGGCACCGGCATCAATTCCCCATTCTACAGAAACTCCGCTACACCGGCATAACCGGCACTATCCGGCAGTTCGAGACTGCAAAAAAAAAAAACTAACTTTTTTCTAAATGTTTTTCCTGGGCCTACATGGCCTAGTTTAGGTGCTAATGCCTTTTTTAATGCATTTTGAGGGGTTTGGGGGGGTTAAGGGTCGTTTAGACCCTGTTTTTCAGGGACTCCCAATTAAACGGTAACAACACTTATCCGTCAATAGGGAGTCCCTGTGGGTGCCGGATAATGGGGATTTACTGTATATGCACAGGGATATTATATACCGATTAACACCCAGGAATCTGCCATATCCCTTTACTATAGTCTGACCCCCTCTACCCCCCCAGCTCAAATGTGGAAATGGTGTTGCATGGATAAGGTCACTGTCATTTAATAAAAACTTCACATACTTATGACCTATGTAAGGAACCTACAACATTAGCCGATGTGTAAGACAAGATCATTTGTAAAGAAAATATTATATTTAACTGACTCTATATCATGGGGGGGACTCCTAGCGTGCCTGTAGCTTGGGGGGAGGTTAGATTGCGGTGGCTTACTCTTCTATTGACTTCTATTGTCAAGTGGCATGTAAAGTAGCAGGCTTTCAAGAGAATTGCATAGAGACCTTATCTGAATCCTCCCAGGTCTGTATTCCTATGAGGAACAATGGCATTATGTCTGTCATCATTAAAGCAAAATTGATCAGGATAGTTAAAAATTAAATGCTGTATTTATTTTGCCAAGTCATGTTCTCAAAATAGAATACCATAAATATGTGGCCCTTAAAGGATAACCACGTTAGGTGTCTATTTATCCTATTTTATCATCTAGTTCTTCAGAAGAGCATACTGTACAGAGCTCAGTGAGCGCTCTATTTAACCCGTCGTCTCCCAGCAGTTAATGACAGACCTGTGCTGACACTTTACATCTCATGGTGTAATCACTTCAAGATGTGACCCACATTTAGCAAATGCTGGAAGATTACTAAGAACTAACACAAAGCAGGTGCTGGGTCACAAGGAATGTGAGTGTGCGAGTGTGCGGGTGTGCGGGTGTGCGGGTGTGGGGGGAGACTTATATCATTACAGGGTAATGGGTTTATATAGTGTCAAAGCTCCGGATCATCATGTATAGGAGAGAGGGAAAGTAAACTTAATAAATATTAAAAAAATGTATCAAAAAATAACTTTATAATTTGTTTCAATAGAATGGAAGAGTCATAGAGCCATGTTTCACTTCACCCTACCCAAAAATATAAAAATAACCTGCTAGAATGCAGTAAGCTCACTCATGCACATTCATCTCCACTCATGCACATTTTCATCTCCACTCATACACATATTCATGTACACTCATGCACATATTCATCTCCACTCATGCACATATTCATCTCCCTCCATACACATATTCATGTACACTCATGCACATATTCATCTCCCTCCATGCACATATTCATCTCCACTCATGCACATATTCATGTACGCTCATGCACATATTCATCTCCACTCATGCACATATTCATCTTCACTCATGCACATATTCAACTCCACTCATGCACATATTCATCTCCACTCATGCACATATTCATCTCCACTCATGCACATATTCATCTTCACTCATGCACATTCATCTCCACTCATGCACATATTCATCTCCACTCATGCACATATTCATCTCCACTCATGCACATATTCATCTTCACTCATGCACATTCATCTCCACTCATGCACATATTCATCTCCACTCATGCACATATTCATCTCCACTCATGCACATATTCAACTCCACTCATGCACATATTCATGTACACTCATGCACATTCATCTCCACTCATGCACATATTCATCTCCACCCATGCACATATTCATGTACACTCATGCACATATTCATCTCCACACATGCACATATTCATCTCCACTCATGCACATATTCATCTCCACTCATGCACATATGCATCTCCACTCATGCACATATTCATCTCCACTCATGCACACTAAAAACGCATCTCTTTAAAGAAGCTCATCACCTTCCACCCTAACACGCTCATCACTTCTCTCTCACTCCTTTACCACACACAATACCTTCAGGTTGTAAGTCTGCAAGTTTCAATCCTGCAGGGTGCTTTGTGGATTTGAGGCGCAAAGACAGGGCCCTCCTTGCTTTGTTATGTTTTGATTTGTATTTATCTTTGCCTGGAACTTATCTTATGTACATCGATACGAAATATGTCGGCGTGTTATAAATAAATAATAATAATAATAATAATAATAATAATAATACATATATTGATGTGCACTCATGCACATATTCATCTCCACTCATGCACATATTCATCTCCACTCATGCACATATTAACCAACACTCATGTGCACATTTATCTACACTAGTTATTATCCTTTATTTGTAATGCACCAACATATTTCATATTGCTATACAGGGTAAGTATATATCAAGAAAAAAAAAATTGCAAAAGAATGGAGGGCCTATTTTTGAGCTTAAAATCACGTGTACAAAGTGCTTTCCCTAAAGCAACAAACAGGATTGAAAACGAACAAACTTATAGTCTAGAGTGGTGGTTCTCAAACCTCTCCTCAGGGCTCCCCAGACAGGTCACGATTTCAATTTAACACTGTGACAATTAGTATTCAACAGGCGATGGGGCCTCTAATTTCCTCACCAGTGTTCACACAGTGTTACATTGAATTCCCAAACTGTCTGGGGAGCCCTGAGGAGAGGTTTGAGAACCACTGGTCTAGAGGGTATGTAACATAATTCCATGGCAATGCACCAGCATCTTCAGGTAACCTGCTGCCCCCTGAAATATGTTGTCTCATGAGCCTAGGCAGCAAAACATGCTAAATCCATTATTATGTTCTTTTAAGGGACATATATAGAGAAAATGGACATTTCAATGAGATCTACATCACTCACACTTTAGTATATCTGGCCCAGTGTGTTAGAGGGCGAAAGTGTGCTAGATAGAGACAGTTTGTGTTAGACAGAGAATGTTAGAAAGTGTGTGTGATATGTGGCTGAGCTACTGCTGGGGCAGCTGGTGCAGAGCACCCGGGCCCACAACAGGGTAGGGACCCGGGAAGGAAAGAGGTCTCTTAATTTATTAGGGAAATTTATAGTTTTTATAGAAAGGTGATTTTGTTTTATTTTTTATTGACACCTAAAGGCACCTACCTTGTATAGAGAAGATATAAGTGGGGGTCCAAGTCATTTTTCACTGGGACCCTCCACTCACCAATGTATGGGACAGTGAGAGTGTTAGAGAGGCCGAGAGTGTAAATACAGACAGCAGGTGACCTTCATTAGCCTGATAGTATAATTATAATGTATTTACTGCTGTTATCCATACCCAGACTGCATGTATGTGGCTAGCCATGTTATCCTGTGACACACGCAGCACTGAGTTTGGAGACAGTCAGTGGGATGAATGTTGCACTTTGTGAGTCAGATAATAACAGATTGTGTGGGATGAGCTCTGCGCTGCACATTCCTCTATCTCCTCAAGCAGTGATAACCCTTTCATGGCTGCCAATGCCCAGCGCTGTGCCACCAGGCCGCAGGGGTATAACAAAAATAAGACTTTTTGTTATTTATTGTAATATTTATTTATTTTAATTTCATATTTATTTCATTATTTATTTATTTTATTTATTTATTTTATTTATTTTATTATGTATTTATTTATTTTATTAATTATGTTATTTTTTTTTATATATTTTATTATTTATTTTATTATTTATGTATTTTTTTATTTTCATTTATTATTTATTTTATTTTATTGCTCTTTTTATTTTTATTACATATTTTATTACAGTTTTTATATTATGCTGCCGTGGAGTTTACCATTTTATTTCCTATTGATCAACTTCCTGAAGTAGGGAGAGACTTTGAATGCATAAGAAGCTTCTTTATGCACAGTGTGAATGTGACAGCAAAAACATCCATAGGACTAATTGAAAGCTTAGTTAATGAAGAGCAAACCCTTATGAGAACTGTGAAACAAAATCAGTTTAGAAAAGAAAATGGAACCTCTCAGTAAAGAACAATTACATAGAAAAGTTAAAAATGGAAACATTTAGTTTATTTTTTTGCTTTTAAAAAAAAAAATCCGATTATTGCTGTGTCAAAGTGAGCCCATGGGCAAAGCAAGATGTATATGATAGTGTGTGAAGAGCATGCCCTCCACTGCCCCCTGGTGGTCATTATGTATGCTGGGAGGAGCATTAAAGGGCCTGATTCATAACATGCTTTCCTGAAGAATTAAAATTAGAAAGTGCTAAATTATTATATACTTATATATTTATTATCTATTTGCAACTCTGCTCCATTCGCACTCGCCATTTTGTTTCTGTTCATCCATTTCTACAGGGGATAACAGAACTGCTTCTGTTGGAATGTGGTCATTCTTAGTGCCAGTGCATTTAATAGAACTTATGGAAATCTTAATAGCCCACACAGCATCTCCCTGTTGAAAACTGAACATAAAAAAACACAGTAATGGCGGCCCCAATGGCCATTTTTTCTAAATCCTTTTTGTCCAGGTAAAGATTCTTCCAACTATGGTATTTTAACCAAATGGTCCTTTAACCAAATAAAGCCTTGAAAGTGCGGTCTTATTGCTAAAATAATCATTCTCCTCCTGAAATGTAATATTTTATAGTGAGATCCTAAGACTTTCTCATGTTTGATTAATCTTCACCCCATCCAATAATATGGGGACCAGAGCAACTCAATAAACAATATGGCGCCCACAGACATGGTGCCAATGGCATTTTACTGTATGGGTGAAATTTGGAACATGAGCATTTTATTGGATGGTGACATGAAGGGGGTTTTACTGATGCTTTACAAAAAAATTACAGTTTTTCCATAGAAAAATAAGCAAAATGATTAAGGGTTAAGGGTCATGAGAGGTGCAACTCCTACAGGAAATCTGTGTTCAAATGGCAAATGACTGGAAAGTTGGAGTAAATAATTATTAGAAAAATCACAATGTGCTGTACATGAAAAGCACTTAATTGGACCCCCCATCCCCATATTTCAATAGCAGCAGCCGTATACCTCTGTGTTTTCATTGGTTACGTCCACTTGTAGAAGCCGATACAAAAAAATGGCGACATCATTGCATGTAATAGTGACAAAGTAAAGGTACCAAATATGAAACAACTGAAAGCTACAGGTAATGACTAGTATTTTCTCAATTAAATGTTATTAAGAATCAGCCTATATAATGCTGCCAACAAGGACTGAATGCTCTGTATGTCTGATGGTGCCATTATTGTCAGTAATTACTGATTACTGCCTGGGGCTCTAAACCAATTGTCTTCAGTGAGTAAGTAGACTGATAAGATAACCCTTCAAAGTTTTGCCATTCAATTTTTTTTTCTTTGTATCAAATAAAAGATAATAATAATTCTTATTATTATGATTATTATTATTATTATTATTAATCTTTATTTGTAATGCGCCAACATATTCCGTAGCCCTGTACAGGGGTTAAGTACAAAGAAAAGTAAAATATTAATACATGGCAAAAATGAAGAGTCCTGTCTTTAAAGATGATAATAATAATAATAATAATAATAATAATAAAAAGAAGAAGAAATCCCCCCATGTTTTGTTCATGACTTACATAGAAGACAGTGGGCTCAGAGCTTGAGGGGCTCTTATGATTAAATATTTTGCTTAAAGTGTTTTTTTTTTTGCTTCTATCTTCTGTATTTGTTTTATTTGTAATAATTTGAAAATGTGAAGAATCACTTAATGACACCGTGAGATTCCTGGGTGTGTTTTGCTGAGTGTAGTGAGGGTCTCGTGCTTGGTGTCAGACCCCCTGTCAGTGTTTATCGGTTCCCAGTTCCCAATTCTTGGGTGTTTTATGAGGAACCTTAGGAAGATCAGGGAAGTGGAGTCTCAGAGGGGGGAGACAGAGAGTCATGAGAAGGGCAGGGAAGGATAAAAAGCACACGCTGTTTTCATTTGCCGGGGCCAAGTGCGCATTGCGTCCCCCCAGATCTGAGCTATAAATAACCCACGGCCACCAGAAGGGAAAGTTTAACTGGTCTTCAAGCACAAGAGAAGAAAGCGCTCGGGCTGAGACACTCGGGGTGTGGAGAGAATACATTAAAGACTGAGAATAGTTTTAGATCATTTGTTATAGGAATCGCTTTATATCATTCTCTTGAAAGGACTTTGAATGGAATAACCACTCCACAATTGAGTACATACTCACCGCATGTGGAGTGTCCTAACATGTAGGTGGGACCTAAACATTGATAGATTAGGTCATCCACAAATATACATAAATGTATAAAAAATAAAAATACCACTGGTACCATATTTGTGGGTGAAATCATGTCCAGAATTATTACTAGATGAGCAAGGCAGATGCTTATGGGTGCTTCCCTGGGGTAGGCACTTAATTTGCATAACAATACATTTACATTTCAGTTTGTTTATGTTTCACACATAGCCTTTGCCTTTCTAGCCAGGGGCTATGAACAAGTTCTTTCGTGGAGGAGAGGAGATAAGTAGGTGTGAAGTGGCAGGTTTGCAGTGCGCTGCACTATAATATATATACAGTATATATATATATATATATATATATATATATACATACTGGTGGAGCAACATAGTGGCAAGCGAACAGAGATGCACATGGCTCTTGCATCTATAGGGGGCGGCTAAGGAGTTTGTGCCTAGGGGCTCCACATATGTAAATCCTGATCCATATTACTACCATGGGGTTAATATAAATCAAACATGAGAAAGTCATAGGATCTCAATATAAAATATTACATTTCCACTCTCAGTATCACGGCTGCCTCCAGAGCAGCTTTATCTCTGCCAGTGAGAGTGAAACAGATACATTGTTGTACCTACCTCTTATTGGCCACAACAAATTATGAATTTTATGTCCATTTAGCCTGGATTTGCAGTTGCGTTCCTCCTCAAAATCAACTGCTTGAAAACTGAAGACATTTTGCAAATTTTGTAAGTTTATTCATTTTTATTTTGGTGATTTTTCATGCAAATTTTGTTTTCATAAACTACGGATTCTCCTCTATGAGATACAGTCATGATGCATGAAGTAAGCCAAGTGACCATTTGCTTCCACTACAGATTTACGTAGGAATCCGGTATCTCCTCTGTACAATATGTAAAAGTACTTTGCATGAAATGTATCCCTTTGTGATGAATGGGGTGTTAATTAGATGAGTATTCCAGTGCATGAATTGAGATGTATCAAATGTATTCCACAGTGACCCCGACCAATATATGACATCATATCTAGAGTATGTCACTTACTCTGCTACAGTGTCTAAAAATCGAAATCTTATCTGCAAGTCTGGGAGGAAAACATTGGGAACAAAAGAAAAGGAAAAGTACTCACTGACATATATAGAGTTATATTGTTGTTTAGTTGTTCAGTCGTGCTTCCTGGGAGGAAAGCTATGGCAAGTCTGGATAGGTTATTAAAAATTAAAGAGTTATCACTTCCTACAAATATCACTACCTAAAATAGTTAGAACTATGGTGTAACGGAACCCATCACTGTTTTACCCTGTTTTATGGTTATGGTTAAAATATGATCACATTGCTGTACTGTAGATATGCTGTTTTATGTTTTACAGAATATATTGGCTCAGAATATTACAGCTACTAGGCTAATAGATAATCATATTACAGAGACTCCTCATAAGATAAGGAAGTCTATTGTATAAAGTGTTTTCATTATGAGACATAAGAACAAAGAGTATAATCTGATCAATGTCTGATTGTATCAAAGTAGCCAGGTAGCCTCAGGGAGGTGTGACCCACCTATTGTCCCTCTATGTGTATTGTGTGGCTAAATATGGGGGATGTGTATTGCCTGTGGGAAGAGATGTGTATATATATTTCTGCACAACAAAATAAAGACAGTATTCTTTGACTCCCAATTGAGTGTCGTTCAATATGGGAGGTTGGGACTGGTGAGACTGCAGTGCTTCTTGGATATTTTACCGTATACCAACGGAGATACTGGACTTTGTGTTCCAACTCTGTTACATATGGTATTCCAAGTAGTAACATACGAATGTGAGAGCAGGACCATAAAGAATTGGTGCCTTTGAATTGTGGTATTAGAGAAAACTACTGTATTGCAAGAAGATCCAATAAATCAATACTACAGGAAATGAAGCCAAACTGTTCATGAGGCTGAAGCTCAAATATTTTGGATAGGATTCCCTAGAGAAGACTCTGATGCTGGGAAAGATTGAAGGCACACGGAGAAGGAGGTGGCAGAGCCGGAGATGGATAGATGTGGTCATTGAAGAAATGAACATGAGCTTAAGAGAGCTCAGAGGCTCAGTGGCTGACAGATGTGCCTGACGTGCATTGGTCCATAGGGTCACTGAGAGTCGGGCACAAATGAACGACACAATAACAACAAATATTTAATCTGGTAGTGTTTTGTGAGGAAAGAAAAAAGGTACAATAAGTCCAACTTGAATAAAGTGGTTCCAAACTCTTTGGAGAGTTCGAAAATTTAGGAGCTGTAATTCAATGGGGATAAGGGGATTTTTTGTGATCTGAGATAATTCCTGATTCTCGCTCTCTTCTAAGACCTGCTGCCGACTTCAATTTCAAGCTCTGACAGCTGGCTTGGTGGCAGTAGTGGGATCAGCACTGTGAGGATGAGTGATTTCCCCACAAACATTACTGTATATGACAACCTATCCTAGTCATGGTTCAAAAGCTGAGAAGGATAGATGAACTGGAAGAATAGGAGTCCATGAAGGGGTTCCTCCATTTGGCAGCTGCAGTCTTTAAATGGATATGGAAGGTTCCTGGGTGTTACAAAGTATTTAAGATACAGGCTCTGCTGTACTTTCTGTGCTGTGTCTCATACTAACCAATCAGTGACCATCTCTGCTGAGACATCATCACTTATAGCCTACACTGCACAGATAGCCCTACAAAGTCTGTGTCTGCATATACTGCAGTGGACAGACCCATACAGGGACTATTTGTCTGTTTTTAGACTGTAAAAACAGAGCTTATAAGCACTTCTTAATAAAATAATGTACATTGAAGCAAATAGATACAAAGGGGTATTGAATACCTAGTAGCATCCAGGAAACTTCCATGTCCCTGTTACCTGCCATACTGTATATTCACTGGAGCATACCCCCATCCGTTTTCTACCCTCCATAACAGAATTCATAATTACATTTTATTTGTAACCAAGATCCCTCCTTGACTAGTCAGATAACAAATACAACTATGGCGGCTCCTACCAGTGCATATAACTACATGGAATAGTTAATAAATGAAGGTTTGGTTTAATATTTTTTTGAATCACAGCGGTGCCCGTTATCAGCTCTTCCAAGGAGCACAAACACTTCTGTGGTTCTTTAATGGTTGGACTCAACCACTGGAACAGCTGGAATATGTTATCTGGTAGTCTATAGCTATGTGTAATCTTGGAGGAAAATATATAGTTCTTATCACTTCTAAGGAGCCTGTTTACCAATTAAATCCATCCGCTTACCCCAATGTATTTCTGGTTTGCCAGAGATTCCCCAGTGTAATATATAAAAGGCAGATACATAACCTCTGACCTCTAAGCTTCCATATAACAGATCTGTAGCTGCCTCAGTCCTGACGAAGCTTAGTGAATTGTCACCATTGTACATGGGGCCTCCCGCCATTTATGTTTCTGTTGTTTTTGTATTTAATTTTATTTTATTATAGCGAAAAATCCAATACATTGAAGTAGTAAATAAACAAATAAATAAACATTGCATATTATAAAGTAATTCCTGTTATTATAGACGTCTGTGCAGAGCTCAGCAGAAAGCCCATCAGATGGAAGTATGTACTGTATGTATGTGCTAGATGTACCCTACGTATGTACTGTATGTATCTACTGTATGCCTGTATATTTACTGTATGTATTCTGTATCTACTGTATGCCTGTATATCTATACTGTATGTACCTTATGTATGTACTGTATGCCTGTATATTTACTGTATGTATTCTGTATCTAATGTTTGCCTGTATATCTATACTGTATGTACCTTATGTATGTACTGTATGACTGTATGCATGTGCTAGATGTACCCTATGTATGTACTGTATATGCGTACTGTATACCTGTATTCTGTATCTACTGTATGTATCTACTGTATGCCTGTATATCTATATTGTATGTACTGTATGTATGTACTGCTATGGCTGTATGTATGTGCTAGATGTACCCTATGTGTGTACTGTATGTATGTACTGTATGTATGTACTGCTATGGCTGTATGCATGTGCTAGATGTACCCGAAGTGTGTACTGTATGTATGTACTGTATACCTGTATGTATTCTGTATGTACTGTATGTATATACTGTATGCCGGTATATTTACTGTATGTATTCTGTATCTACTGTATGCCTGTATATCTATACTGTATGTTCGTTATGTATGTACTATATGTACTGTATGACTGTATGCATGTGCTAGATGTACCCTATGTATGTACTGTATGTACGTACTGTATACCTGTATTCTGTATGTACTGTATGTATCTACTGTATGCCTGTATATCTATACTGTACGTACTGTATGTCTGTACTGTATGGCTGTATGCATGTGCTAGATGTGCCCTACGTATGTACTGTATACCTGTATGTATTCTATATGTACTGTATGTATATACTGTATGCCTGTATATCTATACTGTATGTTCTGCATGTATGCATACATGTGCTAGATGTGCCCTACGTATGTACTGTATGTTTGTACTGTATGTATGTACTGTATACCTGTATGTATTCTGTATGTACTGTATGTATCTACTGTATGCCTGTATATCTATACTGTACGTACTGTATGTATGTTCTGTATGACTGTATGCATGTGCTAGATGTGCCCTACGTATGTACTGTATACCTGTATGTATTCTATATGTACTGTATGTATATACTGTATGCCTGTATATCTATACTGTATGTTCTGCATGTATGCATACATGTGCTAGATGTACCCTATGTATGTACTATATGTTTGTACTGTATGTATGTACTGTATACATGTATGTATTCTGTATGTACTGTATGTATATACTGTATGCCTGTATATCTATACTGTATGTACTGCATGTATGTATACATGTGCTAGATGTGCCCTACGTATGTACTGTATGTTTGTACTGTATGTATGTACTGTATACCTGTATGTATTCTGTATGTACTGTATGTATCTACTGTATGCCTGTATATCTATACTGTATGTTCTGTATGTATCTACTGTATGACTGTATACATGTGCTAGATGTACCCTATGTATCTACTGTATGTATGTACTGAATACATGTATGTATTCTGTAAGTACTGTATGCATGTCCTGTATACCTCTATGTATTCTGTATGTACTGCATGTATGTAATGTATGCCTGTATATCTATACTGTATGCATGTACTGTATACCTGTATGTATTCTGTATGTATCTACAGTATGCCTGTATATCTATACTGTATGCATGTACTGTATGCATGTACTGTATACCTGTATGTATTCTGTATGTATCTACCGTATGCCTGTATATCTATACTGTATGTACTGTATGTATCAGCGTACGTGTGCCACCCTGAGTGGGAGTGGGCCAGGATGGCATCTGATTGATTGATTGGTTGTGTAAATGTGTTTGGATCTAATATAAGGACACCCCACAGGGGGTATATTGTAAGCTATAAAACCGCTTAAAGGGCCACTGTATTTTCGAAGAACGCCTTGAAGTATCTATCTAACAGCATTAGCGGCTGTGTAAGCCATGAGCATAAAGACATTTGTAGACATAATTTTACATTTTGACAGACAGATAAAGAGAGGTAAACAGATGGATAGATTTCATTTTCATATACTACAGTCCAGGTGTCCTGGTCTGGATTTGTGGATACTGAAATCCAGGGCTGTGTTCATCATTACAGGACGAGCCTGGCCTGAGTCACCTCCTTCTCGTACACATCCATCAGTGCCATCATCCCCCAAATACAAAACATTGCTACAATATGGCTAATAATGAGCATTAATAAAACAATGTAATTATGCTACAGTAAGATCTACCATTTTATTTCTTTGACCTGCTTCTACAGGTGGGAGGAGACCTTGGATGGAGAGTAAGCTTTTCTTTCTACAATATGGCAATACAAACAGCCAGTGCTTTCAATGTGACTAATGAAAAATGTTACCAATAACTGTACGCGCATACATAGGTTCTTATGTATTTCCTTAGCACAAAGCTTTTCTTGTGGTGGTGTTCCTCGCCCTTGGACCCATGCTGTGTGCTGCTAATGGCTTGTGTTACAGTAGAGTGACCTTCAGGTGCCACCCGGCACTCGCCCTTTCATATATATTCAGCAAGCGCTCTCAGCACCTGTCAATCATCTCTGTTATTCTGGACGCATGGGGTCTGCTTCACTTGTCAATATCTCTGTGTCTAGATGACCTTTAGTGTTACTGTGAGGAATGTCCTATTATGATTGGTTCCAGTTGTGCACCCCATGTGTAATACATATATGGAGTTGTACAATGTGTGGGGCAGACACCTAGACTTGGATATAATAAATGGTCCATGGAAACGGTCAATACAGACGTCCCAAACACACATAATACAGACCTCACTGGAGTATTAATGAAAAGACCCAACGGAAAGACCATTCCAATGGCTGGCTCTTTAACACGACCATAGTTAGTTATTTATAGAAATATATGAACTAAGAGGCCCATTCACACTGCCCTTTTGCATTTTCAAGATTTTACTCTTCAGGTTTAAATTATGGCCTCTTTTCTTAGTATTTATAGTCTTCTGGTATAGTCTTCCTGTGCAATATATAATCTATTCACCTATTTGAAGACTTATGTCATGTCCTCCCTTAGTATCCAAATGGCAAATTAACCAATGGGGAAAAAACAGAGGGCAGGTAGAGTATTCTCCCCTCTTGCACGCACACACTCAGACATATAGGAAGAGGTGTAATGTAGGTAGGGCCTTATATCTCAGGCGCTTCTCTCACAACTTATTGATCTATGTCAATAAACCCTTCAATCTAGAAGTTTTTAGTGTATGTATAGTCTCTTCTTGTAGTCAGGTGTAAGTTAGGATACATAGTTATAATTCCAGTATTTAAGGGAACTTTCAACAATGGGGACCACCTCTGAGATGCGGAATGTTTTTTAATAAGTGATACTCCATATTGCACAGTGAATTGTTACCTAGTTTTGCACTGATGTAAATAAAGTGCAGTTTAACCTCAGATAGCCCTGACTAATAGTAGTGCAATGGTTAAACTACTAGGATGTCCTCATACTTCTTGGTCTTGAGGACCAGCAGATAAGGTGCGAGGGACCAGCTCTGGTCCTAGTACTTTTTATTGAGAAACGCTAATTTAAACCATAACTATTTAGCCCCCAGAAATGCATGTTTTCTGATACACTTATGTCCTTTTGGCTATATGTATACAGGGAGGTCTGAGTGTTGATCTATAGCGGCATTATAGCTTCTCCACGTCTACTGATAATATCACATTATAGACAACTAAGCATCCTGTCGGCTTTTGGTTTTTCCAGCTGGTGCATTGGTTTCCAATATTCAGATCAGCTGAAATATTAACTTCCAAGCCCTGTCCCTTTCTTGTTCCATTAA
This sequence comes from Discoglossus pictus, assembly GCA_027410445.1. Classification (NCBI taxonomy): domain Eukaryota; kingdom Metazoa; phylum Chordata; class Amphibia; order Anura; family Alytidae; genus Discoglossus; species Discoglossus pictus. Next base: position 13,239,294 of record CM050165.1, on the reverse strand, counting down.
ATCTATTCTCTCCCTCTGGGTTTTGTATATAAATACACTTTCCAGCATTAAGTTTTAGTCTGCATACTTGCTCCTTGCCGTTTCGTCCAACCATTAGTCATTTGATTTTGCTTAAAGCAATGTGAGCCTTGTTATATATTTTAACACAAAAATTTATCAACAAGCTAAATCAACAACAACAATAACAAATATATATATATATATATATATATATATATATATATATATATATATACTGTGCATACAGTACATCACACTTTGATATTGCCTTTTATGATTATGCCACCTTCCTGTTGACATAGGAATCAACTGAAGAGCTTCTTATAAATTATAGATACAGCGTATGGAGCAGTTGTGGGATTTTCCCTTATCTCTGAAGTACATTTCTCTCTGTTTCAGCGCATCTAAATTATTCAGTATCATTGTGCTTGTTCCACCTGGGCTCCTGCAGAGATAGGCTGAAATCCTGGACTGTTGACAGCCCTTGGAGTATTGAGGTGTCCACCACTTGTACATCTTCCTTTTGTAAAGTTCAGTCATGGGGGAAATGAGATTGTGCCCTGCCAAGAACTATGTAGGTTTTACACTCCCAATTACACTGTATATTCCTCAAGACATATGCTACTTCTTCAATGTGAGCATCACATATATAGTTGTCGTACTATGAAGTTGTGTATAAAGCTCACAAAGTTGCAGGATGGTGCATGCGTATAGCACATGCTGAGGCCAGGAATGAGTGGCCCAAAGCGGAGGGGAGAGGCGCGCAATGATCGCAGTAGTGAGGGGGGGAGAGGTTGGCAATGAACGCAGAGGGGGGGGGGAGGGCGCAATAATCGCAGAAGGCAGAGGTGGAGAGGCCCGTAATGATCGCAGAAGGGAGAGGGGGAGAGGTTCGCAATGGGCGCAGACGGGAGAGCGGGGCAAAGAGAAGCAGGGGAGGGAGGGGTGAAAGAGAGACACAGGGGAGGAAGAGGGAGGCAAAGAGACAGAGGGGAGGAAGGAGGGGGCAAAGAGACACAGCGGAGGGAGAGGGGGAAAGAAACACAGGGGAGGGAGGGGGCAAAGAGACACATGGGAGGGAGAGGGGGGAAGAGACACATGGAAGGAAGAGGGGGCAAAGAGACACAGGGTAGGGAGGGGGGAAAGAGACATGGGGAGGGAGTGGGGGAAAGAGACACAGGGGAAGGAGAGGGGGAAAGAGACACAGGGGAGGGAGAGGGGGCAAAGAGACACAGGGGAGGGAGAGGGAGGGTATAGACACAGGGGAGGTAGAGGGGGCAAAGAGACACAGGGGGGAGAAACATTTTATATTATCCCGTCATTTATGACGGGAGGCCCTCAATGGGCGCCAAGGGTGCTTATTGAGAGGCCTGCAATGGGTGCCAAAGGCGCTCATTGTGAGGCTCGCAAAGAGGAGAGAGAAAGAGAAAAGAGGGAGGGAGAAGACACAGAAGGAGGGAATGAGAGAGAGAGAGAAAGAAGCTGTGCGCTGTTGTCTCACATTGCGAGACTCACATTGTGCGGCAAGCAACAGCTTTGCGATGCTTTCAAATAGTATGCCATCATTTTTGGGGGTCAAGTGGCTAGTATACTAGATTGTGAGATGATTGGACCATTGGCAGGACTGTAGAATCTGAATTTCTTTGTTATCTTTTTGGAGATCCAATTAGACATTACGCTTATGCTTATCTATTTTGAAACCAGGGTAACTGCAATAAACAAGTGAATGGTTTGAAGCAGCTTGATGTGCCTGCTAGTAACCTTATACCCCAAATATACAGATACTACACCTCTAATTGACCAGTGACAACTCATACAGGAAAATGTATCTGCGTTTCAGGTCCATGCAGATTTGGTAGCAACCAATTAATCATTCATTGGAACTAGATGTCCGAGGGTATGACGGTTCCTCCTGGTCTATAATGTAACTGGTCATTGTACAACAATAAATTAATACATTGGACAAAGGTAGAGTTTATAAACCTTCTCTTGACCTGGAGTACTGGTTGGCAGTAGAGCAATCATTGACCGTTCTAGTGTCATGGAGCAGTGGGCATTGTAATATAGACAAGAAGGTCCCAAACCGTATGAATATAGAAGTAGAAAAAGCAGAACTAATGGTGACATGGCCACTGGTGCTTTGGAATAATGTCTGTCAATAGAGAAGGGCACATGTGATGGACTCTGTCTCTGCAAAAACATTATGCAGAATTGGCAGGTACCTGTGAGGCCATTGTCTTCTGCCATGATGTAATGCTAAAGTTCTGAAATGACTCACAAGTAGAAGGAGCTTTAAGGACCACTGTACAATGAAGACAATTATATGTTTGAAATATTTATGTCTCACTCATAGAGAGAAGCACTGAGCTTTACACTCTGCATTTGAATTTCATATCATTGAGGTATTTTTGATCATTGAAAAAGCCACAGGATAAAAGTGATGAAACGCGTCTGTACAGTATTTTTCCTATCTAGAGGCATCCATGACATTTTAGTGAGATTGTGTGTGTCAAATGGGCATTTACATTTCTGTAGCGCAGTTATTGCATCTATTGATATAAGCTTACCTTCTTCCAGACATGTGTGAAGGATTGTGGGTTGGTATCAAATTTACTGAGATCCAGTCATCTAACAAATCCTTTTCACCTCTACCTCTGTCTTCCTTCCCCAATAAAAAAACACACGCTCATGCTCCAGTTCTTAGGACCTGATAAAACAAAGAATATATGGATTCTTCTATACATCAAAACAAGCCGATAATGTTCATTGGTAAATATTTCACAACTAATGACCATGGCCCTCATTCAATTGCAATTTGGCCAATTGAATAAGGCCCTAAATAAGCACATAGCATATTTTTTTTAAAGAAGTTTTTACTTAGTAAGCATCTATCCAAAAGCAACGTCTTCACTAACTAAAAACTTCTTTAAAAAATATATGTTATGTGCTTATTTAGGGCCCTATTCAATTGGCCAAATCGCAATTGAATGAGGGCCCATGTGTATAAAGATCTACAGCCTTATTAAATTGCGATTCGGCCAATTGAATAGGGCTCTATATAAGCACATAGCATATTTTTTTAACAGAAGTTTTTAGTTAGTGATCTTCTATCCAAAAGCAAGGTCTTCACTAATGAAAAACTTCTGTAAAAAAACATTCTGTGTGCTTATATAGAGCCCTATTCAATTGGCCAAATCGCAATTAAATAAGGCTGCTAATGTTGAAAACCAATACATATACATAGATGCCTTTTGTTTTACCATTTATGCCATAAAACATCTTAGTTGAGGTCTGTACCCTTTTCTTTTCTTATTATCAGAGTTTTTCAGTATTATGACTATTTTTAGACGTCTGGGTGGCCTCCTACATCAAGATCTGAAGAACTTAACTGTATATAGAAAAAAGTCTATTCAGCATTAGGAAAATCTCAACATTTTGTCTATTGGTATAGCTTGCCAGAAAGTGTGATCCTCCTGTTTATGTCAGCCTCTAATCCCAGATGATCGTTTGGTTAGTCTGGGTAGAAAGTATTGTTAGTAATTTGGGTGAATGTCGAAATTTCCTTATACAGAATATTTACATAAATGTAACTATAATATATGAACTGTATAATTTAGACATTTATATGTTCATTGTCAGGTCCTTTCTATATTGCATTTTGTTTAATTTGAACTTAGGACTCCAGATCCACAGTCAGCAGCCACTATATTATGCTTCACCTTGATGCTTCAGGAGTTAAATACACATAAGCTATACCATGTAGGGTCACCCAAGAGGGGCAGGTCATAGGCCACACAAATCACGGTCCACAAGGGATCGCTATGGGGCTACTTGCTATGGGGCGACTTGCTATGGGGCGACTTGCACATGCTCAGTTTCCTTTTTATTAGAGCAGTCTTTTTTAGTAAATATACTGACTATGCTGGGTAAGGGACATGTATAATAAACAAAATTATTTATAAATTATTTGTTATCTGTAAAACGATCCAAACTTTCCCAGCACACCTTGCTCTCTGAGAAGCCCCATGTGGTCCCCTTGTGTTACTGGTCTCACGTTGTCCCTTTACAAGCCATTCTTATCTACCCCAATAGGCAGCCCTCAGACGGCCTCTCAGTTCACGTCTCACCTAATAAAGTTTATAGAAAGTAAACATCTGGTGTTTGGAAATTGTCCTAATTTGCTGCCCCCTCCTCCTCAGATGTTAAAACTAATAGGGCACCTCTCCCTACCTGGGGTCAGCTCCCTCATAAAGACAAGGTCACACGTTTACTGCTTAGACAGAAGACTTTCTATATGGGAACCAGGAGTACCAAAACATCCCAGTGGTAAAATATCATATAAATATCAGAGACGGAGAAAGAGAGACAGGGACACAGAGACGGGGACAGAGAGACGGGGACAGAGAGAGGGAGACAGAGAGAGGGAGACAGAGAGACAGGGACAGATAGACGGGAGACAGAGAGAGGGAGACAGAGAGACAGGGACAGAGCCAGAGAGGCGGAGGCAGAGAGACGGGGACTGAGAGACGGGGACAGAGAGAAAGGGACAGAGAGACGGGGACAGAGAGACAGGGACAGAGAGAGGGGGACAGAGAGAGGGAGACAGAGAGAGGGAGACAGAGAGACAGGGACAGATAGACGGGAGACAGAGAGAGGGAGACAGAGAGACAGGGACAGAGCCAGAGAGGCGGAGGCAGAGAGACGGGGACTGAGAGACGGGGACAGAGAGAAAGGGACAGAGAGACGGGGACAGAGAGACAGGGACAGAGAGAGGGGGACAGAGAGAGGGAGACAGAGAGAGGGAGACAGAGAGACAGGGACAGATAGACGGGAGACAGAGAGAGGGAGACAGAGAGACAGGGACAGAGCCAGAGAGGCGGAGGCAGAGAGACGGGGACTGAGAGACGGGGACAGAGAGAAAGGGACAGAGAGACGGGGACAGAGAGACAGGGACAGAGAGAGGGGGACAGAGAGAGGGAGACAGAGAGAGGGAGACAGAGAGAGGGAGACAGAGAGACGGAGACAGAGAGAGGGAGACAGAGAGACAGGGACAGAGAGACAGGGACAGAGAGAGGGAGACAGAGAGAGGGAGACAGAGAGAGGGAGACAGAGAGACAGAGACAGAGAGACAGGGACGGAGACAGAGAGACGGAGACAGAGAGACAGAGAGACAGGGACAGAGAGACAGGGACAGAGAGACAGGGACAGAGAGACGGGGACAGAGAGAAGGAGACAGAGAGACATGGACAGAGAGAGGGAGACAGAGAGACAGGAACAGAGAGAAAGGGACAGAGACAGGGACAGAGAGATAGGGACAGAGGGACCGGGACAGAGAGACAGGGACAGAGAGACGGAGACAGAGAGAGGGAGACAGAGAGAGGGAGACAGAGAGAGGGAGACAGAGAGAAGGAGACAGAGAGATGGAGACAGAGAGATGGAGACAGAGAGACAGGGACGCAGACAGAGAGACGGAGACAGAGAGACAGAGAGACGGGGTCAGAGAGACAGGGACAGAGAGACGGGGACAGAGAGAGGGAGACAGAGAGAGGGAGACAGAGAGACGGAGACAGAGAGACAGGGACAGAGACAGAGAGACGGGGACAGAGAGACAGGGACAGAGAGACAGGGACAGAGAGATGGGGACAGAGAGAAGGAGACAGAGAGACGGGGACAGAGAGAGGGAGACAGAGAGACTGGAACAGAGAGAAAGGGACAGAGACAGGGACAGAGAGATGGGGACAGAGGGACCGGGACAGAGAGACAGGGACAGAGAGACAGAGAAACAGGGACAGAGAGACGGAGACAGAGAGAAGGGGACAGAGAGAAGGAGACAGAGAGACAGGGACAGAGAGAGGAAGACAGAGAGACAGGAACAGAGAGAAAGGGACAGAGACGGGGACAGAGAGACGGGGACAGAGAGACGGGGTTAGAGAGACAGGGACAGAGAGACAGGGACAGAGAGACAGGGACAGAGAGACAGGGAGACAGAGAGAGGGAGACAGAGAGACGGAGACAGAGAGACAGGGACAGAGAGACGGAGGCAGAGAGACGGGGACAGAGAGACGGGGACAGAGAGAAAGGGACAGAGAGACGGGGACAGAGAGACAGGGACAGAGAGAGGGGGACAGAGAGAGGGAGACAGAGAGAGGGAGACAGAGAGAGGGAGACAGAGAGACGGAGACAGAGAGAGGGAGACAGAGAGACAGGGACAGAGAGACAGGGACAGAGAGAGGGAGACAGAGAGAGGGAGACAGAGAGAGGGAGACAGAGAGACAGAGACAGAGAGACAGGGACGGAGACAGAGAGACGGAGACAGAGAGACAGAGAGACAGGGACAGAGAGACAGGGACAGAGAGACAGGGACAGAGAGATGGGGACAGAGAGAAGGAGACAGAGAGACATGGACAGAGAGAGGGAGACAGAGAGACAGGAACAGAGAGAAAGGGACAGAGACAGGGACAGAGAGATAGGGACAGAGGGACCGGGACAGAGAGACAGGGACAGAGAGACGGAGACAGAGAGAGGGAGACAGAGAGAGGGAGACAGAGAGAGGGAGACAGAGAGAAGGAGACAGAGAGATGGAGACAGAGAGATGGAGACAGAGAGATGGAGACAGAGAGACAGGGACGCAGACAGAGAGACGGAGACAGAGAGACAGAGAGACGGGGTCAGAGAGACAGGGACAGAGAGACGGGGACAGAGAGAGGGAGACAGAGAGAGGGAGACAGAGAGAGGGAGACAGAGAGACGGAGACAGAGAGACAGGGACAGAGACAGAGAGACGGGGACAGAGAGACAGGGACAGAGAGACAGGGACAGAGAGATGGGGACAGAGAGAAGGAGACAGAGAGACGGGGACAGAGAGACGGGGACAGAGAGAGGGAGACAGAGAGACTGGAACAGAGAGAAAGGGACAGAGACAGGGACAGAGAGATGGGGACAGAGGGACCGGGACAGAGAGACAGGGACAGAGAGACAGAGAAACGGGGACAGAGAGACGGAGACAGAGAGAAGGGGACAGAGAGAAGGAGACAGAGAGACAGGGACAGAGAGAGGAAGACAGAGAGACAGGAACAGAGAGAAAGGGACAGAGACGGGGACAGAGAGACGGGGACAGAGAGACGGGGTTAGAGAGACAGGGACAGAGAGACAGGGACAGAGAGACAGGGACAGAGAGACAGGGAGACAGAGAGAGGGAGACAGAGAGACGGAGACAGAGAGACAGGGACAGAGAGACGGAGACAGAGAGATGGAGACAGAGAGACAGAGGGACAGAGAGACGGAGACATAGAGACAGGGACAGAGAGAAAGGGACAGAGACACAGGGACAGAGAGACAGGGACAGAGACAGGGACAGAGAGACAGGGACAGAGAGAAAGGGACAGAGAGAAAGGGACAGGGACAGAGAGATGGGTACAGAGAGACAGGGACAGAGAGAGGGAGACAGAGAGAGGGAGACAGAGAGACAGGGACAGAGAGACGGAGACAGAGAGACAGAGACAGAGAGACGGGGACAGAGAGACGAAGACAGAGAGACGGGGACAGAGAGACGGGGACAGAGAGACGGGGACAGAGAGACGGGGACAGAGAGACAGGGACAGAGAGACGGGGACAGAGAGAAAGGGACAGAGAGAAAGGGACAGGGACAGAGAGATGGGGACAGAGAGACAGGGACAGAGAGAGGGAGACAGAGACAGAGAGACAGGGACAGAGAGACGGAGACAGAGAGACAGAGAGACGGGGACAGAGAGACGAAGACAGAGAGACGGGGACAGAGAGACGGGGACAGAGAGACGGGGACAGAGAGACGGGGACAGAGAGACAGGGACAGAGAGAAGGAGACAGAGAGAAGGAGACAGAGACACAGGGATGGAGACAGAGAGACAGAGAGACAGGGACAGACAGACAGGGACAGAGCGACGGGGACAGAGAGAGGGAGACAGAGAGAGGGAGACAGAGAGAGGGAGACAGAGAAAAGGAAACAGAGAGATGGAGACAGAGAGACAGGGACGGAGACAGAGAGATGAGACAGAGAGACAGAGAGACGGGGACAGAGAGACAGGGACAGAGAGACGGGGACAGAGAGACGGCGACAGAGAGAGGGAGACAGAGAGAGGGAGACAGAGAGACAGAGAGACAGGGACAGAGACAGAGAGACGGAGATAGAGAGACAGAGAGACGGGGACAGAGAGACAGGGACAGAGAGACAGGGACAGAGAGACGGGGACAGAGAGAAGGAGACAGAGAGACATGGACAGAGAGAGGGAGACAGAGAGACAGGAACAGAGAGAAAGGGACAGAGACAGGGACAGAGAGATGGGGACAGAGGGACCGGGACAGAGAGACAGGGACAGAGAGACGGAGACAGAGAAACGGGGACAGAGAGAAGGGGACAGAGAGAAGGAGACAGAGAGAAGGAGACAGAGAGACAGGGACAGAGAGAGGAAGACAGAGAGACAGGAACAGAGAGAAAGGGACAGAGACGGGGACAGAGAGACGGGAACAGAGAGACAGGGACAGAGAGACAGGGACAGAGAGACAGGGAGACAGCGAGAGGGAGACAGAGAGACGGAGACAGAGAGACAGAGACAGAGAGACGGAGACAGAGAGATGGAGACAGAGAGACAGAGGGACAGAGAGACTAAAACATAGAGACAGGGACAGAGAGACAGGGAGACAGGGACAGAGGGATGGAGACAGAGAGAGGGAGACAGAGTGATGGAGACAGAGGGACAGAGAGACGGAGACAGAGAGACAGGGACAGAGAGAGGGAGACAGAGAGAGAGAGACAGAGAGAGGGAGACAGAGAGACAGGGACAGGGAGACAGGGACAGAGAGAAAGGGACAGAGAGATGGGGACAGAGAGAAAGGGACAGAGAGACGGGGACAGAAAGACGGGGACAGAGAGACAGGGACAGAGAGACAGGGACAGAGAGACAGGGACAGAGAGAAAGGGACAGAGACAGGGACAGAGAGATGGGGACAGAGAGACAGGGACAGAGAGAGGGAGACAGAGAGAGGGAGACAGAGAGAGGGAGACAGAGAGACAGGGACAGAGAGACGGAGACAGAGAGACGGAGACAGAGAGACAGGGACAGAGAGACAGGTACAGAGAGAGGGAGACAGAGAGACAGGAACAGAGAGAAAGGGACAGAGACAGGGACAGAGAGATGGGGACAGAGGGACCGGGACAGAGAGACAGGGACAGAGAGACGGAGACAGAGAAACGGGGACAGAGAGAAAGGGACAGAGACGGGGACAGAGAGACGGGGACAGAGAGATGGGGACAGAGAGACAGGGACAGAGAGACAGGGAGAGAGAGACAGGGAGACAGAGAGAGGGAGACAGAGAGACAGAGACAGAGAGACAGGGACATAGAGACGGAGACAGAGAGATGGAGACATAGAGACAGGGACAGAGAGACGGAGACATAGAGACAGGGACAGAGAGACAGAGACAGAGAGAGGGAGACAGAGTGATGAAGACAGAGGGACAGAGAGTGGGAGAAAGAGAGACAGGGACATAGAGACGGAGACAGAGAGACAGGGACAGAGAGACGGAGACAGAGAGAGGGAGACAGAGAGAGGGAGACAGGGAGACAGGGACAGGGAGACAGGGACAGGGAGACAGAGAGAGGGAGACAGAGAGAGGGAGACAGAGAGAGGGAGACAGAGTGACAGGGACAGAGAGACAGGGACAAAGAGATGGAGACAGAGAGACAAGGACATAGAGAAACAGAGACAGAGAGAGGGAGACAGAGTGATGGAGACAGAGGGACAGAGAGAGGGAGAAAGAGAGACAGGGACAGAGAGACGGAGACAGGGACAGAGAGAGGGAGACAGAGAGAGGGAGACAGAGAGACAGGGACAGAGAGAGGGAGACAGAGAGAGGGAGACAGATAGATAGGGACAGAGAGACGGAGACAGGGACAGAGAGAGGGAGACAGAGAGAGGGAGACAGAGAGACAGGGACAGAGAGAGGGAGACAGAGAGAGGGAGACAGATAGATAGGGACAGAGAGACGGAGACAGAGAGACGGGGACAGAGAGAAAGGGACAGAGACAGGGACAGAGAGATGGGGACAGAGAGACGGGGACAGAGAGAGGGAGACAGAGAGAGGGAGACAGAGAGAGGGAGACAGAGAGACAGGGACAGAGAGACGGAGACAGAGAGACGGAGACAGAGAGACAGGGACAGAGAGAGGGAGACAGAGAGACAGGAACAGAGAGAAAGGGACAGAGACAGGGACAGAGAGATGGGGACAGAGGGACCGGGACAGAGAGACAGGGACAGAGAGACGGAGACAGAGAAACGGGGACAGAGAGAAAGGGACAGAGACGGGGACAGAGAGACAGGGACAGAGAGATGGGGACAGAGAGACAGGGACAGAGAGACAGGGAGAGAGAGACAGGGAGACAGAGAGAGGGAGACAGAGAGACGGAGACAGAGAGACAGGGACAGAGAGACGGAGACAGAGAGATGGAGACATAGAGACAGGGACAGAGAGACGGAGACATAGAGACAGGGACAGAGAGACAGAGACAGAGAGAGGGAGACAGAGTGATGAAGACAGAGGGACAGAGAGAGGGAGAAAGAGAGACAGGGACAGAGAGACGGAGACAGAGAGACAGGGACAGAGAGACGGAGACAGAGAGAGGGAGACAGAGAGAGGGAGACAGAGAGACAGGGACAGGGAGACAGGGACAGGGAGACAGAGAGAGGGAGACAGAGAGAGGGAGACAGAGTGACAGGGACAGAGAGACAGGGACAAAGAGATGGAGACAGAGAGACAAGGACACAAAGAGACAGAGAGAGGGAGACAGAGTGATGGAGACAGAGGGACAGAGAGAGGGAGAAAGAGAGACAGGGACAGAGAGACGGAGACAGGGACAGAGAGAGGGAGACAGAGAGAGGGAGACAGAGAGACAGGGACAGAGAGAGGGAGACAGAGAGAGGGAGACAGATAGATAGAGACAGAGAGACGGAGACAGGGAGACGGGGACAGAGAGACGGAGACAGAGAGACGGGGACAGAGAGATGGGGACAGAGAGCGGGAGACAGAGAGAGGGAGACAGAGAGAGGGAGACAGAGAGAGGGAGAAAGAGAGAGGGAGACATAGAGACAGGGACAGAGAGACAGGGACAGAGAGACAGAGAGAGGGAGACAGAGAGAGGGAGACAGAGAGAGGGAGACAGAGAGACAAGGACACAGAGAGACAGAGACAGAGAGTGGGAGACAGAGTGATGGAGATAGAGGGACAGAGAGAGGGAGAAAGAGAGACAGGGACAGAGAGACGGAGACAGGGCAGAGAGACGGAGACAGAGAGAGGGAGACAGAGAGATAGGGACAGAGAGAGGGAGACAGAGAGAGGGAGACAGAGTGATGAAGACAGAGGGACAGAGAGAGGGAGAAAGAGAGACAGGGACAGAGAGACGGAGATAGAGAGACAGGGACAGAGAGACAGAGACAGAGAGAGGGAGACAGAAAGAGGGAGACAGAGAGACAGGGACAGGGAGACAGAGAGAGGGAGACAGAGAGAGGGAGACAGAGTGACAGGGACAGAGAGACAGGGACAAAGAGATGGAGACAGAGAGACAAGGACACAGAGAGACAGAGACAGAGAGAGGGAGACAGAGTGATGGAGACAGAGGGACAGAGAGAGGGAGAAAGAGAGACAGGGACAGAGAGACGGAGACAGGGACAGAGAGAGGGAGACAGAGAGAGGGAGACAGAGAGACAGGGACAGAGAGAGGGAGACAGAGAGAGGGAGACAGATAGATAGGGACAGAGAGACGGAGACAGAGAGACGGGGACAGAGAGACGGGGACAGAGAGACGGGGATAGAGAGACAGAGACAGAGAGACGGGGACAGAGAGATGGGGACAGAGAGCGGGAGACAGAGAGAGGGAGACAGAGAGAGGGAGACAGAGAGAGGGAGAAAGAGAGAGGGAGACATAGAGACAGGGACAGAGAGACAGGGACAGAGAGACGGAGAGAGGGAGACAGAGAGAGGGAGACAGAGAGAGGGAGACAGAGAGATGGAGACAGAGAGACGGAGACAGAGAGACTGTGACACAGAGACGGAGACAGAGAGAGGGAGACAGAGTGATGGAAACAGAGGGACAGAGAGAGGGCGAAAGAGAGAGACGGAGACAGAGAAATGAAGACAGAGGGACAGAGTGAGAGATGGAGACAGAGAGAGGGAGACAGAGAAATGGAGACAGAGAGAGAGCGATAGAGGCAGAGAGTAATAGAAAGAAACAAAGACTATAATCAGGGGCGCAGCTACTGCCAGTGCAAAGGTGACTTGCACCAAAGCCACTGGCCTATGAGGGGCCACTGCAGACCTCCATATGGCCCCTGCTGCCCACCTGTGGCCCCTCTGAATCCTTGGTTGCCCCGTGGCACTTCTGTGGCCCCTCTGGGTCCTCTGTTGCACCAGTGACCTCTGCGGATCTTCTACGGCCCCCATGGGTCCCCTGTGGCCCCATGGGCCCCCTCTGGCCCCCAGGGCCTCCTGTGGTCCTAACCACCCCTTATGGCCCATGCAGTCCTCCCTGGGCTCCCACTCTGGCCCCCAACAAGCCCCAGGGGGCCCCCTGTAGCCCTGAAGGTTCTGTGGCCCCGATAGATTCTCTCCTGTAGGTCCACCATGGCCCCTGCAGCCCCTTATGGTCAACTGTGGCCCCCCACAGGCCCCAGGTGCCCTCTGTGCCCCTTGCAGCTACTTTGAACCTCTGTGTTCTCCCTCCTGTGGCCCCTCTGCTGCCTCTCTCAGCCCCCTGTGTTCCCACTTAGCCTCCTGTGGCCCCTTGCAGATCTCTGTGTCCTCCCTCAGCCCCCTGCGGCCTCCTGTGTCCTCCCTCTGCCCCTTGTGGTCCCCTTGGTCATTGCAGGCCCCTGTGGCCCTCTGCGAACCTCTGTGTCCTCCCTTGGCCTTTTGTGGCCCCCTCGGTCTTTGCCGGTCCCTGTGGCCCCCCACAGACCTCTGCAGCCCCCTCGACCCTCTGGCTTGCCGTGGCCCCCCTCACCCCCAGGAAGTGGAGTGCAGCGTAGGGCAGCTAGGAAGGTGTTTACATAGGTGTGTATGTATATATATATATATATATATATATATATATATATATATATAGATGCATAAGGGCCACTGTAGTCCCATATTTTCTATCACTTAAGGACCACTGTAGTCCCATATGTTTAGGGATAATTTTGTAAATATTAAAACTAATATTGGGCAGAATGTATTATAATGATAGAAAAAAAACAAAAGAAAAAACAAGCTTTACCATGTATTATATGCAGCTGTGTGTCGTCTGGGCCATCTCATTATTGTCTTGTAAAGACCTCGTCCTCTCTATTTTGTCCCAGCTTCCATGGGACCTTCCTACTTGAAATCCAGATAAGCAAAATCAAGTGTCTGGTATAAAAAAGCAAGAGGGGAGTAATGGAAAGCAGTAATGGAGATGTCCAGGACAGGGTATGTTAGCACAATAATAATATAACATAATAATTGCTGCTTTTATGACATCACATTTCCTTGTCACAGCCAATCATAAAGAGGCAATATGGAGCCATAAGACACAGCTAACTGATTTGTCCCATCCTCTAACTCTATAAATGTGGGATTTTAGTGTCCATTTAAGACATGTGAGGGGTTTGCATCGCTGCTCCTCTCAAGAAGCTTAGAGCATATTATAAGATATTGTTAGTGATTCTGGGCCATTGTCTGATGCCCTGTGACTATTTTATGTGCTTTTTTTACATTCTCCCTTTGGCCCGGATCAGGTGTAGTACCCTGGTAGTACCTGCCAGCTGGGGTCCAGTCCCTACCTCTTCCAGGATGGGGGGAAAGGGTTGCATTGATTCCCAGGGCTTATTGTGGCACTGGTCACCCCACAAGGAAGTTTCTTTGGGCCTTCCAGTCAGGTCCTTTTGGATTGTGGGGGGCCCTGATTTTTTGCCCTGGCCCCAGTCTTTGGGTTAGTGGCACGTGTTGACTGTGCACCCCTAAAGCAATTATGCTGAGTGTGTGGCCTGTGAGAGACGTCCATTTAAAGTCATTGATTCTGCTAACCTCCATCATGTAGAGCAGTACAATCAAGTAGAAAAGGTGTAAAACGGTTTCGCATTTGAAGTTTGTTTTTACTGATTTATAATGTTTTTTAAATGCTATAGTTTTAGCTTTTATAGCACTCAAACTGCTCAATTACATCAAGTCTTATCAGGAGTTCAGCTGCACCACACAATAGGGAAAAGCTCTCAGGTCCTGAAAGGACCATACATTACACATTTATATACTTTTTCACATTTCAAATTTTTTGAGAGTTAGAATATCTGAAGAACCCAAACCAATAAACTAATGTTTTTGTTTGCAGTGGAGTATATTGCCATTTGATGGTGCTTGTGATGTTCGATCCTTTCATGATCTGCAATCTAGGTAGCCCCACACAACTATTATTTAGGAAAGTTTAAGGACTAACTCCATCGTAGACTCATACAAAGCAGTGAAATATCCATCACTTGCTTTCAGCACTTTAATGATGCAGATAAACTCAATGCCTCTTTAATAAATAAAGACACAGCAGAAGTTCCTTGCATCTGTCAGGAGCACTCCCAGGTCCTGCATGTCCCATGTGGGATGTTTTGTGTTTTTATCATGCAACACAGATCAATGAATGACATCATAAGCCTGGCCCAGCCTGGACCAATGGTGGTTATCAAGTTAATCACTGGCTGCCTAAAAACGACCCCAACCCTCCCTGACCTGGGACCCTGGATGACCCCAGAGCACAGGAAACTAGTAACTTACAAACAGTATGACACTATATTATTATATGTCCACAAGGGAAAATAATCAGACAGTGAGAGCGGATACAAACCATGCAAACCACCTAATCTATCTAAACCTTCATCTATCTATCTATCTATCTATCTATCTATCTATCTATCTCTATCTCTATCTCTATCTATCTATCTATCTATCTATCTAGTGAACAGTTCGTCTTGATTTCCTGAAGTACTGATTGATTGGATATTCATGCAGTCCAAGCAGTTTTCTCAACACCACAATTCAAAGGCATCAATTCTTCAATATTACTACTGGGAATACCATAGTTCTAACAGTAGATATTATCTAATGTAATATCTTTTTACTAGTTTGTCCAAGCTTGCCATAGCTTTCCTCCCCAGAAGCAAACATCATTTAATTTCATGACTACAGTCACCATCTGCAAAGATCTTGGATACCAGGGAAATAAAATCTGTCACTGCCTCCACTTCTTCCCCGTCTATTTGCCAAGAAGTGAGACTGCCGTTTGCCTTGATCTTCGTCTTTTTAACGTTGTTATATCTATGACGTGTTGACTATCTTTGTAGAACTGGACAACTTCAGCCTCTTCAGCATCGTTTTTGGAGCATAGACCTGGATCACTGTGATATTAAATGTCTTGCCTTGAATTTGAATTATAATCATTCTGTTATTTATTGGGTTGTAACCGAGCACTGCTTTGGCCACTCTTGATTGACTAGGATGGCTACTCCATTTATTCTGTGGGATTCTTGACCACAGTAGAAGATCTGGTTGTTGTCTGATGTGAAATGTCCCATTCCAGTCCATTTAAGTTCACTAATTCCCAGGATATCAATGTTTAACCTTCTCATCTCATCCTTGACCACATCTACTTTGCCTTGGTTCATAGTGCTAACGTTCCAGGTTCCTATTCTGAATTGATCTTTGCAGCATCTGACTTTCCTTTCCCCTCCAGACACATCCGTAGCTGGGTGTCCTTTCAGCTTTGGCCCAACCACTTCATTAGATCTGGTGTTACTTGTACTTGCCCTCTGCTCTTCCTCAGTAATGTGGTAGGCACCTTCTGACCTCAGGGGCTCATCTTCCGGTGCCATAGCGTTATGTCTCTGGTTGTGGCTGTCCATAAAGTTTTCTAACTGGAAATTAATTAAAATTATTTGAAATTGGTAATACGGAAAATGTTGGCACCTTACAAATAAAGAATAACAATAATAATAATAATAATAATAATAATAATAATAATAATAATAATCATTGCTAGGCAAATGCTGCTTTGTGAGCATTTTAGTGAGCCTGGTCTGATTAAGGCTTAATTAAGCTGGAGGTTTCCCTTGGCCACATGCTTTTGCTGAGGTGGCAGTATCTGAATGACTGTTTATTCTCTTATCATATCTGATTGTTCTTATTTCAGTCAAACCCCCACCCTAACAATTCATGACCTTATCAGGGTGGAGACAAACACTCAACTGGAAGCTGAAACTGTGCTTGAAAATTAATTTAAAACTGAATATTGCTATTATATAAAAGGATTCTTATTGATCAATGGGATATTACAATAACTAGCTCACCCTACTAGAGCATTACAGTGGTTATTAAAGAAATCCTCTGAGTTTCAAAGACCAAATAACATTTATGAAAACGCTTGTAAAGATTTTATTTTGTATAATAATAGTTTATCATTAACTTTTCAGGAAAATGTCTGTTATTTTGAAACAAAACGCAAAATAGGTTTACCTAAAATATTTTGTTTCAGAATTAGTCTTTATTTATTATGTATACAAACATTGAGATGTCATTTTTTTTAATTACTATTCTATACTAGCGACTTGCCCGTCAAAAATTACGGCAAAATGTGAAGCTTGGCAATGCTGTTTGCCACAGAATGCAAGGCTCCCCCCCCCCCTTCTAAGTTGTGGGCCTTCCCCCCAAGCCCCGCACACTCATTGTGAACCTCCCCCCCTCTATTTTACGGGCCTCGCGAAGAGCACCTCCGGTGCTCATTGCGAGCCCCCCTCTACTTTTCGCCACTCATTGCGAGCCTCTCCCCCCTCTACTTTATGGTCCTCATGATGAGCGCCTTTGGCGCACATCGCAGGCCCCGCAATGAGCAGCTTTTGACACTCACTGCAGGCCGCAGCATGTGCTGCACGCATGCGCAAGCTCATAACTTTGCGAGCGTTACAGACAAACGCTCTTACCCCTGTTTCCCCCCTCTACCTCCCCTGTGTCCCTTTCCCCCTCTCTCCTTCCCCTGTGTCTCTTTGTCCCCTCTTCTTCCCCTGAGTCTCTTTCCCCCCCTCTCCCTCCCCTGTGTTTCTCCCCTCTCTCCCTCCCCTGTGTATCTTTCCCCCTCTCTCCCTCCCCTGTGTCTCTTTGCCCTCTCTTTTTCCCCTGTGTCGTTTTGCCCTCTCTTGCTCCCCTGTGTCTCTTTCCCCCTCTCTCCCTCTCCAGTGTCTCTTTGCCCCCTCTCCCTGCCCTTTTTCCCCTCCTTATCTTCCTCCTCGTCTCTCTTCCCCCCCTCTCACCCTGAGTCGCCCCCCCCACCACTCCCTCACCTGTGTCTCTTTCCCCCCTCCGCTCCCTTCCCTGTGCTCCTTTTGCCATTTACAGATGTGAAAACATTTGTGGGCTTGGGGAAATTGATCAATTTCTTCAAGTGCTTCTGGCCTTTAAAATAATTTGGGTTTTTAATGGCCACCATTTTTTTCAAGCCCGTAACTCGGAAGCCATTGGGAGGTCCCCAAAAGACACCAATTGAATAGCAAATTAGCTTTCAACCTCTCTTATGGATTCCCTGCCTCAGGAAAAAAAAAAACGGCAGCATTTTTGAAGTCCATAACTTGGAAGCTGTTCGTAGCCTCTCACCCCTTCTACCTTACGAGCCTTTGGCGCTCATTGCGAGCCTCTCCCCTCATCAAATTTGCTGGCCTTCAACGCTCATGCAGGGATGCAGGGGAAGAAGTGGGGGCAAAGAGACACAGGGGAGGGAGAGAGGGGGAAAGAGACACAGGGGAGGGAGAGAGGGGGAAAGAGACACAGGGGAGGGAGAGAGGGGGAAAGAGACACAGGGGAGGGAGAGGGGTGGAACAGGAACAGGGGTGAGAGCGTTTGTAAAACTCGCAAGCCCTAACTTTTAACATAGCGTTACCAACAAACTCGCAATTGCTACAACTTTTTTCCTGATTTATATATATCAAAATGATTTATTTTGTGTATATATATATATATATATATATATATAATAATCATTTAGTGTATGGTGAGCACAAAAGTGAGAAAAGCTCTCCACCGTACAGAGTACAGAAGACGAATAATACATTAATAAGCCCATTTGCATGTCTAAAAGGCGGGGACATGCAAATGAGAATACAATGTACCTCACTCTTTTAATCCAAAAATAGCAACTTTATACATTGCTCCCTTAAAGCATATGCCCGCTGTTTAATACAGCGGGCATATGCTTTAAGGGAGCAATGTATAAAGTTGCTATTTTTGGATTAAAAGAGTGAGGTACATTGTATTCTCATTTGCATGTCCCCGCCTTTTAGACATGCAAATGGGCTTATTAATGTATTATTCGTCTTATATATATATATATATATAAAGAGAGAGAGAGAGAGAGATGCAGTATTTATTGCTATTTACTATAATTATTGATTTTTATTATTTTTATTGTTGAAAAAAAAATAAAAAAAAATAGCCATGGCTCTTCCTGGGTATATAAACAACGTCTGTTATAAAACTATATGACGCTAATATAATTATTCTTCTTATTCTAGGTTCTCTCTCATTTCAGATGTACTCAGACTGTGGTCATGGTCTAAGTTATCATTGGAGGAGAAAGGGGCAGAACGGAATTGTATATTTTGGATTAAATACGGTTTTGTTTATTTTTTGTTTTGTTTTTTGTTAGAGTTTCAATTCTAGTTCTTTAAATGAGCTTACAGTAATTTTGGGATTTCCAAGGCCATTTAATGATTTTCAGCTAGCACGTCCTGCCTAGAGGAGACG
Organism: Discoglossus pictus; assembly: GCA_027410445.1. Lineage (NCBI taxonomy): Eukaryota > Metazoa > Chordata > Amphibia > Anura > Alytidae > Discoglossus > Discoglossus pictus. The sequence continues at coordinate 13,220,476 of CM050165.1, read as the reverse complement.
TGTGTCCCCCCCCCACCGCCTTACTATCAGACAGCCCCCCTCCCAGGGCTCCCTTCTTGTGGTCACAGCCTGATCACTCAGCGCCCGGCCCACCCTTCCCTCTCTCTGAAGGACTCTGCTGGGTACATGCTGTTCTTCTGCCAGTCTGAAGGATGACATCTTGTTTAAATAACCCTTCAAGGTTCTGCCTGGAGCAAAAACAATCATGTTCCCCAAACACTGTGAGAAAGAAGCGTCTCCATGTGCTGATTTCCTTTCATGCGCTGCATGTGTTCGTTCATCTTTGTGCTGCCAGTCTCTGCCTCGTCTTCAGGGAATTCATCCTTTCTTTATATTTGCAGCCTGGTTGCTTCAAATATCCTTTATACACACATATATATATCTGCCCTAGACCACTCAGATTGTGCTCCCCCAGGCCCTAATTGCAGCTCCATATTTCCCCTTTCTATAACTCAAATCATACGTTTTTGTGTGCTTATTTTTATATGGTAAGTGTCAAGTACACAGAGACATATATATATATATATATATATATATATATATATATATATATATATATATATATATATATATATATATATATATATAATGTATGTATCTATAGGTCCAGATCATTGAAGAGGCTGCCCAGTTTGTTGTGCTAAGGCAGTGTTTCCAGCTTTACCCCTCCAGCCATGAGTCTGGGTCCAAGACCCACAACTCACCACTGCAGAAGACTGGTCGCCTGGTGGAGCAGTACAAGGAGACCCGGGGAGAAGCAAGAGTGCCCCCCCCCCACCCGTTCAGTGGTCTCCATTCAGCTTTGCCACCTAAACCAGTGCTCCCCAGCCTAATAGGCCAGCCTGGACAAGAAGAGCGACCCTAAATGCAGTCCTTCTTGGCTCCTAAGCCCACCACAACTGCCCCGTTAAGAATGGAGGAACTTGGCATCAGCTACACAGCTTTGGGTATCAACAGGACTGCCCACTGATTAGGGAGAACCTGAGGGGGAAAGATATATATTTGGGAGGGCGACCAGTTGTATATATTGACCAATCTGCAGAGGGATGAACAGCCTTGAAGGGTGCTACCAAAGGTGATCATCACTGAGAGGTACTGGGCAACCCTACGAGCCATTGCTTATGACATTCCCTTAGCAGGGCAGGAGGGCTCTGCACTCATCAATGCCTAACCCAGACCTTTTATTTGACTGGAGTTTCAAAAGAAATCACTCGTTTCTGTGCCTCATGTGATATTTGTACAAATGCCCGTGCTCCCTTGCAGCCCATGCCCAATATAGAAATTTTCTTCTGACCGATGGCTGTAGATATCACTCCTCCCAGCAGGCTTAGTAAGATGGGCAAGAGATATTTTTATAGGTTTTCAACCGGGTTGTGTTCCAGAGTAAAATTTTGTAAGATCAGGGTAACCATTTTATGGCTGAGTTGAGCCTCTAGTTGACTCAAAAGTGTGGATTCAGATGAGATCGATCCACTATCACCCCCAGACCAATGGCTTGTGTGAGAGATTCAATGGCACCCCGAAGGTTATGATTGGAGCCCATAGTGCCATATGTGCCGCGGCTCAGAAATAGTATGGGAGAATCCTTAAGGAATAATATTAAACAATGGGGGAGACTGAGTCGTAAGTATTCTTTGATCTTATTTCCCAGTCCTTTAACTCCATTGGCCTCTCTGTCCAGGTAACTAGATATACCCTTATTTGATATCTTGGTGAAAAAGGGGGCAGTATTTTTAAAAGACATTTTTCAGTATTTCAATATTATTTCTTTTGGGGACATCTGTGTTAAATATAACCTACACAATTCTTTGTGGCTAGAATTTCATAGCCAACTTACTGTAGGTCCTCCAGGTTTTTTTAGAAAGCCAAAAAGATCTGTCCGGTTATGATAGACTAATTTTTGCGATGGATAAACGCCACCTAATGGCTAAATGCCAGAACATCATTAAAAATAATCAGGTCCTAGTTAAATCATTAAGCCTAAAAGTTTGGGAAAAAGAGTTGAAAAAGGAATGGGCACTTGAGACATGGCATTCGGCATTTTTTATTACTGACAAATTTTAGCAAAACGCCTCTTATAAAGAAACATACTTTAAGATTACAAATAGGTGCTATTTGGTCCCTGTAATTTTTTTCCAAATAAACAAACTGAATAAAGCCAAATTTTGTTGGCGTAATAGTGGACATATCGGAACTCACTTTCATGTTTGGTGGGATTGCCCAAGGTTACAGACCTGGTTAAAAGAATGTTTCACCCAAATAAAATCAACATTTGAGTTGGACCTCCCCTACAATCCCAAAATACAACTTTTCCACATGTTTCCCAATGAATTTTTGACAGAAATAAAAGTTCTTCTGGTACAGATTGTCATGGCAGCTGAAACTTCTATTACCCCGAACTGGAACCAAGTAAAAATCCTACCTGGTCTGAAATTTTGGTCAAAATGAGAAAATCCTGTCTCCTGGAAGGCAACCTTAAGGAATTAGGGATTTCCCTTCCAGTTAGAAAATGGGAAATTTGGGATCAAAGGTATTCTTAAAAGCTAAATGGATTCTGCCAGAACTTGGTAGTATGGACACACACCCCCCCACCACCTCTCTGATCCTCTTTTTAGTCAAAAAATTCCTTTTTTTTTCTCTTTCTTTTGTTTATTTATTTATTTTTTTGTTTTATTTGCTATGGGCTACTTTCTTATTATTTTTTTTTACAACTTACAGACTAACCTCCAAGAAGTATTTAATACTTTTCATTTGGCCACTGAAAGCTTTAATTTGTGGTTATAATTAATATAAGCTTTTGAGACAGATTTTTTACGACATGTTAGCCTAGGTTGGTTTTTATCCAATTTAAGGAAAACAGAATGTGTACTGATTTTGGATTATTTGCAATTGTATATTGTAATTATTTCAGTTTTTTTCTTTTTTATGATATATTTATCATTGAAATGTTACTGTGTTTTCCTTCTCTTTTTGTTTTGTTGTAAGAAAAGCTTGTGAATAAAAAAAATAAAAAAATAGTCTGGATACACTGACTGGGCTACCTAAGGAGCATCTGCTTGCAGCCCAAGGCAAGCAAAAGTGCTTCCAAATTATCAGTAAACTAGCCGGCACCACCTATGTGGTAGCCATGGATGAGCAATAGCGAGAAGGCATTCAAGTGTATATGCTGACCCCATACCAGAGTCAGAATTCCCAAGTAATGGTCATATGCCTAGAAGAACAGGAAGATTCTGAGGATGGTTTACTACCCGTCCTGTTTGTCTTATCCTGACTAAATTGCCACATGACCAGAGACCGCCGCTTGAATCACCACTTAGGCTTTTTTTCGACCCAACTGGGTAGGATGGACCTACAGGTCCACAAGGTCCTTACCCCTGACACTTCCCCACTGAAGCAGCACTCTGAAAGGGTCCCCAAGTATGTGAAGAGGAATATAAGGAGGGAGTTGGATGAGATGTTAGAGTTTGGGGTCATAGAGCCACCCTATAACCCTTGGGTGTCCCCTGGGGTGTTGGTCCCTAATAAGAACAGGGACCACACAGCATTACTGGGTATTACCACTGGTTTATTCCCCATTACAGTACCTATGTAAAACCACCAATGGACTTCACCAAAGAGAGGATAGCCTGGCTATGGGCAAGAGTTTGGGATTGTCACAAACCACGGCCCATTGTATTGTCACAATAGGGTGGCCAGGGACAATGGATGCCTGTTGAGAGCTCATTGGAATGCTGTTCTTCTCTCCAGGCATTTGGACATCTCAGATGTCCAGTTGCCCATGACCTGTTTGGGGTCTTGAATCACCTAGTGACTGGAGGGACAAGTGACTGTGAAGACAGCTTTTGAGAAAGAATCTTGAGGTGAAGAGCTGTGATGTGGCAGGTTGCCATTGTACAAGGGACAGTTACAAAGGGAACTTTAGCTGCCTACAATAAGGCTACATGCTGTTTTTGAGGTCAGAGAAATGGTAATCCCACACAAACACCCGCAGAGGAGAGGCCCTAACCAATTGGATTCATTAGTTGGCCAATCCAGGTTGTACCTCGTCTTGAAATATATATGTTATCTCTCTCACATGGTGGAGCTAGAAAAAAGGGAACCCCACTTAAAAATGATTTAGTCCACCATTGCATCTTCTCTTTACACCACGAATGGTTCAATAAAAAGTAAAATAAAAGGTAATGTTATTACTTACTACAAAACATCACTTTTCCTACTTCATTGTCTCTGATTATTTCAAAACTAATTTCTTGCTCAGAATTCCTTGAAATACAGTTATTGCACTGCACTCTGGGTGATGACGATTTTGAGGGACTTCCAGTCACACCTGTCTCACAAGTGAATGTACTAACGTTCGGAAACAGTCTACCCAGCGCTGCAAATGTAAAAATAGTAAAAAGATGTATCCAGAAGTTTGACCATTATACCATAAGCCTAACACCTCTTTATTTTCTCCTTTTTAGTCCATTTTAATAGCATGCTATTTTTACACTGCTTTCATTTTCTAATTGGAAACTACTTTGATTTATATTTTGGAGAAAACCATAAAATTTTATTATCGGAAGCAATACTGTACCAATGCAATGTGCGGTGTAACGCATGCCAGCGCTCTCGGCCAGCACTCTTACATTGCCCAGCCTTTGTAGCATTGCTATGGAGATGCTGTTATGGGGATGTGATGCCAGTTATAGAAGTGTTGGTAAAGTGGCACTGACACGTAGTACAACAAGTCACAACACTGCAGTAATTGCTTTGGCCATTGGGCTTGGAATACCAGCTCATAAAGTGTGAGGAACATGGACTGGGCTGAATGGAAAGCGCCATCATAGGGCAGAGGAAACAGCAAGTTTCATGAAGGCTGAGTGTGTGATGGGAACTATAATATACTAGGAACTTGCCCGTCAAAAATGACAGGAATAAAATTGTACGGCTCTCAATGCTGTTTGCCACACAATGTGAGTTGCAGCCTAAGTCCCGCCTGCTTGAACTGCTCGCCTTGCTTTGCGAGGCTCGCAGTGCAATGAGCCTTATTTGTCAGGTTTCGTCACTTGAACATCGGCCAAGCGAGAAAAAAAATGGCGGATGAAAAACGTAAAAAGTTCTGAAACTGGATGAAAACGAGACTGAGCAAGGCCAGGGACGCAGGACTTAGAAAATACACAGTGGCAAAGACAGTAACACTTACACCAACAACACCAGGCACGCGGGACTTTGAAAACAAAACAAACGGCAGTCAGCGCGCGCCACACAAACAGTTAGCAGAGACACAGAAGAGAAACACACAGGGAAGGGACAGGGGGGAGATGGTGGAAAGACACACATGGCATTCCCAAGCACTAAACATGGAGGTTAATGAACCCTGCAATGAGCGGCCTGTATAGTAGGCGGGATGAAAGGCTCGCAATGTGCGCCGAAAGTGCTCAGAGAAGCAAATGCCTCACATTTTGTGGCAAACAGCATTGTGTGGCTTACAATTTTATGCCTGTCATTTTTTGACAGGCAATACGCTAGTATATATATATATATATATATATATATATATATATATATATATATATATATATACATATATATATATATACACACTTATGATGGGAACATGTTCTGTTTGATCCCTTTAAATGAAATCTCAGTAACTGTCGCCCATTGGGCAGCATTTGGTAGGATAGACTATTTTCTCATTGTTTCAGTTTTAGTGCATATGACCCATAATTTCACTAATATCCCCAGTGTTGGAATCACTTTTACAATCACCCACAGGAAAATATAAAAAAACAAGAGTGGCGTTTACACCATCATCTTATAAAACCAAAAGAAGGTACATGAGCCCCAGTGAAGTATGGTGTAGGACATTATACCAAGTCACTCAGGTTGTTCCTCTGCTGGCCCATATTAGCCTCCTTTACAACAGTACAACATTAGCCTGAGGGATATAAAGGGTAGCAGTTAGGCGAGCCCCCACTTACCCTCATCCTCTCTCAACTGATGGCTGTTTGTCTTTTACTTTTCTTCCACTCCCCCTTTTTTTCCACTTTTTTCCATTTCCCTCTAAGCAATACTCAACCCACACTATGCTCTGCCTATGATCACTTCACCTCTCACCACAGGGGGGAAAGGAAACCCAGGGATAGAGAGAAGAGGACTATGGGGGAGAGAGATATAGGGTCAGAATCAGAGACACAGGGTGAGAGTGAGGGAGGCATGGGCTCAGAGGAGGCGAGATTCATGCACAAGGGAGACAAACACAGGGTCATACAATGAGATAATGGGGTCAGAGGAACAGAGACAAAGGGCCAGAGCAGGAGAGACATAGAGCCAGAGGGAAAGGCACAGCGTCAGGGGAAGAGAGACACAGAGCCAGAGGAAGAGAGACACAGAGCCAGAGGGAAAGGCACAGCGTCAGGGGAAGAGAGACACAGAGCCAGAGGAAGAGAGACACAGAGCCAGAGGAAGAGAGACACAGAGCCAGAGGGAAAGGCACAGCATCAGAGGAAGAGAGACACAGAGCCAGAGGGAAAGGCACAGCGTCAGGGGAAGAGAGACACAGAGCCAGAGGAAGAGAGACACAGAGCCAGAGGGAAAGGCACAGCGTCAGGGGAAGAGAGACACAGAGCCAGAGGAAGAGAGACACAGAGCCAGAGGAAGAGAGACACAGAGCCAGAGGGAAAGGCACAGCATCAGAGGAAGAGAGACACAGAGCCAGAGGGAAAGGCACAGCACCAGAAGAAGAGAGACACAGAGTCAGAGGAAGAGAGACACAGAGTCAGAGGGAAAGGCACAGCATCAGAAGAAGAGAGACACAGAGTCAGAGGAAGAGAGGCACAGCACCAGAAGAAGAGAGACACAGAGTCAGAGGAAGAGAGACACAGAGCCAGAGGGAAAGGCACAGCATCAGAGGAAGAGAGACACAGAGCCAGAGGGAAAGGCACAGCACCAGAAGAAGAGACACAGAGCCAGAGGAAGAGAGACACAGAGCCAGAGGGAAAGGCACAGCATCAGAAGAAGAGAGACACAGAGTCAGAGGAAGAGAGACACAGAGCCAGAGGAAGAGAGACACAGAGCCAGAGGGAAAGGCACAGCGCCAGAAGAAGAGACACAGAGCCAGAGGAAGAGAGACACAGAGCCAGAGGGAAAGGCACAGCATCAGAAGAAGAGAGACAAAGGGCCAGAGCAGAAGAGACACAGAGCCAGAGGGAAAGGCACAGCGTCAGGGGAAGAGAGACACAGAGCCAGAGGAAGAGAGACACAGAGCCAGAGGAAGAGAGACACAGAGCCAGAGGGAAAGGCACAGCGTCAGAGCAAGAGAGACACAGAGCCAGAGGAAGAGAGACACAGAGCCAGAGGGAAAGGCACAGCGCCAGAAGAAGAGACACAGAGTCAGAGGAAGAGAGACACAGAGCCAGAGGGAAAGGCACAGCATCAGAAGAAGAGAGACACAGAGCCAGAGGAAGAGAGACACAGAGCCATAGGGAAAGGCACAGCATCAGAAGAAGAGAGACACAGATCCAGAGGAAGAGAGACACAGAGCCAGAGTGAAAGGCACAGCATCAGAAGAAGAGACACAGAGCCAGAGGAAGAGAGACACAGAGTCAGAGGAAGAGAGACACAGTGCCAGAGGGAAAGGCACAGCATCAGAAGAAGAGAGACACAGAGCCAGAGGAAGAGAGACACAGAGCCAGAGGGAAAGGCACAGCATCAGAAGAAGAGACACAGAGCCAGAGGAAGAGAGACACAGAGTCAGAGGAAGAGATACACAGTGCCAGAGGGAAAGGCACAGCATCAGAAGAAGAGAGACACAGAGGCCGAGGAAGAGAGACACAGAGCCAGAGGGAAAGGCACAGTATCGGAAGAAGAGAGACACAGAGGCCGAGGAAGAGAGACACAGAGCCAGAGGGAAAGGCACAGTATCGGAAGAAGAGAGACACAGAGTCAGAGGGAAAGGGAAGAGAGGCAAATGTCAAAGAGAGACAAGGGGTGATGGGAGATAAAACAGGGTCAGGGAAGAGAGGCACAGATTTAAAAAGTTATAGAGTGAGAATTAGGGAAAACAGAAGGGGAGAGAGACAGAAAATAGATGGTGTATAGAGAGAAATCAATCATTTGAATAAGTTTAGACATTTATTTGCCATTATTTTAGTAATAGACTCATTATCTAGTTAGTTTTCTAGTTAATTCATGTGATACTTGTGTGCAAATAGCCTTCCATAGTACCAGTACTATACAATATATTTATCCCATGAGAGAGTGCCCACGGAGAGCCATCTGCACACAGTTATAGATCTTTTCAACTATCTCATAAACCTCAACACATCCAGGTGGTGATAAACAGTTTGCCTAAAAATATTTTAAATGAGGAACCAGATGATGGATCAAAAGAGACCTTCCTACAAATATTTATCTGCAGAAATCCCAAGTATGTGCCTTCCTTATGTTGCTAAATCCAAGAGTTTTCCCATAAATATATAGAAATGACTTCCAGACAAAGACTGCATCTTGATCACCTTCATGTAGATTATTATCTATATCAGTACATTGTGTCATTATGCTATAAAGATTAATTACAGTAAATTCAATTAACTGTATAAGCATTATAATAAAGAAGCCAACATATATACTGAGTGGTGCATTTAATAACACATTGGGGCCCATGTCTTACCATGAAGACGTAGACATACCATAGAAGGTCTCACTCGGGGTACCCTATCTCACAATGGAGAAGCTCCTGTCTGAAGGGCAATGGGGTGCCCCACAAGCTGGCTAATAATCCCTATAATAATGGATCCAACAAAAATATGGATCATTCAGTAGAAGGTCTCACTCAGGGTACCCTGTGTCTCACGATGGAGATCTCCTATCTAAAGGGTGTGCCCCACAAGCTGGCTAATAATCCCTATGGTAGAGAAGCCAATATATAGCGGATAATGCAAACAATAACACACTGGGTCCCTATGTCTCACAATGGAAACCTCTTCTCTGAGGGGCCCATAACCTTGTTAATATCCCTAGTATAGAAGACAAAAACTAATAACAATCTCATTAATCCTAACAAATACCAAATCAGATTAAGGCATATTAAGGGCTAGATAAATTTTATTTTGTAAGGCGCCATTTTCCTTCTCAGTTTTATTATTTCTGCTACTTTGTAGGGATGATGTGTGCCTTGTAAACTTATGAGCTTTCTCTTAGCCCTGTGGAGGCATTGCTAAATTCTCGCTGTGCAGACAGAAGCTTCCTGTGTACTCCAAAGCTCGTGCACCTCAGGAAGTCGTTCAACAGAAACCAAAATATAAAATTATTTTTTTTTAATTATAAAACCATTCTGAGTATATATTGTCCTTTAACATTATTTTTCGTGGTGTTACTATAATGTTATATTTGTATTATTAATTAAGAGCTATTTTGGGCTACTAATATATAGTAATACCAAGTATCAGACCAGTACATTTGTAGCCACATAATTAATATCCAGGCCAGGCTAGAATGATACCCCAGAGCCCCCTTGGGTTAGTACCACATCATTCCTTTACATCTTTCTTTTTTTTTTTTATATATTACAAAAGTACAAGATACATATAACACATAAAATGACAAGCATATCATATTCTTATAGAAAAATAAATAAATAAAAAAAAGAAAACACATCCTGACATTCAATCTAACACTGTTCCAAAATACCAAAATTAGTGCAAATTTTAAAAGTAATTAATAACTGATGAGCCATTTTGGCCCTACAAAACACATATAAAGTAACATAAGCAAATAATACAATTATTAATATGAGGGACAAAAGTGTAAATCAACTCCTTAAAATCCCTTGTGACTTTAAATATATTTTTCTCCTTTTTCTTTTCCCTTGTATTCTATTCAAGGTTAAGAATTTTTACAAGGGTTCTACCATTACATATTAACCATTTAGTGAACTATAAATTATATAAAAAGTGAAAAAAGGAAGAAGAAAAAAGGCCCAACAATCATTAATATCCAACAATACACATAATGAGTTATATAGGTATAGGTCATCACCTATTAAGGAGTAAATAACATTTGTTTATCTATCCTCTTATCTAGTGAAAAGACAGTGATTCAAACAAGAATTGATGTTGAGGAATACTTATCCCAGTTTTCCCATTTCTTCTTATCTTTTATTTTACTTCTCTGAGAATTACAGGAAAACTCTTCCTCAATTTGTCTATGTCTTTTTAATATAATTATAATCTCATTCATTGAGGGAATAATCCCTTCTTTCCATTTCAAAGGTATCAGCCATTTCGCAACTAATAACAAGTTTAATACCACTGCTTTTGTGCTTTTATCCCAATGAGATGGAAATATATTAAATAAGACCAACTCGGGGGATGACGTAATAGTCTCCTTGCAGATGACTGATGGCTTCTGGATACATATATCCCACAATTCTTGAATCGAAGGGCAAAACCACCACATATGTGAGTGTGTACCTTCTTGGGCACATTTCCTCCAACATAACCTATTTTACATCTTTCTTAATAAATGTTTTGTTGGTCTAATTTTACTTTGAATTAAAGTTTCTCTGATCTTTGGATTTACCAACACAATGGAAAAATAAACATTGAAAACTCGAGACATGTAATAATAATATACTGAGATGTTCATTTTAGGAATTAAAATAATCTGTAATAAATCTGAGAATTTGTATGTAGAAGCAGCACTTGCAGGAGATTTCCATAGAACAGACAGTCGTTGTACGTAGACAATACATCCAGGGAGGAGATCAATGCAAACATGGTGGAAAGTTCTGATTCCCTGTATAATCCGCTTGTTTAGTGCAAGTTAATCATATTGTAAAAATACTGAGATATTAAATAAAAAGAATTGCTTCTAGGCCCTAGGTACAAACGTAAACTCATTGCATTGAGTATGGTCGGCATGTTTCTACATAGGGAGAGGGAATGGAAAAAAAGGGGGTACAGCATGATAGTGGGTGGGGCTACGATAGGGAGGGACATGGGCAGGGGATGGGCGAGAGGTTGGGCCAAGAGAAAAGGCAAAGTAGGAAATAGTCCAGAAGCATAGGTAAAGGAGAGAGTGGACAAGGGAGGCCTTTTAGAGATTGAGAAATGGACAAGACATATATATATATAACAAATAACACATTTGTAAACCCAGGAATACAGTCATTGTAATGCACTCTGAAGCAACTAGGTGGGGACATGCAAATGAGAAGGCAATGCATTTTACTCTACATAGTAAAATGTTTTTTTTGGGGGGATTGCGGAGTAAAATGCATTGCCTTCTCATTTGCATGTCCCCACCCAGTTAATTCAGAGTGCAGTACAATTACTCTATTTCTGGAAAATTTAAGCAAGAAATACATTCCTTAACTTTTTTTTTAGACTTGCAAATGTGTTGGTAAATGTATTATTTGTTTTTTATACTCTGTACGGTGGAGAGCTTCACTTACTCTTTAGCTCACCATAAACTAAATGATGTTTGTGTGTGCAGGTATATTATAAGCCTCACAAAATCCAGCAGCCTTCCATATCCCTTTAAAGTTGGATTTGGATGAGAGTTTAGCCACCCGGGCAAAGCTCAGCGTTGGGTCTGAAGTGAGGAATGGTCCTTAGGATAATGAATGGCTTCATGTTTCTGCTTGGACAGTAAGTGAATATATTTTGGCTGCGTGTCCAAACTACTTTGTGTTCTACAAGATTACAAATGAAATCACAGACATGGACACGTTCCTCAGCAAAGGATCTCAAGTTGTGACAGAAGCAATACTGCAAGGCGCACTCTCTCATTACATTAAAGTTGATTATTTTATAATAAGAAAAGGGCATGTTTGTTTTAAACCCATTTTTATATCTTTATCAAAACATAAGTCAAACGTCCCACACGAGCCAGAATTAAAGATAAACACATCGTAATGGCTGGGATGTAATGCAAGACGCTTGGCTGGGACCGCCAGGCCTCATGTTTTATTTCATGGCAGTTAGTGAATCCTCGGCTCACATCTTACTTGGAGTCGGATGAAGGTTCTAAGTTATTATAGAGGAGTTTAATTTAATTGCGAGTAATTTCCTGTGCAGAAGATAATGTTGGAATGTATAGTATAAAATAACTGTAAAACACTGCAAATATTAGTCACAGAATGCTATTCCGTAAGTGTATATTATAAGAAATCCTTGTGACAGTGTTAATTAGCTCCCCTAAGTCACAACTGAGTGTTATTTCTGTTTGAGTACCAGTTGGCCTATCCCATTTTTTAAAGTGTTAGGTTCTCCTCATCCCTCTTTGTTCCTGAGGACCATCTGATAAAGTCTGAGGGACCAGGACCAGGACCAGCACTTAGAGAGGCGGCTGAGAACTAGTACTATGAAATATGCTGGAGCTTAATAAGTAAAGGTTATTATTAATAATAATAATATTAATAATATTAATAATAATAATAATTCTCACCAACATAAAATCAATTTTCTCACCTCTACAACTGGCACTTGTGATCTAGTCTGACTGTCAATATATATATATACACATATATATATATATATATATATATATATATATATATACAGAAGGTCTATCTCTACATAGCAGCCAGTCCCTCTCAACATTCACCCCACACAGCACCCATCCCTCTTAGCATCCATCCCTGCGTAGCACCCAGTCCTTGTCAGCAGCCACCCCCTTTCACCATCCACCCCACACAGCACCCACAGCCAAGGAAGCCCAGGTGGGCGTGGTGGGTTGGGCCAGGGGAGCCCTACATTACAGAAAAAACAGTAAATGCAAAAAAATTATGAAACAGCATTGGTGCCCCACTAGAGGAGGGGCTTGGTACATTGCACCCGCTGCCCACTTGTAGCTATGCCCCTACATTTTACTTCACTGTATCCCTGTAATTAGCACCACAGGGAATGTAATGAAAATAGAAAAAGGGTGTAATAATAATAATAATAATAAGGGACTGTCATTCTTTCAAAAAAATGCATGGGTTTGTAAAGAGGAAAGGAAGGAGATGCAAAGAAAAGATGAAATAGAAAGAAAAGACAAAGAAACTAAAGAAGAGGAGAATGCTGGGAGATGTCGAGTGAAGGGAACAAGATGGAGGGCTGTGAACCAAACATTTTTCTCTAGTCACTATACCAGTCACTAGTAACATTATTTTCCTAGGTGAAGTAGGCTAATTATTCACATATGAAAAGAGAAGATAGATGGGAAGAAGATAGTGATGGAAACCCAACAGTGAGGGCGGAGAGCAGAAGTGAGAAAAATGTAGAAAGATGGGAGGAGAGTGCGGAGGAGAGTGTGGAGGAGAGTGCGGAGTAATGAGTAAATTGGTACTGCAGATTTGTTTGGTTCTCTGTTGCCTATAGCCAAGCCTTGACATTTTCTGAGATATATAGTAGAATATGTGAATAAACATGCAAATTAGATCAAGAACATTATATTTATCTGAGAAAATCTAAGATAAACTATTTGGGATAACAATGGCAGTCACATAGTGAACTAAAGCAGGTAAAGGTTGTGCAGGAACACTCTACTATACCTCCTCCTGAAGGCTTACACCGAGGGCTCTGGCAATCATGCATTACAAGTTTATTGTATGATGGAGTGATGAACCATGGGTCAGAATTTCTAAAAGGCCAGGAAAGCCAAAATCAAAGGGCTTCAAATTATAATATGGTTGCCACATTCTTCTCTTGAGGGCCCTCTTGCTTTACTCCTTCGTCCCCCCTAATACTAAGCTTTAGCCTCTCTTTTACACTCTTTTCACTTAATTCTATTTATTAGTCACTCACTTCTGTTCTCCCCATCGCTCTCTTAAATAAATTAAAATATAAAGCTTTTTTCCCCTTTTTTCAAAACATAATAACTTCTGGTAGGTGAGTACCTCTGTTTGGGGAAGGCTGGTATAAAAAGAAAGGTATAGGGAAGCGGAAGATAGAGGGTAAATTAAGGGGGGCAAAGCCATAACACAACATAATGCAGATCAACACAGTGGACAGTGAATAACAAAGACTAAAAGGTGAATATAGTACAGAATCTTGTTTAATACATTCAGAGAACAAAGATGCCATTACTCCTTTCACAAATTTAACTTCAGATTTCCTGCCTGCTGGAAGAAGACAAACCACAGGGGATATTTCCCATGTCTGATCCATGTTGTGAACCCCCAACAATGGCTCTCTAATTTGTATCTTTCCTGTTAGTTGCTTAATGTAAGGGGCCTTCCAGCTATTTTCACCATCTTTGGGTGAAAGAAGATCGAATACCTAAACTTGATGCAGATTAAAGAATCGTCCATCTATAAAAGAGTGTCAGTTTAAACCAGCCTTCTCAAGCATGGACCTGCCTTGGGTGTGATTATTCTTCTGCATTGCTATTTGATTATCTGCCACTGACCTTGGACTATGCCCCTGAGTATTGCCTTGACCTGTGCCTACCCCAACATTCAGTTTCTCTTACCAATTATCTCGTTTGCCTTCAGTATCAACTTGGGTGTGACTTTGATCTTGATCTTGATTCGGTTTGGACCATACAACCACCAATATAGCAGCCAAGGGTGTAGCAGTAGATAGAAAGTTGGGAAACCATACCCATGTCCTGGTTGGGTAGAGTCGCGGCTATAAAGATGTCGATACAACCAAAAATGAATTATATATTTAGGTGTCTTCCCTTGAAATTTCAAACTGTATTTTGAATAAACTCCAATCTCTTATTGATACCTTCATATATAATGGGGAAAAAACAAGGTTACAACGGGCGGTGGTGAAAATAAGTTTTAGAAAGGGATGGATTGCATCCCCTTGCATAAAAGCATATTATACAGCAGTAATGCGGTCTCATTATATTAAATGGTCTGCAAAAAAAAAAAAAAACGGGTTGGTGGCAGATTGAAGATGTGATTATAGGTAATAATCAAATAAAAAATTGTCTATGGCAAGATAATACCACCTATGATGTTAAAAAGTGCCCATTTATTGTAATCAAAACGGGATTGGAGAATTGGTATAAATGGAATAAGAAACATCAGCTCTCACCAAGTTTAACAATGAGCAGGCTAAATCAGATCTTGACGCTAGCGTCTAACTGGGATTGGTACAGATGGAATATCAGCCTATTGGATGATCCATATGACAATGGGAATTTCAAATCTTTTGAGAAGCTGAGGTAGGAGTTTGGATTACCCAACACAAAATGGCTGGAATATAAAATATAAAAAAATAATATTAATAAATCTAAATACAGATTAGTTCAAGATAGGGATGTATCACAATTTGGAAAGGTTGTAGTAGAAAGAAACATCCTGGTTGTAGTGTTCTGCTACCTAAGACAATCAATCAAGATGCTGAAAGATTGCAACTTAGGACAATCAAACCTTATATAGATATCTTCAATAATTATAGAGTTTTAGAGGAGTAAAAGACCCCCTCCTACAGCTTGTCATATATCTGATCATCAAGGGTCAATTATATATCTGATGATCAAGGGTTTCCATGGGTCCCCTGGATCAGTCTCCAGTTTTTCACACAGTAGAGATGAGTTTTTTCATGTGGTCCACACATTTTCAGTACGTCAGGGAAAACCATCAGGGGCCAGGTCGCTGTCGACAGCGTGTTCCTTATTAAATCTATTCCCACTCCGACTGTCACTTTTGTTGTGACACTGGCTCAGGAATATAATATAACTAGCGACTTGCCCGTCAAAAAATGACGGTCAATAAAATTTGAAGCCATGGGAATGCTGTTTGATACATAATACATTATACTGTGAGGATCTTCGCCGGTCATTGCGAGCCTCTCCTGTCGTGTACTTTTGGTCCTCTGAGAGAGATATACTTCTATGTATATGTAGTTAAGTAATAATTAATGATTTATTCAATTAATTAAGTAATAATTAATTATTTCTGCAATAAATAAATATACTTTAATTATTTAAAATTGATATATGCAGCGAGCAATAGGCTGAAGAGCTAACCATCTGTTTGGATTTTCCGTCTGCATACAATATACACTGTGAGTGTTAGTGCCCTGCTTATAAAGTGTAATGAATGTTCTAAGTGTGCATTCTAAATAGGCTGCGTGCACGAGGTAAAGCCGTTTGTTTATTGTGTAAAGCGGCATTGTATAGTCGTAATGTTATTAATGTGGCTTTTGTAATAGTGTATTTTGTAGGTCGTAGTGTAATGTGTAAAGTGCTACGCGGTTTGCAGTGTTTTGCGCGGTCCAGGGTCGTGTAGCTTCGTTTTCATTTTTTTCGGCTTCCATTAGTTTACCTTTTTGTAACTAATATATGTAACAATCAATAGCCTGAAGAGGTAACAATCTCTTTTTATTGTCCTGTAGCATATAATGTCCAGTGGGACTGTTGCTGCCCTGAGGAGATAGTGTTATGTCCCAACTGTGCATTAGAAATAGGCTGCGTGCGTGAGGACAAACCGGTGCTTTATTTGTGTAAAGCGCTACTGTAGTTGCGTAATGTTGTTAGTGGCAAGTTAGGGTTGTAACTTTGCATCATTTGT
This sequence comes from Discoglossus pictus, assembly GCA_027410445.1. NCBI lineage: Eukaryota > Metazoa > Chordata > Amphibia > Anura > Alytidae > Discoglossus > Discoglossus pictus. The sequence goes on along the minus strand of CM050165.1, from coordinate 13,203,975 downwards.
CTACGTGCTATGCAGTTCGCCAGCATTTACGGTCCTTTGTAGTAGTGTATTTTGTACCTCGTAGTTTCCTGGGTCAAAGTACTACGCGGTTGGTGGCGTTTTGCACGGTCCAGGGTCATGTAGCCTCATTTTCATTTTTTCGGGCCGCCATTTTTTTCTCGCCGAAATTGACTTAAATTTGCATTCCGCCTCACTCCCAGACATTCTGGCTGATTCCCCGCAGTGTGTGTGATGTTTTTGTTGTATTTTTTTTTTTTTTTGCTTTTTGCTTTGCATGGTTCGGCCGTTAACTTCGTATTTTTCCTATCTTGTGTTTTCTTTCTAAGTCCTGCGTCTCGAATTTTTTTTCTAAGTCCCGCGTTCATCAAGTGCTTGCAGCCTAAGGTGATGCAATGTTTCCTAAGTGATGGAGGCTAAGTCTCATCGCCTAAGTCGTGCACACCACGCAAAGCGTGACGACGTCTTGTAGTTCGACAATTATAATATGTGATGATGTTATGAGAATATGAGCGCTTTCATATTAGGTGGCTAGTCTGCCTATAGCCTAAAGGGAGGCTTATTCTGCCTGGGTTTGCACTTTATTTACTTATTTAGTACCACTTTGTAGGGGGAGTCTTTAAGTACAACTAAATAGAGATGTTAGATAAATATACATATACATTCCTCTATGGTGTATAATACTGTTAGAAACAAAGGTAAAATGACTGATACCTGAAGCAAAAGTACATTTAATGTATATATTTTTCTGTTTATTTTATTTACATTTATGTATATTGTCCAGTACAAAATAGAGTCAAATATAAGAAAATAAACATATGCTCACATTTTTTCTTATGTTTTCTTACCAAAATATTTGTACAAAAACAAACAATATTACGTCTTTGCATGCTGCTCAATAACTATAATATTGAATTATTAAATGTAACAAAGAAGAAATTTGAAACTCTAAAAATGATAGTTTCTGAACATAAAAGTTGTCACCACTGTGGTCCCATTATTTAGCCTCATGACTATGTTGTATAAATACATAGATGATTGTGGGGGGCGGGTGTAAGGAAAGAAGGTGCATTAATGATAATAGTTAGGAGGAAGATTGACTTTATTTTTACATGAATAAAGTACTTGTGTGTAAAGTATTGTGTCTATTTATTATCTAATTATTTCTTCTTACAGGGGATGATGTGACCAGGCAAGGAAAGTCCAACTGCCTTTGAGAGTGGCTTCATCTGTTGTGTTTGTATGTCTAAAGGTTTAGACAGTATCTGAAGGAAGGGTTTCAATACTAAAAGATATACATTTTCTATTTTCCAAGTCCAATGTGACATTGAGCATTGGTTCCAGCCAAAATGTAAGAATGAGCGCCCTAACTAATAGTAATGTGATTTCTACGATAAAAGGCTTTGTAATATGGAGTGTCACAGTACAACATTTTGTGTTTCCTAATATCAGTAGGGTAGTAGTGAGGCCAGTGGTGTGTCGTAACCAAAGACGAATAGATTCATTTCTGGACATGTGCAGAGCAGGTGCATAACATCAGGAGACAGATGTTTCTCCGTTGTGTTGAACATTAGCTACAGGCCCTGGGTGTAAGATAGGACTGATGGACAATTGTTATTTCCATTTCCCTGAGATCTGCTGAAGGAGTGACTATTCGTGATCTTTGTCTTATATGGGTGGATCAATATTGGCCAGTATTACATTATCCGTCAATGTCTAAACACGTTGCCTTAGAATCTTATACATATATTTCAGCATGGTAATCCTATTTGTATATAAATTATAAGGGATTAATTGGTGAATTTTCCCACATATCTGGTGTTGCATTTACAAGTCATGATAGATAGTGCTTGACATGTAAATATGCAAAAAATCTTCTCTTGGAAGATCGTGTTTATGATGTAGGTCAGTAAATTGCAAAATTAATTTTACTGTCATAATCCGCTAATTGTTTGCACGATTTTAGGACTTTACCAAATGTGTCTGCCAGTATTTATGCTATCAATGTATAGTCCTGGAGAGATATGAGGCAGTAGGAGGCTGGTAGTTCTGGATCTTTCCCTGATTTGTGATTCTGCAAAGAAAGATGGCGGGCAATTGTACCTTGTAAGCATCATTAAACACATTTAAAAGTGGTTGTAAATTATGTTCTTTAGTAATATTCAGCATTAAATCCATCTTGGCTGGGGCTTTATTACACTTTAATTTGGAGATAGCTTTATTAACAACAAACAACTTCAGTTATGGGAGTGTTAAACTTTTCATTAGCTGTATGTGAGTTAATGGATAATTTACATATCTCCCAGAACCCTGTTTTGTTATGGCCATCTACTCTTTAAGCTGAATATAAGGTTTTATAATAACTGAGGAAGACCTCAGCAATTTCTGCTGATTTGTGTCGTATTTGTCTTATTTAATTGTATTTATGTGCTTAGTCCCTATGTCTGGTTAGGTGTTCTAGACTGATCGCTTAGTTTACTACTTTGGCTTCTGTTTTGGACTTCATTGACTTTTGTCTCCCATTTGGTTATTGGATATTCCCTGCTTGCCCTGACTCCTGGCCTGTTTACGCTTATGATCCTATGCTGCCGGTCCTTTGACTCTGTACTGTTTTGTTATTGCGCTGGTACCGCTTGTTATTGGTCTCCTACTTCTACAGGCTCCCCTAATACTGTAGTAGAACATGGCGCTCATATCCCTGTCTCATTGCTGGGCAGCTTTGGTGGCAGAGTGCAGCAAAATGGAATCTGCTGGCGCTCTAAAAATGAACTAGAATAATAAATATTAATAATAATGGGAAGTTTTCTCATAAAAGAACAACTATTTGTTATACTATGTTTTTATATTTATACATTCAAAACGTATGTATTGTGCATGACAGCAGCTTTGATGGGGGATAATCTTGAAGTGAAGTGCTGTGGTGTTGTGGGTTACCATGGCAACAGTGAGACTTCAAAAGCAAACATTAGATTTCTGCTTGAGACTAAGTCCTGTTTGGCTCATGAGCTCAGAGGAATAGGGGCAGAACATTATTCTAACATTATGGATATCTAATACTTCTCTTTTTATTGATGTGTGCTTGAGACATAGTGAGGAAACACAACGTATTAAAACCATTTCCTAGTCACTTAAAAACTGCCATCTTGCGCAGATGCTGAAGCGACCTCCTTCCAGGGAATCGCTAGCACCAATACAAGGAAACCCGGAGAGGAGAGGACCTAACCGGTGGGATCTATTCATTGGCTGGTGCAACTGGTCCATCCACCTGCCATGATGGTTCATTAATATATAAAAAAATGAAAGCTAGACCATTACGAAGGTTCAATCATACTCTCTGTGTTTTTCTAGATTATGATATCTCAATGTAGTGCCCGACTCCATTGGAAATTACTCCAGTAATACATTACCCTAGTAAGAACTGTACAAACACCGAAAGCTAATTTTAACACATCTGCCTATGGAGATTCCAGTGGTGTGTTACTAAACAAGGCACAATTACCCCACGTAATGAACAGTGCTAATCTCAATGTAGTGCCCGACTCCATTGGAAATTACTCCAGTAATACATTACCCTAGTAAGAACTGTACAAACACCGAAAGCTAATTTTAACACATCTGCCTATGGAGATTCCAGTGGTGTGTTACTAAACAAGGCACAATTACCCCACGTAATGAACAGTGCTAGTGGGGCAAGATTCATAGCCATCCATTCATTTGAGTTGTACATGCATTATCATTGCCATCTTCACTCATTGCATGGCAAGCTTCACCCCCTGATGGGGTCAAGGATACAAATACACATTACACTGGTATTCCTTTGTTGATTTTATACAGTACACATTACTCTTGTCTCTTTTTGGAAATCCCTTTGATTTAACAGAGGCAGATGTTTAGCTGCTAAATTAAAACATTTCTGAGCTGGTATTTTGTTTGGCTTTTGCACTGACAAATTAAAATCACTTCAGTAATAACTGTGGAAAACTAACATTTCTCGGGCTTTGATGTGTGCGGTATTCATATTTTTTTCATTTGGTGGTGGCTTCAATATGTTTTCCACCTGTTTTAAAATGAAAAATATATTCCACCTTTCATGGTTTATCCTCAACCCTGTGTCATGGAGACAGTCTGTCTGGTCACAAGTCCTAATTCCTAATAATTACCAGTTGGAGAAATAACTTGTCATCTTATTCTTGTTGACCAGCTGTTTCTTTTACATGTCCCCAAGGTGTCTGGAAAAAATAAATATGTAATTATTGAATTTAATATCACCCAACTTAAAGGGGCCACAAAAGTTGCCATATAATTCACCTAGAATTGTCATTTTAGTTTAACTCTTCACAATCTCCCACAAGAACCTACAGCCCTATCTACTGTGCTATCTTATCAGTTGCTACACTAGCTGCTAGAATATAATAAAGTAGCCAATGCCTGACGCAATACTCCTACAACTCATTCTAATTAATATTCATTATGTACTGCTTGGTACAGAGCCCATTACTCATTAAGGCAGAGGCAACTCACTGAAATAGCATGACTTCATAACTCCATGAATTCGTATCAATTTTAAAAATTAACACTTTTTCCACATGCTTTTTACCCCTCTATACAGTATAATGTTGCAGAGCACATTTGGGAACTTTTGTGGTCACATTTGTCAGTAACAGTAGATCTTCACTGACGTATTACTCTAAAAAAAGATGAGCCACAAGCACTGGTCTATTTCTAGTTAAGCCAATGGGAACAGGTCATCGCATTTTCAATAAGCAATATGTTGCCAGCATATTACCATTGTATAGTGTCACTCCACAAGTTTCAGAGTCATAAAAAAACTATCTCAGAAGGGCCAGAAGCAGAAAACATGGTCAAACTGCCTGTGGTCAAGGAGAGACAGCAAGTGGTCATACATGGAAATACAGGCAAACGTGTGGTCCAGGAGGTAAATATAAAATAGGGACAGTTAATGTAACCCAAAAGCAAATAACTAGGAAATCAAAGATAATTCTGAAGCTCTTAAATGAGGACAAAATCAACAACTCAGCAAAGGCCGATGCTAACCAAGAATGAGATGTGTGTACACCCATATGCATCACATTAATGGATACACAAAGAGACATTATCATCGAATCCAGTTTCATATACATTACACTTATGTTTGTGGTTTGAGTCTCAGGTTATTCCATACACAGCTTTCTGTCTGTTTATCATAATAAGAAAAAAGGGTCTAAACTTTACTTTAATGTTATTTTCCATAGGCCGTCTGCACTCATATCATTGGTTGATTCAGAATTCCCATCTTTGCCAGTGACTCACTGATTGGCCGGAGCCAGTAAACAAAGCAGCAGCCATTTAACACTGTCCAGAGGGAGGGAAATGTGAATGAGTATTCTCAATTACATTTTAATTATTGCTAAAATATGTATAAAAATGTTTTTTTTTGTATAATAAAGTGTTTCTTGCCTCTTGTAAATAAGCAACAGAGCTGTCCATCATTTCAGTGAATATTATTATTATTAGCGATTTATATCCTGTGTTCCTAAACATGCATCAAGTTCTCCTGATTTGCTGAAGTGGACTGCGGAGTCCAGATGGAGATAACCTTCTAGATCTGGGTCAGTACATTGGTCATCCAGCTGACAATATACAGTAAACTCCCCGTTATCCGGCACCTACGGGAACTGCCTATTGCAGGATAAGTGTAGTTGCCAGTTACTTGAGAGTCAATAATTTAAAAGCCCTAATTAACCCTAAAAACACTTAAACTATCTATAAAACAGCTGCTGCTAACTAATCTGAGTAATCTGAAACTGAAAATAAAGGGGAAAGATTTTTTGAAAGAAAAAATTGGATGCCGGGTGTGCCGGATAATGCCGATTAAGATTTGTCAAACGGGGAATAGAGGCAGGTGCCGGTTCCTTGAGAGTCCCGGTTGGTTGAGTGCCGGATAATTGGGAGTTTACTGTATATATATATAGGGGGTAGAACAAATATCAAACATTTAGAAACCAGAGAAGTTGTTTGTAGGAGATTGGAAAGAATCCCTTAGAGATACATTTTACATCCAGGCTCCAGGAAAATTTAAAGTGGTCCATTTAGAGAGCTGAGCAAGACAATTATATTTCAGTGACACAATGGAGGGCATAATAGAAACCTCATTACCTTTCACAGGTTAGATTTGTAGATATTTCCTGATATTAGTTGTTCTTGGTATTGATGACATGAATGATCTGGGATATGACTTACTACATCGGTGGACTCTAAGTATGTCCCATAACATATGTTAGCAATATAGCAAAGGGCAAATACACAGAGGAATTCCAGTTACCAATAAAAAGGTATGGGGTATTAGGAAAATGATTGGAATGCCAGGGATGTTGTTTACAGTTACTAATATATGTAACGTCAGTACAGATGTGATCTAAACCTATGACTTGGTGTCCCTGGGGTGTAGTATGGCGAGGATCTCCAGCAGGGTCATTATAGTTTCCAGTAATATAATGTTCTGGAATGTACTTAAATTCTCAAAACTTCCCCGGTTGCACAACATGAAAATGACTATTTTGTTTGCTCCATATATCTGACCCATTTGGGCTTGTATGTTAAAGTTGTTTTTTATTCCACATAAGGGAGGTGAGGCGTGTGCAGATTTGGAGACTGTCTCGTGAAGTAAATAAGTAAAGTTGAAGTTTATCCCAGGAAAGATGGTGAAGGATTGAGAAAGATGGAAACTGGGTGAGAGAGATGTCATGTGAAGAGAGAGCTACAGGTGATCAAGGTAGATTAGGGAAGGTGAAATAGGGTCATATAGAGATATGGAGACCAGGGTGAGGAATATGTAAAGTATCAGAAGTAGACAGGAAACCATTGGAGATTGGCTAGAAAAGCTAAGATGAGGGCTGGACAAGTATATGACTACCATTCCCTTCACATACATGGATGGACTAAGCTATGAAGACAGCCTAACCAAACTGCCAAAGAGGTACCTAACAGGAGATATTTTATATATATATATATATATATATATATATATATATATACATATAATACATCCGGGGACAATATACGTTCTTGTAAAGTCAACTGATAAGAGGACATCACTTGAGGCTGAAAGAAAAAAAGATTCCACCTTAAAGCAAGAAAAGATTCTTCTACCAAAGGAGGTGGTGAGAAATATCTATTAAAAGGGGTTGGATATATTTGGAATAAAAATGGCATTCAGGGTCATCCTGGATGACTAGAGAAGGAGGAGTATTGATCCAGGGAGGAGTCCGATCGCCAGTATCTGGGGTGAAGATAATTGGCAATGTCTCAATGATTTGTTTGCCTTCCTCTGGATCAATTAACAATTAGCCTATATATTTTAAAGAAGAGGAGATCTACAAAGGTTCAACATGATGGACTAAAAGTCTCTTTTCATCCTCAATTACTATGCTTAGACATTCTAGAGTACACACTAGTGTGAAGCGTACACTGACTGCATATAAATAATGTAGAGGATTTCACTTTTACTAATCCTCTGACACGTTTAAATAATCCTTAACCTATCAGGGATCACGTTTCAGCAGCATGTTCATGAGAGGGGGTCACTGATTGGTTAGTATGAGACACAGCATACCCTGTACTACAGAGTCTATGTCTTTGTGAGGTACAGAGGGCAGACCCAAACAGGCAATATTTGAAAAAACAGAGCTTTGAAGCACTTTGTAATAAAATAAAGTACAAAAAAGTAAATAGATATTCAGGGATATTAGATACCTAGTAACACCCAGGAACCGCACATATCCCTTTAAGCATGATTTGTATCAATGACACACTGTTTCAACTTGCAGATACCCTCAATACTAAGTATGAATAATTTAAGTACTGATGAATCCCTTTAAGCATTGCTAAGATTAAAATAAATATAGTGTAACGTGTCCATATCCAGAGGATAAAAATCACATAATATGAAGGGAAAAAAAAGTGGTGAGCGCCAGAGCTAATACGGAGCATCTGCACGGCATTTAATGCTAATGTCTTTGCTCTGGAGGTCGAGTCTCTAGATGCTAACTATAGATTATGAGAAACACTTCCAATACTAAATCATTAAATAAAGAAATAGCCGCCACAATAAAATCCTGCTGAATGTTGCAAATAAAGCATCTGGGATTCTTCCCCTAACTCTTTTTATGGAAGGTTTTTCTTTGCAAAGGCTCCAACGCATATGGTAATAAAAGCAGGCACATAAAAGGGTCATTAGGGCTCTATCTGTACGGCTGGCAGCCATGGGCTGGGCTATAAATTGAAGTTCAACAGAATTCTGTATAAAATCCTATAACTCTATCAGATCTGTTACTGTATTGTGCGTATTCTCTCCATGGATGCCTTGTTACAGTTTGCTGCCTGCTGATGTTACTACACCTGGGCTAAAGTTATGTGGAAGTATCCTGGATTGTGGAGCGTCTGATAGTAGTGCATGAAAACATCCCAAAATCACATATATAGTTGTCGTAATTGACGGGGTTGCCCAAGGTTGTTGGTAACGCAATGTTAAAATTGCAGGACGATCAGTTGATTATGAGCCTCACAAAGCGAGGCGAGCTGTTACAGGCCATAACCGCGAAGCACGCGGGACTCAGCACTCATTGCAGGCCTTGTGATGAGCGGCACAGGACTTAGACTGCAATGAGCACCAAAGGCGCTCATTGCAGACCTTGTGATGAGTGCCACAGGCGCTCACCGCCAGCAGCGCAGGACTTAGGCTCGCCAGCGGTGCCGGACCTCGCAAAAAGTACGACTTTAACAGCCAAACCACCCAACTGACAAGACCACCAAAAAAACTCAAATAAGCCTCCAATTAACTTACACACAGCACAGGGGGAGAGCCAGTGAGTCTGTGAGTTGCAAGTTAATTTGAGGGATATTTGGCGCTTTCTCACGGTCTAAAAAAATGTCTGCCGAGAAAACTTAACACAACGAAAACGAGGCCGAAGGACGTAAAAAGGCGCACCCTAACCAGTGACACTAAACCCAAGGCAGTAACACTCATCACGAGGCCCTTAAACTAAAAAGGGGGGGCAGCCCTGCGATGAGCGCCGAAGGTACTCAAGCGCAAGGCCTATAAAGTACACAGGGGGAGAGGCTTGCAATGAGCACCGAAGCTCAGAGGGGGCATAGCCTCGCATTGTGTGGCAAGCAGCATTTCCAGGTTTACAATTTTATTGCCGTGATTTTTGACGGGCAAGTCGCTAGTAAACAATAATCAACTTACCCCAAAATTAGCAACATTTCTTCATTTGATTTTGAAAAGGAACACCCACATGTAAATCCGAGCTAAATTAGCATATAATACATAGTTAGTTGTGGCCAATCAGAGGCAGCTACAACAATGTATCTGTTTCCCACTCATAAAGCTGCTCGGGAGGCGGCTGATTTGCTAGGAGACAACTCCGCACAGCTCATTGGCTAGGACCCTCTGCCTATATAGGCGCCTCAGGGAGGATCTCACAAAAGAAATGTCAAATGTCATGCTCTTCTTAAAGGGCCACTGTACTACATTTACAAGTAAAGCTCATGTGTTTGTTTGCTGCACTATTAAAAACAGTATGAAGTTTAAAATAAAGTTACATTTTTTTTAGCTTTTAAATTGTGTTTTCTCAAGCAGAGCTGTTTATGTCCTCCTACCTGTGTAGTCTGCTTCAGACTGAGCATACTCTGAGAAGGGGACAGGACTATGATGGCTTATGCACTGTTACTAGGTGGGGGTTATGATCAGCTACATGCATGGTACAATAGAGTTGTTACCTCTGTCTAGGCAATAGGGGCGGGGCTAATGATGTCATGCGGCAGTACCAGTGACATCAGCCCAGTCTTAGTCCCAAGATGGCCACGCCCCTAAGATGAGGATATACATAGCTCTGCATGAGGGGAAAACAGACAGTTTATAAGCAAAGAAAAATTGTTAACTACAAATGTTTTAATGGTCTCTGCACAGCAAATAAACAAATGAGCTTTACTGGTAAATGCAGTAAAGTGGTCCTTTAGTAGCCCTAGATAATGAGGTTAGAGAGAGAGTAAGGATCTGTATAGAGAGTTTAAGCTTAACATCAATGGCGGAGCTAGTGAATGGAGGCATAGGTGGAGCTACCGCTGGTGCAACTGGCTTCTGAGGGACCCCGGGGTCCTCCTGTGGGTTCCCTGTGGCCACTGTGGATTCACTGTGGCCCCCTGTGGCCCCATTGGCCCTTGCAGTACTCCCGCAACCCCTGCAGCCCTCCCGTGGCCCCTGCGGATTCTTTGTGGCCCCAGCAGCCATTGCAGCCCTCCTGCATCCCCCCTGGGCTCCCCATGGATCCATTGTGGCCCTTGTAGGTCCCTGTGGCCACTTTGGCTCACTGTGGCCCCTGCTGCCCCTTATGGCCCACTGTTGCCCTAAACAGGCCCCCTCGGTTCTCGGTTCTTGCTGGCTTCTTGCGGGCTTTGCGAAGTGAAGCGAGCAATTAGGCCCACATTACAAACACCTGACGGAGGCTGCAATGAGCGCCAAAGGCTTTCATTGCGAGGCCCCCAGGGCTCACATCACCAGTTCCTGCCAGTGACTCCTCCTTATCCTCCTCCCTCCTTTCCATCCTCCTCCCTCCTTCCCCTCATCCTCCTCCTCTCTCCCACCTTATACTCCTCCTCCCTTTCCCCTCTCCAATTACCCTCTATCCCCTTTCCCTTCTCTTACTGTGATCCGGGGAGGATAAAGGGAAAGGGAGGAGGAGGATAAGGGGGGAAGGGAGGAGGAGGATGAGGGGGGAGGGGGAAAAGAGGAGGGGGGAAGAGACACAGGAGAGGGGGGAGAGACATATGAGAGGGAGAGAAGGGGAAAGAGAGATATGGGAGGGAGAGGGCTGAAAAGAGACACAGTGGAGGGAGAAAGGGGAAGAGACACAGGGGAGGGGGAAGGAGACACAAGGGCGGGGGTAGTAGACACAGGGGAGGGAGAGGGAGGAAGGAGACACAAGGGTGGGAGAGGGGTGGAAGGAGACACAAGGGAGGGAGAGGGGGAAAGGGAGAGGGGGAAGGAGGTACAGGAGAGAGAGAATGAGGGAAAGGAGACACAGGGGAGGAAGAGGGGGAAAGGGGGAAAGGAGGTACAGGAGAGGGGGAAAGGAGATGCAGGGGGGGAGAGGAGACACAGGGGAGAGGCGATTTATTTTCCCGTCATTTTTGATGGACAATCAAATCTTTGATGGACAATCTAGTTTGAAATATATTTAATATATTTTATATATGTACTGTGTGAGTTGAGGTTAGAGGGGGTTCGGAAAGTGCAAATGGTAGGTTTATTTTAACAGTGAGAGACAGAATAACAAAAAAAAGAACAAAAAAAATGAAAGTCAAAAAAGTTATAAATTGATTTGCAGGTCAGTGAGGGAAATAAGTATTTGATCCCCTATCAATCATCCGGATTTCTGGCTCCCAGGTGTCTTTTATACAGGTAACGAGATGAGATTAGGAGCTCTCTCTTAAAGGGAGTGCTCCTAATCTCAGCTTTTTACCTGTATAAAAGACACCCACAAAAGCAATCAATCAATCAGATTCCAAACTTTCCACCATGGCCAAGACCAAAGAGCTGTCCAAGGATGTCAGGGACAAGATTGGAGACATACACAAGGCTGGAATGGGCTACAAGACCATCACCAAGCATATTGGTGAGAAGGTGACAACAGTTGGTGCGATTATTCGCAAATGGAAGGAACACAAATAACTGCCAGTCTCCCTCGGTCTGGTGCTCCTTGCAAGATCTCACCTCGTGGAGTTTCAGTGATCATGAGAACGGTGAGGAATCAGCCCAGAACTACATGTGAGGATCTTGTTAATGATCTCAAGGCAGCTGGGACCATAGTCACCAAGAAAACAATTGGTAACACACTACGCCGCAAAGGACTGCAATCCTGCAGCGCCCGCAAGGTCCCCATGCTCAGGAAAGCACATGTACAGGCGCGTCTGAAGTCTGCCAATGAACATCTGAATGATTCAGAGGAGAACTGGGTGAAAGTGTTGTGGTCAGATGAGACCAAAATCGAGCTCTTTGGCATCAACTCAACTCGCCGTGTTTGGAGGAGGAGGAATGCTGCCTATAACCACAAGAACACCATCCCCACCATCAAACATGGAGGTGGAAACATTATGCTTTGGGGGTGTTTTTCTGCTAAGGGGACAGGAAAACTGCACCGCATGAAAGGGACGATGGGTGGGACCATGTACCGTCAAAATCTTGGGTGAGAACCTCTATCCCTCAGCCAGGGCATTGAAAATGGGTCATGGATGGGTATTCCAGCCAGTCTCCAGACCTTAATACCATAGAAAATCTGTGGAAGGAGCTGAAGGTTCAAGTTGCCAAACATCAGCCTCGAAACCTTAATGACTTGCAGAGGATCTACAAAGAGGAGCGGGACAAAATCCCTCCTGAGATGTGTGCAAACCTACAAGAAACGTCTGATCTCTGTGATTGCCAACAAGGGTTTTGCCACCAAGTACTAAGACGAAGGGGTCAAATACTTATTTCACTCATTGACCTGCAAATCAATTTATAATTTTCGTGACATGCGTTTCTCTTGTTTTTTTTTCTTATTCTGTCTCTCACTGTTAAAATACACCTACCATTAAAATTATAGACTGATCCTTTCTTTGTCAGTGGACAAACGTTCAAAAACCGCAGGGGATCAAATACTTTCCACCCCCCATTGTGTGTATATATATACACACACAGATAAATTCAGATTTTAGCTTGTTGATACATTTTTGTTGTTCATCAAATACGTAACAGGACTCAAATTACTTTAAGCAAAATCTAATGACTAATGGTTAAATGAAACGGCAAGGAGCAGGTAAGCAGACTCTAAAACGTAATGCTGCAAACCCTGAAGTAGAGTATAGATTATATGAAACAAGAAAGGGATAGGCTTGGAAGTTACGATTTCAGCTGATTTGAATATTAGAAATCAATGTAACAAAAAGCTGGAAAAGCCAAAAGACGACAGGATGACTAGTTGTCTAAAATGTGATATTATCAGTAGATAATTACAGCCCCATCAAGCCAGTCACATACGGGCCTCGCGATGAGCACCTTCGGCAGCCCCCGTCAAACTTGCAACGAGTGCCTTTGGAGCTCATTCGCATGCGCAAGCCAGTAAAATTTAACATTGCGTGACGACAACTCGCAATTACCACAACTAATATATGTGATATACCGTATATACTCGAGTATAAGCCGAGTTTTTCAGCCCTTTTTTTAAGGCTAAAAAGGGCCCCCTCGGCTTATACTCGAGTCACTCTCCCCCCGTGTCTCTCTAACCCCCCTGTCTCTCTAACCCCCCCGTGTCTCTCTACCCCCCCGTATCTCTCTACCCCCCATGTCTCTCTAACCCCCCCGTGTCTCTCTAACCCCCCGTGTCTCTCTAACTCCCTGTGTCTCTTTCCCTCCCCCCTCCTCAACCTAAACCCGCCTCCTCATTCTAACCCCCCTTTTATAACTCCCGCTCTCTCCTCACTTACCTGCTTCTGCTCCGGCCTCCGCCCTTCTTGACCCAGCGTGCCTGTGACGTCACATGCGCGCCATGTCATTAGCATATACCGGTGCCGGCACCCGGTATATGCTAATGACGCGGCGCGCATGCAACGTCACATCATTATCATTTACCGGGTGCCAGCACCCAGTATATGCTATTGACGTGGCGCGCATGTGACGTCACATGCGCGCCGGTTCAAGGAGCGGAGGCCAGAGCAGAAGCAGGTAAGTGAGGGGAGAGGGGGAGGTATTTAGGGGGATTTAGGTTGAGGAGGGGGGTTTAGGTTGAGGAGGGGGGTTGAGGTTGAGGAGGGAGGTTGAGGAGGGGGGTTGAGGTTGAGGAGGGGGTTGAGGAGAGGGTTGAGGATGGGGGGGGTTGAGGAGGGAGGATGAGGATGGGGGGTTGAGGAGGGAGGATGAGTATGGGGGTTGAGGAGGGGGTTGAGGATGGGGGGGTTGAGGAGGGGGTTGAGGATGGGGGGTTTAAGGAGGGAGGATGAGGAGGGAGGTTGAGGATGAGGAGGGAGGTTGAGGAGGGGGTTGAGGATGGGGGGGTTGAGGAGGGAGGATGGGGAGGGAGGTTGAGGAGGGGGTTGAGGATGGGGGGGTTGAGGAGGGAGGATGAGGAGGGGGGTTGAGGATGAGGAGGGAGGTTGAGCAAGGGGTTGAGGAGGGGGTTTAGGATGGGTGGTTGAGGAGGGAGGATGAGGAAGGGGGTTGAGGAGGGGTTGAGGATGGGGGGGTTGAGGAGGGAGGATGAGGATGGGGGTTGAGGAGGAGGAAGGAGGTTGAGGAGGGGGTTGAGGATGAGGAGAAAGGTTGAGGATGAGGAGGGAGGTTGAGGAGGGGGGTTGAGGAGGGGGTTGAGGAGGGAGGATGAGGATGGGGGGTTGAGGAGGGGGTTGAGGATGGGGGGGTTGAGGAGGGAGGATGAGGATGGGGGGTTGAGGAGGGAGGATGAGGATGGGGGGTTGAGGAGGGGGGTTGAGGAGGGAGGTTGAAGAGGGGGGTTGAGGATGGGGGGTTGAGGAGGGAGGATGAGGAAGGAGGTTGAGGATGAGGAGGGAGGTTGAGGAGGGGGTTGAGGATGGGGGGGTTGAGGAGGGAGGATGAGGAGGGAGGTTGAGGATGAGGAGGGATGTTAAGGAGGGGGTTGAGGATGAGGAGGGAGGTTGAGGATGAGGAGGGAGGTTGAGGAGGGGGGTTGAGGAGGGGGTTGAGGATGGGGGGTTGAGGAGGGAGGATGAGGAGGGGGGTTGAGGAGGGGGTTGAGGATGGGGGGTTGAGGAGGGAGGATGAGGAGGGAGGTTGAGGATGAGGAGGGAGGTTGAGGAGGGGGTTGAGGATGAGGAGGGAGGTTGAGGATGAGGAGGGAGGTTGAGCAGGGGGGTTGAGGAGGGGGTTGAGGAGGGAGGATGAGGATGGGGGGTTGAGGAGGGGGGTTGGGGAGGGGGGTTGAGGAGGGGGATTGAGGAGGGGGTTGAGGATGGGGGGGTTGAGGAGGGAGGATGAGGAGGGAGGTTGAGGATGAGGAGGGAGGTTGAGGATGAGGCGGGAGGTTGAGGATGAGGAGGAGGGGTTGAGTAAGGGGGGTTGAGGTTGAGGAGGGGGGTTGAGGTTGAGGAGGGAGGATGAGGATGGGGGGTTGAGGAGGGGGGTTGAGGATGGGGGGTTGAGGAGGGAGGATGAAGAGGGAGGTTGAGGAGGTGGTTGAGGATGAGGAGGGAGGTTGAGGATGAGGAGGGGGGTTTAGGAGGGGGTTGAGGAGGGGGCGAGGTTGAGGATGAGGGGGTTGAGGAGGGAAGTTGAGGATGAGGAGGGAGGATGAGGATGAGGAGGGAGGATGAGGATGAGGAGTGGGGTTGAGGAGGGAGGTTGAGAATGAGGAGGGGTTTGAGGAGGGTGATAAGTGAGGGGGGAAGAGACACAGGGAAGGGAGAAGTTGGAAGAGACACGGGAGAGATAGGGGGACACAAGAGGGACACAGGGGGCAGCACATTTCCCACCCTCGGCTTATACTCGAGTCACTCATTTTACCCAGTATTTTGTGGTAAAATAAGTGCCTCGGCTTATACTCGGGTCGGCTTATACTCGAGTATATACGGTATATTTATAGTATCAAAATAGAATTAGCACAAAATCATTAAAACAACACTGGAGTCTATGACTCACTTAATATAGTGTTAGAAAGGGTAACAGAAAAAAAGGAGGATTATTACAACCACATATGGACTGCAAGGAGGTCTCAGAGGGGCAGGGATCTACTTAAGTTTCTAATAGGCAAAACCAAAATATACTCACTGGGAAAGACTCCCCAATATATGCGCTCCGAGGACAGTAGCGGGGTGGGAGTTTGACTGTGGCGGTACACCTGTCAAAGCGTAACGCAGGTGTCCTAAGGCGAGCTGAGGGAGGACAGAAACCTCCTGTGGAGCAGAAGAGCTCATATATGAAAAGCTGTAGCAAAAAGAATTCTGCTCCCCGTGTGTGACCTCCAGTGAACCCACAAACATATACTCTAGCATAAGGGTCCCTAGTACTGTATAGCGGAGTTCCCTGCAATTAGCCAAAATAGGAACTTGAAAGGACCTGCTATTTATCCTCTGACTGTTCTTCAAAGAAATATCTAGCAGTCTATCTATTCTATGTGCTAGTTACCCTGCAGTCTGTAAAGAAACAAACAGACGCGGTTCAGTGCCGCCATGTCCATAGAACAGAAGTGTAGTGCATCATCACAAGACGCTGTATGCACCACCTGACGCACGTTTCGCGTAATCGCTGCTACAGTCTATGGGACATATTCAATTACAATTTGTCCAATTGAATAAGGCTCTAAATAAGCACATAACATGTATTTTTTAAAGAAGTTTTTAGTTAGTAAGCATCTATCCAAAAGCAAGGTTTTCACTAACTAAAAACTTCTCTAAAAAAAATATGCTATGTGCTTATTTAGAGCCCTATTCAATTGGCCAAATTGCAATTGAATGAGGCCCTATATGTGGTTGTAATAATCAATATAACCAATACCCTTTTTTTCTGTTACCATACCTGACACTATACCATGTGAGTCATAGACTCCAGTGCTGTATTAATGATTTTGTGCTAATTCTATTTTGATACTATACATATATATATATATATACTTTTAATTCAAGTCAATAAAGGTTATATTTTATTTGTAACATTGTCTTGTGGTATTAGAGCCTATACAACCTACCATAAATGGGAGAACCTACCATAAATAGAGGCCTTTGAGCAAGTCCCAGATACAGAATTTGTTGCTTAGTATGGGCACCCAAACTTATATTATTTCGAAGGATACTCTGAATCACCAATGACTACTCGGATCCACAACCCACAGTAAGGGGGGGGTGATGCGCCGAGGGGGCCTAGAGTGAGAAGATGCACTGAGGGGTCCCTAAGAGGGTTGGGGAAGGGCCCCGGGGCAATATACCGCCTGCACTGGCAATAGATACACCCCTGCTAAACACACTCTGTTCTTAAACCAGGACCTTCTATATCCCTTTAACACATCCACTCAACAACCCGTTGCAGTTGTGTTTATTTGTATACTATTAGTTATATGTTATATGCTATAGGTCTGCCTGTTTTTTCCCCTCAGTTGGCGCTGGCTGCACCACACTCAGCACCTGCCGGCCATATGCACAGCACTCTGCACCCAAGGACATCGCACTTGTACATCTGGCACAGTCAGGGCTATTCATGGCTCTGCTGTAGTGTACACAGATGACCCTCCTAATGAAAAACATCCCAGATACAGGAATCCCACCAGCTGGGGACCTGCCCTATAACTGGGATACAGCTTGATATGGATAGTGCTTAAAGGGCCAGTGCAGTCCCACTTTTACCAATGAAATATGTTTGTATATGCACAGAAGTATCTATATGTAGTGTTATTTCTGTATGTCGGTACTTGGCACTTGAGATACAGAAAAGGGAAATGAGAGGAAATGAAGAGCTGCAGGTGGGGTGTGCGGCACAGATCTGAATGGCCTAGGGCAGCATAAAACCTACATATGCCCATTGCTACAATGACAATATACCAATACAAAATGCTAGTGCTTTCAATATGACCACAAGACATCATATAATTTACAGGTACATACCCTTCTGTGAAAGCAGCTCAAACAAGCAATGCAAACAAAGAAATGACTACCCACAGAGACTGTGTTAGCCC
This sequence comes from Discoglossus pictus, assembly GCA_027410445.1. Taxonomy (NCBI): domain Eukaryota; kingdom Metazoa; phylum Chordata; class Amphibia; order Anura; family Alytidae; genus Discoglossus; species Discoglossus pictus. The sequence goes on along the minus strand of CM050165.1, from coordinate 13,186,246 downwards.
ATTGTAATAAAGTAGTATAAGTGAGATAGCTACTAAAGTTATCATCTTTACACCACCCTTGTTATTCATATTTTTTACATTATACAATTATATATACTGTATATACTAGCGAATTGCCCGTCAAAAAATGACGGCAATGAAATTGTTAGTGAGCTAATGCCGTTTGGTGTATGGTAATCAAATAAATAATAGATTAATAAAGTAATTTACTTTACCTATTATGAAGTAATATATGCAGGAAGCATTGTGTTGAAGAGCTGGCAATCTGTTTTCATGTTGCTGCAGCATTAGTGGTGTGGAGGTGCTGTGTAAGCGTCATGAATGTGTGCAGCGTAATAGTGTGCGTGCGCGAGACAAATCCGTTAGCGTAGTCGTGTACTTCCGCATTGTATAAGTTATTGTTCTAAAATGGCGGCTAATGTGTGGTATGCGTCTGTAGCGAAATATCCGTAGCTATTCGGTGGTGTTTTGCGTGTTTAGAGTCCTGTAGCCTCGTTTTCGTTTTGTTCGGCGGCCATTTTTTCTCTCGCTTAGAGAATTTTTAAGTGTCAAAACTCTTTTATTTTGAGTTAAATTGAGGTGTAACTTCATTTTTTGAGGTCGTGGATGCTCCCTCTTGCTGTAGGTAAGCTTTTTATGTATGTGCTGTGTGGATTTATTGTGTTTTTCATTTTTTCATGTCCGCGGGTTGCGGACGATTTTTACGAGGTCGTAATGTGTGTTAACGTGTCTCATATGTTGTTTGCGTTCCGACATAAAGTTTGCAAGGGTCGTAGTTGCTGGTAAGGAGCTTTGCGGGGGCCGCGGCTCGCTATGCGAGGCCGCAAGCGTTAGCTCAACTCGTATGCTCACAACTATATATGTGATATATATATATATATATATATATATATATATATTACATTATTATTATATTGTTGTTATATTTTTATCAAATTGTTACTAATTTATTATTATTATTATTGTTATTATTATTTATAATAATTCATATTATTATTATTATGTTTGTTGTTATAATTAAATGCATTTCTGTTATTCATATTTATTGGCTTTCTATTACTATACATATCAGATTTTAATACTAATGGTGCAGTGTAAGCAATCAATATGTCAAAGTTCATTAGGCCTTTAATAAAGAGCCCTGAGTTTTCCTTGATATCTCACTGTGATGTAATAAAAAGAGATAAGGCAGCACTTGGAGGCCAATACAAGGTATATGTGTGGGTGGAGGCATATGGAAGGTGTCTAGGTATATAATATCTATGGGTATCTATTTCCTTTTATGTATTTTATTTTTATTAAGAAATGCTTATACACTCTGTTTTTACTGCTTAATAACAAACAAATAGTCCCTGTATGGGTCTGCCCTCTGCAGCGTATGCAGACACATACTCATAGTGAAGCGTCTCATACTAAACAATCGGTGACCTCTGTCCACAACATGCTGCTGAGATGTGGTCCCTGATAGGCTAGGACACTACACTGCACATCCAGAGTCTGTGCAATGGGCAGACCCGTACAGGGAATATCTGTTTGATTTTAGGCACTAAAACAGAGCGTATAAGCACTTCTTAATAGAATAAAGTACATGTCAGTAAATATATACCCAGGGATATTATATACCCAGTAACCTTCCATGTCCCTTTACATTTTCAGTGCATACATTTTGCTCACGTGATTGTTTAGATGACATTTCTGCGTTCCGATAAAGGGTCTCATGGCACACATATTTGTATCTGCTCTGGTGGGCTTGTCCGTGTCAGCCAATGAGCAGTAATATAGAGGTCAGAGTCATAATACTCTATGCTCTGTCAGTTTCAAGGTATTTTTACAGGTTTTATTTGAGATTTTGTCATGCAATAAAACAACTTTTGTAATATGGAAACCATGCTCTTTGAAATGCACGAAGGTGGGGACAAGAAGCGCACAACCGCCTCCTAATACAGATCAATAGCTACAAACATGAACAAAAAACATTAAAAGTGTGTGCCTGATATATGTACACATACTAAAAATGTTATACAAATATACATGTACAATGGTGAAGACATTTGCACTCACATTTAGTAACCTTGTAAGTTGTCACACGCGAAGCCACTTGGCACTTAGAGATGAAATCATGCAAATCCAGAAGCTTGACGGCATAGGAGATATCCCACGATCCTGAGAATAGTGTGTCTTTAGGATCTAAAGGGGAATCAACCACTACAAGGCTACATGTGAACCTTTTATATATATGGAAATTGCAATGTCCCTGGTTGGAATGCCAAGGTATATGCAATCCCTTTTAAGTGGTTAAGCCCTTAAGATGTAAGTCTCTTCCCACACATCTATATCAACAAATCTCCCTTATCTCTCACACATACACCGGAATGAACCAATCTAGGTCCCAATGTGTAGTGAAAAAAGAAATAAAAAAATATATAACAAAAAATGAGTAGATAAACAATAAAGTATAATAAATCCACAGACAAAGCTGTGTAAAATCAGATTAATTAAATAAAAAAGATATATAACACTCACAAACGCATTTCTCTCCAATAAGAAGCTTTCTCAATGTGATAAAAGATGAATAAAATACAATTGAAAAATACCACTGGGTTTATCATCCAAACAAAGGGGATGCCAACTGTGTTCACTGTCCCTTTAATTTGTGTTATTATAATAGATTCTGCACCCCTAATAAATCCCTTGGCATGTGACACTTTTTACTGTGCATTGATACACATTTTATCACTTATTTGAGGGTAATTATGTGCTTTATAGAGCAAGAAATATGTTATTCATATAAAACTGTACCGAGGGGATCCCATGCAACATTACATTGTACAGTAATCACAAACAGCCCAGAGTCCCTCTGAAGATCCCACCTCTCGGGCCAGTTACAATTAGGAAAATGCCTAAAAAGACTCTACTGTGGATATTACAGACATATTTAATTATCATTTAATTCTTTGTATTATTATTATTATTAAATATTTGGTAATATATTTATTTACTTTATTAACTAAAATGCAAAATAAATAAATCAGTGATCTATATCCCCATCACGCCATACTGATAAATCACAATTATGCTTTAGCCGGCAGTTTACAATTATTTAGTCTTGTTTTTTACAACCATCATTATATGTCTGCAGACTGTCTGTGCTATAAATTTAGTCTAAAACCAAAATAAATTGGTTAACGACCATTAGTAGCTATTAAGTTTTTTGTTGTTAATGAATCAAAGGGATCTTGTAGGTCATTAATGTATGACCCTGGGCATTTTTACATAGGGGGTGTTGAGAACTCTTGGAGAAGCCCATATTCTTATGTTATCATATGGGATATACCTATTAGGATTTGATAACTCTCTTAGATTAACTCAAAATGTAATCTCTCAGTAGAGCAGGGCCCTCTTGTCCTACGGGAACCAATATGGACATGTAAATGTGCCATCTTGAATTATTTGTATGGCCGTCAATGTATGTGAAATCTTATCCATGTGTTTTTTCTACCAATAGTACCAAGGAATATGTTGGCGCTCTACAAATAAACAGTAATAAATACAATCTCAAAATCTACTCTTTGCTGGGTTTGAAAACGTCAGAAGGACCAATCCTACCTTTGTTAATCCCCTCACACAGGATAGCTGACGATGAACAGCATACAAGGAGACAATCCTTACTTTCCCTCAATAAAACACACCATTGCTATCTGTCCCAGAAAGAGCATGATCTTTATTCCCAATAACTTCTCTTTATACTCCAACACATATAATAGAACAATGGTATAACTTAACATAACTAAACATGGTTTTCTAAGCCGGGCATCACCAAGTTTATCTAGAACAATACCTAGAAGGTGTGATTGGCGTATCAGTGGCAACTTAGTTATACTCGCAATGGCCAGCGGGTCAGAAAAGGAAATATTGCTACTAGTGGATGATCAGTATGGTGTGGCACAGAAATAGGTAGGGAGGGGTTAATGGGGGATAGAGACACTGTGAATAGGAGAGGGTTCAGACATGCCTGACCTTTAATCATAGGCTGGGCCTGAGTGGCGCTGCTATTGTACCTTATTACCCCCTGATCCCCATGAAGGTTACAGTTACACATTGTGTATAAGCATAATAAGCACATGAAAAAGAAGAGGTACCCCCTTCCCAACATAATCATTCTTTAATACAAAAGTAAGTGTATAGTCTTTTTTAGGGGGGTATTTAAGCCATGATATTAGATGACCATAGTAACCCCAGCAGTTCTTCTTCTGTACCCACCGGCTGGGTGGGGATCAGGCAATCTTCATATACAACAACTCTTCACCCAATAGTGCTCCACTTTTGACATGTATAATATATTGTCCTAGTGGTGACATGAGTTCCCTTATGTCTCAAGCCAATGTCTGCGCAGGATCTCGTGGAAAGATTATGTAAACATGCCCTATTATCAGTTTGATGTATTAATTACATCTGTATCGTGTGCGTGAGTACTATACTGTTGAGCATTCTACACTTGGGGCACTATTTACTTCCAAGCCCGCAGTGGCCATCGTACAGCCCGTAAGTCTGCGAACTTGAAATTTGCAGGAGTTACAGAGCGATTAAATTAGAAAAGGCCGCAAGGACATTGCAATAGTAAAAAAGGCCGTCATTATTACGTCACTAAAACATGGAGGTTACATTTCAATCACCTATGGTTTTGAAGTCCGAGTTGTGATCGGACGCATTCCAGAAATAATGCAATACGAAAAAATCGATAAATATGATATTCTACTCAATGCGAGTTCTATTATATGTATTAACACATTAATTGCCAGGATCGATATAACACGGAAATTAAACATAAAATAAGTATTTTTTATTGCAAATTTGTGAGCTTGATAATGTTGTGCTATTCATTTTAATAAGTATAGTGAATAGAGAGAATAGACAAGACCCTGTGTAATAGGGCACACGCTCACCTAATCTCCATTAAACCCAATTTCTTTCAGGGGAACTGATGGTAAAATATAACTTTTATTGTTATAATTAAAATCCTCATAATAAAAAACAGAAAAAAGACACTGTTAAAATAACTATAAACTGGAGTTATTGGCTAAATTGGACTTATTCATTAGAATATTTCCAAAGAGACAATGGCAATCTGTCTATGTACCAACTGATGGATGAGTGCTCAAAAAAGTGCTAAGAAAATTCCTCCACAATAAGGAGAGATAAAATGCTAATGAAGCGATAAAGGTAATAATAATTCATTGAACGTTTGTCCACTAACAAAGAAATTATCAGTCTATAATTTTAATGGTCAGTGTATTTTAACAGAGACAGAATAACCCCCCCACCCCCCCAAAAAAAATGCATGTCAAAAATGTTATAAATTGATTTGCAGGTCAATGAGGGAAATACAGTATTTGACCCCTTTGTCTTAGTACTTGGTGGCAAAACCCTTGTTGACAATCACAGGGGTCAGACATTTCTTGTAGTTGGCCCCAGGTTTGCACACATCTCAGGAGGGATTTTGTCCCACTCCTCTTTGTAGATCCTCTGCAAGTCATTAAGGTTTTGAGGCTGATGTTTGGCAACTCGAACCTTCAGCTCCCTCCACAGATTTTCTATGGGAGTAAGGTCTGGAGACTGGCTAGGCCACTCGAGGACCTTAAGGTGCTTATCTTGAGCCACTCCTTTGTTGCCTTGGCTGTGTGTTTTGGGTCATTGTCATGCTGGAATACCCATCCATGACCCATTTTCAATGCCCTAGCTGAGGGAAGGAATTTTTTACCCAAGATTTGGCTGTACATGTCCCCGACCATCGCCCCTTTGATGGGGTGCAGTTGTTCTTGGCCCTTAGCAGAAAAACACCCCCAAAGCATAATGTTTCCACCTCCATGTTTGACGGTGGGGATTGTGTTCTTGGGGTTATAGGCAGCATTCCTCCTCCTCCTCCAAACACAACAAGTTGAGTTGATGCCAAAGAGCTCGATTTTGGTCTCATCTGACCACAACTCTTTCACCCAGTTCTCCTCTGAATCATTCAGATGTTCATTGGCAGACTTCAGACCGTACATGGGCTTTCTTGAGCAGGGGGACCTTGCGGGCGCTGCAGGATTTCAGTCCTTCATGGCGTGTTACCAATTGTTTTCTTGGTGACTATGGTCTCAGCTGCCTTGAGATTATAAACAAGATCCTCCTGTGTAGTTCTGGGCTGATTCCTCCCCATTCTCATGATAACTGAAACTCTACGAGGTGAGATCTTGCACGGAGCATCAGGCCGAGGAAGACTGGCAGTTATTTTGTGTTTCTTCCATTTGCAAATAATAATTGTCACCTTCTCACCAAGCTTGTAGCCCATTACAGCCTTGTGTAGGTCTACAATCTTGTCTTTGGTCTTGGCCATGGTGGAGAGTTCGGAATCAGATTGATTGCTTTTGTGGACAGGTGTCTTTTATACAGGTAAAAATCTCCCTTTAAGAGTGTGCTCCTAATCTCATCTCGTTACCTGTATGAAAGACACCTAAGAGCCAGGAATCTTACTGATTGATAGGGGATCAAATACTTATTTCCCTCACAGACCTACAAAACAATTTATAACTTTTTTGACATGCATTTTTCTTGGGGTGTGTTTGTGGGGGGGGGGGGGTTGTTATTCTGTCTCTCCCTGTTCAAATACACCTACCGTTAAAATTATAGACTGATCATTTCTTTGTGAGGGGACAAACGTTCAAAATCCGCAGGGGATCAAATACTTTCCCCGCACTGTATATTGTTTAACATCCACGGAAGGGTACATTGTTGTGTAGTCACTCCATGATATTGTATATTCGTATGAATAGTTGGTTGGTTAGCAAGGTATCAGTTAATCTTCTAAAGATCCTGTTTATTAATCCCACAGCTGCAGTTTATATCTCAAATGCTAAAGGCACTAAAAGATGTGCACTACTAAATAATAGTTGTCCTTTGTGTTATAAAAAATACATTGTGCGTTCCCTTGTGAGAACGATCACCATTGCTGATTCTATTACCAAAGTTAAATAAATCCACATAAAAAAAAAAACAATGTCAAGATGTGTTTTTTCCAATATAGGATAGTAATATTACACCTACAAGGAGATCCAATGAATCCATACTACAAGAAAGAAAGCCAAAGTGTTCACTGGAAGGTTTGATCATAAGGCTGAGGTCCAATATATTGGCCATATCATGAGAAGACAGGATTCCCTAGAGAAAACTCTGATGCTGAGAAAGATTGAAAGGACACTAAGAAGGGGATGGATAGATGAGATCATTGAAGCAATGAGCATGAACTTGAGGGAGCTCAGAGGGGCAGTGACTGACAGATGTGCCTGGCGTGCTGTGGTCCATAGAGTCAATGAGAGTTTGATGCAACTGAACTAAAAAAAAAAAAAACAACCTTGATAATAATATGTGATTATGTCCTATTTAAATCACTTCCTGTATGATGTCATTAATTGATGCACTGTTATGGCTACTTAAGGTCACTATACTGAATATTTTGTATCCGTTGCCAGTCCTTTTTCTCTAGTCTGAATGTTTATTGTGATTGTCCGCATGACGAAACTATGACTTCTCACAAGAGTAAAATGTTGAGTCTACTTTGTGAGAGCCTTCATCTTTATCTGCATATATATTTATAAGGACAATCAATTTTTGGTCTTTTTTGCTTTATTTGTTCTAGGAAATCCTAAAAACACCTCTCAGATAGTGAATATGTGAGCAGTACACTGGAATATGCATGTAGGTTTTTGAAGATCAACTGTAGTCAAGAAGTGGTGCCCTCAATGTAAAACTTTAAGGTGGTTTTGACTTTTTTCCATCTTGATCGTCCCCACCAACTGGCTCTTGTTGAGATGCTTGAAATCGACAACCATTCAAGAACTACCTACGGACCTTGGGACCACAACTGGTCAATAGGCACACCTGAGTCCAAATATGACTAACGAACCTCCACTGCATTAGTAAAATGTACTATTTCTCTATCATGAAACTTGCAGGTTCTTAAAGAAGCTATAACAAAATAACGGTCATTTATGTGCATTATTGGCTATGCACATTTTCTTTCAATTACCCTTTTGAATGCTGTTACAGTAAAATCCCGGTTATACGGCACCTAACTAACCGGGACTCTGAAGCAACCGGCACCGGCATCAATTCACCATATTAAAAAAACTCCCGCTAAACCAGCATAACCGGCACTATTCGGCAGTTCGAGACTGCAAAAAAAAAATACTAACTATTTTTCTAATTGTTTTTTTTGGGCCTAAATGGCCTAGTTTAGGTGCTAATGCCTTTTTAAATGAATTTTTAGGGGTTTTGGGTGGGTTTAAGTTTTTTTTTTCGGGGACTCCAGATTAATCGGCAACTACACTTATCCAGCAATAGGGAGTCCCCGCGGGTGCCGGATAACGGGGAGTTTACTGTATATTAGATACATATGGATTGCCAACCTTGACATGACTTTCACAGAAACATTCAGACCTTTCCAAATTTTCCCAAAATAACTGACTACCCCCATGGCACCTTTCAGGACCGGTTGGAAAAGCATGAGGTTGTGCACTGACTGAGCCAGTAATGGTGTCCATCCAACATCCATCTTGGAGGGAATAGTTCCCCAAAACTCTACATGGTATGGTATCTTGGATCAACTCTACCTTCCTAACCAAGACAAAGGATAGAAAATGTTTCTGGATCCCTGGTCCACCCAAAACTCTATATGCTTCTTGTAACCTAGACTCAAGGTGGGGATTTTAAAGAAAAAATACCAACTCTAGATATCCACCCACTAAAGGACCAATGTAGTCCTATATTTACAATAAGCTCTTTTGAAGAACTAAATGCAACCTTTAATTTCTTAAATATGCTATTATTCTTTTTACTGTTGGGCAACCATTGCCTTGTTTGAGCTGCTTTCTCAACAAGAGGCTGGCTTACAAGCCAATTTAATTTAATTTAGTTAAATTATGCTGCATTTAATGTTCCCCCGCCCACACACATCTGTAGATCCAAACCAGCAGAAACAAATATGGCGGCTTCCACTACAGAATAATTGCATAAACATTTATTAAATTAAATTTTGTCAACTAAATGTAGTTCTTCAAAGCAATGTATTTAAAATATGGGACTAAAAAGTAACTTAGTACAATGCTCAACACAATTAAAGTATTTATACAAGACTCGATAATTTTGTATTGATATTTTATTTCCGTAAGATCCAATGGTCAGATGATTCCTACAACATAAAACGACCCAGATAGAATGTCCCGTTCCAGTCTGATTGTCATGTTAGTTGCAGGATAACTTTTTGATTACTTTGTACGATAAAAAGCAGATACTGGAAGTTCTACAAAATGCTTAGAAATGCACAATACAAAAGGGCAGAAGGGCAGCCAACGAGTAAGAAAATGAGGTGAGGTTATAAAAATTTATAGAACATAATATTTGTCTGAACTATCATGGAATAGTTTGGCTATTTATTTAGATGCATATTAGGTTGCTAAGTGACATCATGGAAACTCATTTCCTTGGGATGCCATTGTTTCCAAAAGGGAAGCTGTCCAGAACAATTTAAGACTGCTAACAGAACCAAAGAATTTAGGGGCAGGAAATTCTCTGGATATTGGAGCCAGAACACTTTTAGGATGAAAGTAATCAAAGCTTCTGGATCAATAGAAAGCAAAGTTGTCATCTTGTGAATTAGAGCGCTCATGCCAATGAACCATAAGTACAAGGTTTACACGATTTTTATAGAAACATTGGACGAATACCTGGCATTGAGCGTTGGATGACTCCATTAAATTACAAATAACAGTAGTGAATAATAGTAGACAACAACATTAAATATTAAAGGTATATGGAAGTTTGCTCTGATAGATGAGAATTAGTAGAGTATGAAAATATTTTTGCATGTTAAAAATCCCAAAATAAACTAACCCCAAAGTTTGCAAAATGTCTTCAGTTGATTTTGAGAAGGAACGCCCCTGAAAATCCAAGCTCAGTTAGCATAAAATTCATAATTAGTTGTGGCCAATCAGAGGCAGGTACAACAACGTATCTATTTCTCTCTCACTGGCTAAGACAAAGCTGATCAAGAGACAGCTGTGATACTCTCAGCTGTTTGGCTAGGACACACCTCCGCACAGCTCATTGGCTAGGGCGCTATTGCTACATAAAATCCTCAGGGGTGGAGCTCACACAAAAAAATTCAAATGTATTTTGAATTATAAATATACAGAATTCCTCAATACAATTATTTGATATGAGAAGCCCAATCAGACAGACGCACAGGAGATCACACAAACTGCCAGATATATTTAAATCCCCAGCTCCATGTGACCATATATTATGAATTATACTATTATATTGCTATATTGATTGAGCTGACGTTTCATTCAGTGCTTGTAGAGCCCCCAATACTGGACAAATACAACACTCTACAATAGGCTGTAAATCTAAAGAGACTACAGATATATTAAAGGTTCACTTTGGTCAATATTTTCAGTGCTCTATTTTAAAGAGGTAGGCTCATCTACGATACCCAATGCTCAGTGTATGCCGCTCATCTCTGTCAGTTACTCCACCGGCTTCCCATAGTCTCCAGAATAAAATGTAACATCATGACCCAAACGTATAAAGCTCTCAATAATAATGCACCCCCTTATATTTCTGTCCTCGTCTTAAAATACTCTCCCAACCACCCTCTTCACTCTGCTAATGGCCTCCTTCTTACTCCTTATCACCTCCTTTCACTCCCGCCTTCAGGACTTTGCTTGTGCTGCCCCTACTCTATGGAGCTCCTTGCCTCGCTGCACTAAACCTTGAAAAACTCAGAAAAAATGCATTTGTCTAAAGAAATTCATCACCTTCAGACTTAATAAGCACAACTGCACATTCTACAGTATAATATCACTCACACCCACAATCTTGCTATACTGTCACTTTAAATGCTTCTGGGGAACTCAGCAAGGATCTGAAAACTACTTGCAAGTGGTCTTTGGTACAGGTAAATCTTTCTTCAGCTTTTTACATTTCAGGCAGTGCCCTGATTTGCAGGTGATCCCTAAAGACTTAATAGCATAGGGTTTGGATGTCAGAGTGTACTTATAATGAATTCTCTGGGCAAATATCAATGGAGATTTTTGCCTTGCTTTTTGGCTTTGTCATGAAGTTGATTCGTAGCAGTAATCCGTAGCAGTTCTCTCTTAATGTTTTAAGAATGGAGGATTAACATAACTATTTAGGATTTACTGTGCCTCTATGACACTCATAATTGCTTTAGCAGAGAATTACATGGGGCCTACAGTCGGGTTAGGCTGTATCCTAGGCATTGGGTAGGGTATCATGTCCATTGTAACAGGAGAGATGACACATAGAAGGAAGAGGAGAAAATGGAGGGGCAAGAAGGGGAAAGAGAACAATGGATTGATAAGGAAAATAAGAAATAGAGAAGAGGACAAGTGACAGCTGAAAACGGAAAGGTGACAGAGAGATAATGGAGGAGCGAGAGAAGTTCCAACTGGGCAGTAAAAATGGTATAGGTAAAGGAGAAGAAGAGAGGCTGGAATTGGGTATAAGATATAATAGTAGGGATTGTTGATATCCGGCTACTTTGGGCCAAAGCTGGTATCTTAAAGGGTCATTGCAGATCTAGAAAAAGACACTTGTATGTACCAGACTGACAATATTATCAGCTGTGTAAGCCATGAATATGATTTTGAGTGCGGAAATCCAAATTTTGGGAGTTTCTGTTGATGAGTTGGGTGATGGGGGTGAGTGTTTGTAGTTATCAGCAGAGGGAACAGGCAGAAGACCAGAATATATGTTTGATAACTGGATAAACCTTTTTATGCAGCCTTTATTTTAATTATTATTGCCACATACCAGTTTTAAAAATTCAATCTTTATTTGTACATTTAAAATGTTGTTAAAAATGCAAAGATTAAAAAAATCATATTGAACCCAAGGTGTTTAATCCTTTGGGTTTTTGACGTCCAGCAAATTATTAAAGGTTTATTTAAGTTTTATTTTTGTGTGTTATTATATTCTTTGCATTGATCACAGCTTTTTTTATTTAATTACTTTATTATGCTCAAGTCAATAAAATATTTTGTTTTTCAATTCAACTGTATTTGTGTATTTTTTTTATTTTTCCTTAATCAAATCCTTATCAGGTACCCTGGATTTTTATTTACATAAGATTAAGATTTTTACATGAAATTAAGATAAGGTTTTATAATCCTTTTTTCTGTTTATAATTTTGTTTATTCATACAGCACTTCACTTGAGTATATGCTTTAAGTGCCTTTATGTTTCTTTTGTGTTATTCTTTTATCCTGTTTATGTTAATTCGTGATTCTATTACTTAAAGTGCATTATAATTCAAATTGTGTTATTCAAAACTGGTGCTGCTGAGTGATGAGTGAGAGACTGATAGAGCCTCACGAAACGCGCGTCGGGAGATTGTGTCATCTCTCCTGTGACAATGGACATGATACCCTACCCAATGCAATGTAATGTAATTCTCTGCAAAAGCAATTATGAGTGTCATAGAGGCACAGTAAATCCTAAATAGTTATGTTAATCCTCCATTCTTAAAACATTAAGAGAGAACTGCTACGGGTTACTGCTACAAGTCAACTTCATGACAAAGCCAAAAAGCAAGGCAAAAATCTCCATTGATATTTGCCCAGAGAATTAATTATAAGTACACTCTGACATCCAAACCCTATGCTATTAAGTCTTTAGGGATCACCTGCAAATCAGGGCACTGCCTGAAATGTAAAAAGCTGAAGAAAGATTTACCTGTACCAAAGACCACTTGCAATGAAATAAAAAAGCTGTGATCAAAGCAAAGAATATAATAACACACAAATATAAAACTTAAATAAACCTTTAATAATTTGCTGGACGTCAAAAACCCAAAGGATTAAACACCTTGGGTTCAATATGAATTTTTTAATCATTGCATTTTTAACAACATTTTAAATGTACAAATAAAGATTTAATTTTTAAAACTAGTATGTGGCAATAATAATTAAAATAAAGGCTGCATAAAAGGTGTTTCAGTACAACCTTGGTTGGTTGTTCAAGGATTCCTAAATAGGATCCACAGGATAATTTTTTGGGTACGCATTAAAGTAATATCACCTAGGCCTAAAAAACAAACTAAGATCATTTTTAAATATTATATGATAACTGGATAAGACTGAAAATTACACCACACTCTTTCCCACTCACTACCCTAGAAGCTGGACATTGCATCAAAGAATCCAACCATAGCTCTCCAGGCACACTCCTCTCACACACCCAACTCCAACCAATGTATCATGGTTTCCTCCAAGGCATTTGTTTTAATTAAAAACTAGCTGTATGACCTTTTTCCTGCTTAATTATGCTTTTACTCAGACTAAAGTTTTCAAATGTATATTTTTTTCCATTGCGCAGTGGTCCTTTAAGAAATACAGCAAGTTCCCTACTTACACAATTTCACATTTAAACAGATTTATTTGAAGTACAGAAAACAGGACAAGTACTTCAACCAGAAAAGAGATCCAGAGTCATCAACAAATGCAGAATCAGAGCCACAAATAACTTCTTGTTGTTTAGTCGTTCAGTTGTGTCTGACTCTCTGTGGCCCTAAGGACCTCAGCACATCTGTGAGCCACTGCACCTCTGAGCTCCATCAAACTCATGTTCATTGCTTCAATGATTGCATATAGCCATCTCCTCCTCTACCGTCCCCTTCTTCTTGTCCCTTCAATCTTTCTCAGCATCAGAGTCTTCTCTGGAGAATTCTGTTTACTCATGATATAGACAAATATTTGAGATTTAGCCTCATGATCAAATCTTCCAGGGAACAGTTTGTCCTAATTTCCTGTAGTATTGAATGATTGGATCTTCTTGCAGTCCAATGGACTCTAAGTAGTTTTCATCAAAACTACAATTTGGGGCCCAGCCTTCTTTATGGTCCCGCTCTCTCATCTTCTATGTTTCTATAACTATAACACTAAACACAGTAAGTTTGCCTTTGTTTATGTTCTGATATATGCTTATAGGGGGGGGGGGGGGGGGCTATAGCAGAAAAGTAATAATCCAAGCCAGCCGCCAAAGCATGAAACCTCATTTGGAATCATACAATATGACTTTATCAGAGAGAAGTGTTTGTAGTTTGTCTGAGCTGGAGAAAGACACAGACAGAGAGACAGCAGCTTTCAACGTATGATATTTGGAGCAGAGTGGAGACCTGGAAATGTGAAGATTTTACAAACTACTCGATGGATATTTTTTGCGCCACACAGGTTTAGCTGTATGAGAGCTGGTTAGTGAGGGAGATCTGTATCATGTAATGTAGTGCCTCTAGGCCTATTATTTTCTATGGTTTGTATAACTAACTAAAATGTAGTCAAACTTGGAAAAGTATCTCCAGCCTCTTGTGTTGTGTCCCCCATCACAGCTCTCAGCTACTGAGCAGCATTGTGTGCTATATATTGAGATAAGATGTGTTTACACAAGAACAGGAGGGTCTTATTACTTATCTTATTACTTACACAAATCAACATATAGTTATACTCCAGTGCGTGAGAAACATGAAGATAATTAAAAACTGAACAAGTCTAAAAGGGATGCAGTTAAGTGGAGAAAATAACGAGCTTTTCCAAATATGCCCCCATAGTATTAATAACTAGTCGTTTGCTAGCCATAAATGACGGGATATAATTTTTTACCCCCACCCCCCTTGCCCTGTATCTCTCCCCCCACTCACTCCCCTGTGTCTCTTTCCTCCCCCTCCCCTGTGTCTCTCTCCCTCCTGCGTCTCTTTCCCCCTACTCCCTTCCCTGTGTCTCTCTCCCTCCCGCGTCTCTTTCCCCCTACTCCCTCCCCTGTGTCTCTCTCCCTCCCGCGTCTCTTTCCCCCTACTCCCTCCACTGTGTATCTCTCCCTCCCGTGTCTCTTTCCCCCTTCTCCCTTTTGTGTTTCTTTTCCCCTTCTTCCCCCCACTCCCTACCCTGTGTCTCTCCCCCCTCTCCTGTGTCTTCCCCCTACTCCCTCCCCTGTGTCTATTTCCTCTCCCTCCCGTGTCTCTTTCCCCCTTCTCCCTCCCTCTGTGTTTCTTTTCCCCTTCTTCCCCCCACTCCCTACTCTGTGTCTCTCCCCCCTCTCCTGTGTCTTCCCCCTACTCCCTCCTCTGTGTCTATTTCCTCTCCCTCCCCTGTGTCTCTCTCCCTCCCTTGTCTCTTTCCCCCTTCTCCCTCCCTCTGTGTTTCTTTTCCCCTTCTTCCCCCCACTCCCTACCCTGTGTCTCTCCCCCCTCTCCTGTGTCTTCCCCCTACTCCCTCCCCTGTGTCTCTCTCCCTCCCGTGTCTCTTTCCCCCTTCTCCCTCCCTCTGTGTTTCTTTCCCCTTCTTCCCCCCACTCCCTACCCTGTGTCTCTCCCCCCTCTCCTGTGTCTTCCCCCTACTCCCTCCTGTGTCTATTTCCTCTCCCTCCCCTGTGTCTCTCTCCCTCCCGTGTCTCTTTCCCCCTTCTCCCTCCCTCTGTGTTTCTTTTCCCCTTCTTCCCCCCACTCCCTACCCTGTGTCTCTCCCCCTCTCCTGTGTCTTCCCCCTACTCCCTCCCCTGTGTCTATTTCCTCTCCCTCCCCTGTGTCTCTCTCCCTCCCGTGTCTCTTTCCCCCTTCTCCCTCCCTCTGTTTCTTTTCCCCTTCTTCCCCCACTCCCTACCCTGTGTCTCTCCCCCCTCTCCTGTGTCTTCCCCCTACGTCTTATTGTGCGACCGGTCGCGGCCAATGCCTAGAGCTGAGCGTGCACTATTGTGCGCATGCTCGCAGCATCCAAACAAATTTAGGAAGTACGTTTGTATGCTCCCATGGGGCGTTACACACTTACGATAATTATATTAGTGATAGACCCACAAGGCTCACATCTAGTATAAAGTACTGTATGTATTATAACCTTATGGATAAACACGGTCAGAGACATGGCGTGCTGTGGTCCATAGGCATGGGAACTGCGGGGGCGGGGGACAAGTCCCCCCAGACTTTTCAAAGTGTATATTTATGTGTAGAGAAGCAGTTGTGTGGTATTGTTATACTATATGAGGTATCCCCCCAGATCTTCCTTGGCTCCTACACTTGCGCCCTTAGGGTATAATGGCAACACAACAACATTTTATATATAAAGCTCTAAATGATATAAATAGATCTATACAGCACGTAAAGCAGCACCTGAGGCCTGCACCTGCCTCAAGACACTGTGTGACAGAGCATCCAGGCACTGACCACGCCCTCTATCTAATCTGTGTGTCCTCTGACTCCGCCCTCTCCGATGTCAGTTGCATGACCCCGCCCCCTCTCTAATCCGCGTTCTTCTGACTCCACCCTCTTTCCCAAACCTCTTCCCGTTTAGTCTCCGATCCCTCCTGACCGCGCCCCCTCCGTTTCACAGACATCCTCTACTCCTAACCCCTCCCAAGCCATTAAACCCCGCCCCCATCCAAAGCCTTCACCGCTTTCTTCAATCTAGGGGATGATTTAGCTCCAACCTATGGCAGCGCGCGAGGCAGGCTGGATAGTTTACCTGACAACAGTTGCTAGGGAGCTGTAGCGGCCGGTGAGTGAGGAGGAGAGCTCGGGACCATGGTGCGGCAAACCATCCAGATCTATGCACGGGTGAAACCGAGCCGGAGACAGGCGGGGGTGAGACACTGGGGAGAGAGCCTGAGGGGGAGGCAGACTTAATATGTGTGTGTACATATACCTAGTGTGTACCTGAGGGAGTGTCTCACATGGCTAGTATGAGTCTGTGTCTGCATAAGGGATGTTATATACCTAGTGTGTACCTGAGGGAGTGTCTCACATGGCTAGTATGAGTCTGTGTCTGCATAAGGGATGTTATATACCTAGTGTGTACCTGAGGGAGTGTCTCACATGGCTAGTATGAGTCTGTGTCTGCATAAGGGATATTATATACCTAGTGTGTACCTGAGGGAGTGTCTCACATGGCTAGTATGAGTCTGTGTCTGCATGAGAGATATTATATACCTAGTGTGTACCTGAGGGAGTGTCTCACATGGCTAGTATGAGTCTGTGTCTGCATAAGGGATGTTATATACCTAGTGTGTACCTGAGGGAGTGTCTCACATGGCTAGTATGAGTCTGTGTCTGCATGAGGGATATTATATACCTAGTGTGTACCTGAGGGAGTGTCTCACATGGCTAGTATGAGTCTGTGTCTGCATAAGGGATGTTATATACCTAGTGTGTACCTGAGGGAGTGTCTCACATGGCTAGTATGAGTCTGTGTCTGCATAAGGGATGTTATATACCTAGTGTGTACCTGAGGGAGTGTCTCACATGGCTAGTATGAGTCTGTGTCTGCATAAGGGATATTATATACCTAGTGTGTACCTGAGGGAGTGTCTCACATGGCTAGTATGAGTCTGTGTCTGCATGAGGGATATTATATACCTAGTGTGTACCTGAGGGAGTGTCTCACATGGCTAGTATGAGTCTGTGTCTGCATAAGGGATGTTATATACCTAGTGTGTACCTGAGGGAGTGTCTCACATGGCTAGTATGAGTCTGTGTCTGCATAAGGGATATTATATACCTAGTCACAACCAGGAACATTATATGTATAACATGAGCGCACATGTATGTTATGAAACATTGGATATGGACTCACCTGTATGCAAATAAACATTGGTTATGTTCAGTTGTGTCCCACACTTTGTGACCTCACCATACTGATCCACTTGGCATTCATGACAGAGATACTGGAGTGCTTTGCCAGTTCCTTCTCATGGTATTCCTAGGTGGTCTCCCATCCAAGTACTGACCAGGCCCCATCCCCATGTCTTCAGGGTGGTGAGACCTCTTTGTTCCCTGACTGGAATCAAACCCATGTTGCAGCTGTGGAAGCACTGAATCCTAACCACTGGACCACCAGGGAGCAGCAGGTTATTTTCTAATGCATGCAGATGACTCGCCTGTACGTAGACCACAGTTATAGATGCATTGTTATGTAGACAGACTTATGCAGAGATGTGATCTCTGATAGGCTAGAACACTACACTGCGCGTCCAGACCTATAGGGTCTGTCTGCATATGCTGCAGAGGGCAGAGCCATACAGGGACTATTTGTGTGATTGTAGGCAGTAAAAACAGAACTTAATAAAATACATTAGATACCCATGGATATTATATACCCAGGAGCCTTCCGTGTCCCTTTGTGTTCATTGGAGGCATTATTTGGTACATGGCCTAATACACGTTGTGTGCCATGAAGTGCGGTGGTGATTCCCTAGCCCAGTGCCATGTTATGCACCTGTAGCCCGTCTGGCTCTTAGTGTGTAGTCTTTGGCTGCACCCCTGTAGGCCCCCCAGACCGTGGGCATGCATAAACCAGGCTATATACTCCTGCTAGTGGGGTCCACTCTACCCCGTGGAGATTACATTTTCTATATCCCATGGAAGATGGCAGGTTACCATTCAATACTAAAATATACTAATAATATTCATGTGTCCATAGATAGGATGTGGGGCAGGCACTGAGCCAGTTGTGTAAAAGAGTGACAATGTTTATTTTCTGCCTCAGATGTAGTAGCCATTTATGCCCATTTTGTTCTTTTAGTTTTGCCCTTGAAGCCCCCCCAATAATCTGCATAAAAATAATGTTGGAGTCTGTAACGGTTGCACATTCTTTTTTCGGTATATAAACTAATATACTTACTTTTAAAGCAGAGTGTGTTGGTGTAGTGGGAAATGTGCTATTTTAAATATTTTTTTCTCATTGGTAAGTTATGGGATTTGATTCCCCGGCCTTCTGCTTATTTTTTGTTTAACTAATGTACATACATACATACATACATACATACATACATACATACATACATACATACATATACATACATATACACACACATACATACATATACATACATACATACATACATATACACACACATACATACATATACACACACATACATACATCTGGGAAGCTGAGCTGGGACATGCAAATGTGCCCACAAATGCCTCACTCTTCAGACGGCAAATTAACTTGTTTTGTTATTAATTCTGTTACACTCATTTCTAGAATTTAGTAATAGTTATGAATCACTTTGCCACTGTCTGATACAAAGGCTCCACAAGTAATTCTAATTACTATGTGTTCCATCCCACTTGGTGCAGAGCTTATTAGTCATTCAGGCAGAGGCAACACACTGAACTAGCCTAACTTCTATTGATCATAACTTCATGAATTCATCATCAATTTTAAAAAAGAAAGCGCTTTTTACTTTCTATCTAATGGTGCAGTTCACATATGGGGACTTAAGTGGCCCTTTAAAGTATAGCAAATAATAGGATTACTGCCCCAAAAATAAGATATATGCAACTCCAGGGGTAATGGAGAGACTTGGTGTTTGTCTCATCTTTATTATATATTTTTCTGTATTTTGCTTCCCACATAACTGTTGCACTCTGTTTATTTGGATGTGTAAGGTGAAATAAACCTTATGTTATCCTAACTTTACACTGCTATTATAAGATTATTTTCTGTATGTTATTGTGACAGTTGCTAAAACACATATATGTTTAAAGCGTGTGTTATTGCTTGCTAGCCTGTGTAGACCGTTCTTAGATGAGCTAGTACACACGTCTCCTAATGTTATCAGAGCACAAGCTGCATTATATCTGTGTATAGTCACAATGGAGGTGTTACATATAAAAACGCATTACTTAAACTACACAGTGTACTCCATGGGCGCAGAGGTAACGCAGAGATTTTACTAGGTATATAATATCCCTGTGTATCTATTTACGTTTATGTACTTTATTTATTAATAAGTGCTTATAAACTCTGTTTTTCCTGCCTTAACTGCTAGATGGCGCTGCAGATATTCCAGTGCCAAGGCTTAGGTAAACAGTTAGGGTTAGGGTTAGATTAATGGTTTGGCTACCATTCTAAATGTAGAACTTCTCTAACATATCGGCAGCGCTGCAAAATATCGGCAGCGCCAACTAGGGGTTGGTTGCCGCACTGCAGCATCAGACCTGTGCCATAACTATAACAGAATAGATCCTAATGTTTTTATTTACTATCCCCAATGGGACTTTAATATTCTGCACACAAGTGGCACAACTACTTCACAGATGCGTTTTTTGACCCCAACAAGATTTTCTTTACTTACTAGCAAATTGCCCGTCAAAAAATGACGACAATCAAATTGTAAGTGAGCTAATTCCGTTTGGTGTATAATAAAAAAAATAAATAGATTAATAAAGTAATATACTTTACCTATTTTGAAGTAATATATGCAGGAAGCATTCTGTTGAAGAGCTGGCAATCTGTTTTGATGTTGCTGCAGCATTAGTGGTGTGGAGCTGCTGTGTAAGCGTGGTGAATGTGTGCAGTGTAATACTGTGCGTGCGCAAGACAAAACCGTTAGCGTAGCTGTGTACTTCCGCATTGTATAAGTTATTGTTCTAAAATGGCGCCTAATGTGTGGTATGCGGCTGTGGCTGATTTAGCGTCCTTCGTTTTAAATGTCGTCTGACTTTTTCGGAATATCTGTAGCTGTTTTGCATGTTTAGGGACCTTTAGCCTCGTTTTCGTTTTGTTCGGCGGCCATTTTTTCTCTCGCTTAGGTGATTTTCGGGGGTTTAAACTCCGAAATATTTGCTTAAATCAAGGTGTAACGTCACTTGCAGAGGTCCTGGGTGCACCCCCTTGCTGTGGGTAAGCTTTTTATGTGTTTGTTGTGTGTATTTATTGTGTTTCTAATGTGTTTGGGGTCGCGCAGGTTGCGTCCTTGTTTTCTAATCTCGTATATCTTTTTCGGAAATTCCGTAGGTGTTTAGTGGTGTTTTGCGTCTTTAGACTGCTGTAGCCTCGTTTTCGTTTTTTTCTGCGGCCATTTTTTCTCTCGCTTAGAGAATTTTTCAGTGTCTAAACTCTTTTAATTTGAGTTAAATTGAGGTGTAACTTCAGTTTTTTAGGTCCTGGGTGCCCCCCCTTGCTGTAGGTAAGCTTTTTATGTATGTGTTGTGTGTATTTATTGTATTTTTCATGTGCGCGGGTTGCGGACGATTATTGCGAGGTCGTAATTGGTCGTAGCGTGTCTCGTATGTTTTTGCGAGGCTCGCAGTTGCTGGCAAGGAGTGCCTTTGGCGCTCCTTGCCAGCAACTGAGGTCCTCGCTTCGCGAGCCCGCAAGAGTTAGCAACAGCCCGCATGCTCACAACTATATATGTGATTTCTCTCATTACAGAGACATGAGGAGATGGTTGGCCAAAAATAAAGACATTTGTTCAGTCCCAGTAAGATGTATACTGTAACACACTGTTGTTTTATACAATCTGCCACCTTATTTTCTAGGCCCTAAACATTCTTAAAATGTATTAGGGGATAATTCCAGTTAATATAACAACTGTTTAAATTCATGTGTATACTCCGTAATATATAGACTAGCGACTTGCCCATCAAAAAATGACGGTCAAGAAAATTGTAAGGCTGGGAATGCTCTTTGCCACACAATGTAAGGCTTTTGGTTGTCTGAGCACCTTCGTCGCTCATGGCACGCCTAAGACGCTCATTGCGAACCTCTCCCCTGGTGTACTTTTGCTTCTCTGAGCACCCTCGGCGCTTATTGTGAGCCCTGCGCTGAGCGCCTTTGGTGCTCATTGCAGTCCTCTCGGCTCGTGTACTTTTGGTGGTCTGAGCACCTTTGGCGCACATTGCAAGGGCCTCGCTGATCGCCTTTGGCGCTTATTGCGAGCCTCTCCGCTTGGGTACTTTTGCTCCTCTGAGCACCCTCGATGCTCATTGTGAGCCCCGCGCTGATCGCCTTCTGCGCTCCATTGAGAACCTCTCCCCTGGTGTACTTTTGCTTCTCTGAGCACCCTCGGCGTTCATTGTGAGCACTGCGCAGAGCGCCTTCGGCGCTCATTGCGATCCTCTCCGCTCGTGTACTTTTGGTGGTTCAAGCACCTTTGGCGCTCATTGCAAGTGCCGCGCTGATCGCCTTTTGGCGCTCATTGCGAGCCTCACCCGTAGTGTATTTTGCTTTGCTGAGCACCCTTGTGCTCATTGCGATCCTCTCCCCTGGTGTACTTTTGGTCCTCTGAGCACCCTCGTCGCTCATTGTGAATCCTGCACTGAGCGCCTTTGGTGCTCATTGCGATCCTCTCCTCTGGTCCTTTTTTTATTTATTTATTTATTTATATATATATATATATATATATATATATATATATATATATATATATATATATATATATATATATATATATATATATATATATATATATATATATATATATATATATTTCTTAATGATAATTAATTAAGAAAATAATAAATTAATATACTTTACCTATTTGTAAGTAATATATGCAGCAATCAATATCCTGAAGAGCTAACAATCTGTTTTGATGTTCCTGCAGCATACAATGTATATTTGCACTGTTGCTGACATGAGGTGTGTGTGTCAGCAATGTGTGCAGTGTAAATAGGCTGCGTATTCGAGGGCAAAGCGTTTGTTTAGCTGTGTAATTGGGCATTTTGGAATGGTAATGTTATTAGTTGTAAGTTAGTGTTGTGAAATGGCGGCGATTGTCTATGTGTTACGCGTGTGGAGAATTTTCTGTTCTCCCTAATAGTGTATTTTATACCTCGTACGTTTCTGTGTAAAAGTGTTATGTGCTTGGTGGTGTTTTGCATATTTAGGGGTCGTGTAGCCATGTTTTCATTTTTTTTTTGTCCCAGGTGATTTTCGTGTGGCGAAACTCTGCAAATTGTGTTTAAATTGTTGTGCAACCTCACTCCCAGATGTCCTGGCTGTCCCCCCTGTGCTGTGTGTTTGTTTTATTTGTTTGTATTTATTTTCTTTGTGTTGTTGTTGTTGTTTTTGTATGTGCGATGGTCGTTAACTTCATATTTTTGGACCTTGTATTATTATTATTTTTTTGCACAGTGTTACGGGCCGTAATTTTTCCAAGCGATTTTTTTTTTTTTTTTTTTAAACTGCTACGGATCTTGCATTCTAATTTGTGTAATTGAGATTTCTGTTGATGTGTAGTTCCGCGGGTCGAGTGCCTATGGCGCTGATCTCCACCAACGCAAGGAGTGCCTTTGTTGAAGCACCTTTTGATTTTATTGCAGCACTCAGTCTTTTTGGGTATGAGTCTATCAGCATGGCACATTTTGACTTGGCCCACTCTTCTTTGAAAAAAACACTCCAAATCTGTCACATTGCGAAGGCATCTCCTGTGCACAGCCCTCTTCAGATCACCCCCCAGATTTTCAATCGGATTCAGGTCTGGGCTCTGGCTGGGCCATTCCAAAAATCGAATCTTCTTCTGGTGAAGCCATTCCTTTGTTGATTTGGATGTGTGCTTTGGGTCGTTGTCATGCTGAAAGATGAAGTTCCTCTTCATGTTCAGCTTTCTAGCAGAAGCCTGAAGGTTTTGTGCCAATATTGACTCTATCTTAACTAAGGCCCCAGTTCCAGCTGAAGAAAACAGCCCCAAAGCATGATGCTGCCACCCCCATGCTTCACTGTGGGTATGGTGTTCTTTTGGTGATGTGCAGTGTTGTTTTTGCGCCAAAAATATCTTTTGGAATTATGGCCAAAAAGTTCAACCTTGGTTTAATCAGACCATAACACCTTTTCCGACATGCTTTTGGGAGACTCCAGATGTGTTTTTGCAAAATGTAGCCTGGCTTGGATGTTTTTCTTTGTGAGAAAAGGCTTTTGTCTTGCCACTCCACCCCATAGCCCAGACATATGAAGAACACAGGAGATTGTTGTCACATGTACCACACAGCCAGTACTTGCCAGATATTCCTGCAGCTCCTTTAATGTTGCTGTAGGCCTCTTGGTAGCCTCCCAGAACAGTTTTCTTCTCGTCTTTTCATCAATTTAGGAGGGAGCTCCAGTTCTTGGTAATGTCACTGGAGTGCCATATTTTCTCCACTTGATGATGACTGTCTTCACTGTGTTCCATGGTATATCTAATGCCTTGGAAACACTTTTGTACCCTTTTCCTGACTGATACCTTTTAACAATTGAGTTGTACAGTTTATAGGTCACATTAAAGGTGGAAAAAGTTCTGAAATTATTTATCTTTGTCTAATTTTTTTACAGCACAGAAACCTGCCATTTTAACAGGGGTGTGTAGACTTTTTATATCCACTGTATATGCAGGAAGGATTGTGTTGAAGAGCTGACAATCTGTGTTGATGTTGCCGCAGCATACAATGTGTGTTTTCAGTGTTGTGGAGCTGCTGTGTAAGTGTCAGCAATGTGTGTAGTGTAAATAGGCTTCGTGCGCGAGGGAAAGCCGTTAGGGTAGGTGTACTTCCGCATTGTGTCAGTTAGTGTTGTAAAATGGCGCCTAATGTATGTGGTACGCGGCTGTGTGTGATTTTGCGTCGTTGTTGGACCTCGTTTGGCTTTTCTGAAAAATCTGTATGTGTTTCGTGGTGTTTTGAGTGTTTAGAGTCCTGTAGCCTCGTTTTTTTGTTTTTTCGGCAGGCATTTTTTCTCTCGCTTAGGCGATTTTCAGGTGTGTAAACTCTTTAATTTCGACTTAAATTGACTTGTAACTTCACTTTTAGTGGAGCTGGGTGCCCCCCCTTGCTGTGGGTAAGCTTTTTATGTGTTAGTTTGGTGTATTTTGTGTGGTTTTAGTGTTTTCATGTGCGCGGGTTTCGGCCGCTAATGTCATATTTTTGCGAGGTCGTAATATTTTTTTTTGTAAGTGGCGCGGCTTGTATTTGCGTATGCTAAGTTCGTAAATGTTGCGGTCGCGGTGGGAGCCTCTGCAAATGCGGCCCCTCGCTTCGCGAGGATCCGCATTTGCAGGCCTTAAGTCCCCAGTTGCTGACAAGGAGCGGCTTCGGCGCTGTGAAGCATGGTGGTGGCTCACTTATGTTTTGGGGGTGTGTGAGCTCTAAAGTCACGGGGAATCTTGTGATAATTGATGGCAAGATGAATGCAGCAGGTTATCAGAAAATACTGGCAGACAATTTGCATTCTTCTGCATGAAGGCTCATAAGCAGGCTCCCTAAGCACAAGGCCAAGTTGACCCTCCAGTGGTTACAGCAGAAAACGGTGAAGGTTGTGGAGTGGCCGTCACAGTCTCCTGACCTTAATATCATCGAGCCGCTCTGGGGAGGTCTCAAATGTGCGGTTCATGCAAAGACGATCAAAGACTTAGGGGCCTCAAAGACAACTATTACAAAAGATTGCACTCTGTCATTGATGCTAAAGGGGGTAATGCACAGTATTAAGAACAAAGGGTATGTAATCTTTTTTGGTCTGGGCCATTTGGGCGATTTCTGTTATCATTAGGATTTAAAGAGGAGACAAACAACTATGTGGTAATAAATGGCTTCATATGATCACTATCCTGCAACAAAAGACATTTTTGCATGATCAGTCATATTTTCAAAATAAATGCCAACATTTTACAATTTCTGCAAGGGTACGCAAACATTTGAGCACAACTATATTTCGGGATCTGTATTAATCGCCTGGGCTACAGATTTAATCACAAAGAGAAGAAGAGAGGACAACCCGGTTTAGTTCCTATTTCTATTTGGACATTGGACTTGTCTGGAAGTTTCTATGTAGCTTTAGTGGAATGGTAATAAGTATGTATCGCATTTATAAAATTACCGCTGATCCCAAATTTTACTAAGACTTTAAAAGTTTTACTGTCCCTTTAAAGTGACATTTTAGTTTTCCAAGAAACTACTTGGATGACTTCTTGGGATTTTCCAGCCCTATCAAATCTATGTG
Source organism: Discoglossus pictus (assembly GCA_027410445.1). Taxonomy (NCBI): domain Eukaryota; kingdom Metazoa; phylum Chordata; class Amphibia; order Anura; family Alytidae; genus Discoglossus; species Discoglossus pictus. The sequence continues at coordinate 13,160,450 of CM050165.1, read as the reverse complement.
TTTATCTATGGTCTCCTAAAGATTGTAAACTTGAACATTATTGAATGATCCAGTTGCAGTTGTATTCAGTTGGTCCATCACATGTAACTTATTTTCTAATAACTACTAGATTCCCCTTTCAATGATTTGCTCAGACCATCACTCAAAAACTATACAACTGAGCGAAAAGAAAAGTGCATTACAGAATGTACTTTACGATAGCTTGCAACTGTGTATGACTAGTCCACCGTCCTACAACCATGGCTTGAACAGATAAGGCTACAATATACATAATGGCAGGCAGCCCAGAAAGTTAGTGGGTCTGTTTGTAGCTCATAAAGTTTTTACCAAGCATACTATATTCATTTTAGAATAAGGCAAATTTAAATGTTAACATCCAAATGGTCAAAAACACACCTTATTGGATAGATGAACTAACCAATGAATAAAGGACTAGTTTATTGGCTACTAACAGTGCCTGTATGTTGTGGGTATAAATCCCACTGTTGTTGAACAAAGAATTACCCAGACTGGAAATATTCCTCTGCATTCAAACTTCACCGTTTTGAATAAACTTTTCTTTCCACTCCTGGCTGTGACTTGTTGACACTGATCCTGCCAGTCCTAGAGGACTTTAATCCATAGCAATAACAAGACAAAGGACTTGGAGAACGTGTTCACAAAGGGGCAAGCAAGAAGGATCCAGAAGAAATAAAAAGTGCATGGGGCATGGATTCTGTAGTTTATCAGTTTTTGAGTGATGGTCTCAACGAATCATTGAGGGGTCTCAAGTAAAATATATAATGTTGTTGACACTGGATCCTTCAGTCTAGTTCTAATTTACAATCTTGTGCAGCGCATAGATAAACACATATACTTGGTATTGTTTGGAAATCTCAAGGTAAATCTCAGGTATTTGCCTGGACAACTTTAATGTCTACCTCCCTCATACATTTGCTTATTTGCCGCCATTTTGAGTTTTATGTGCCCCATACTGTTTTCTATCTATGGCGCTCTTTTCTGATCTTCAGATCACTGTTATTAGTTGCACACTGTTGTGATAGTTGCTAAGCCTTCTATATGTTTAGACATGTTGCCTTTTATTCCTAACATACATCATTAGTTGTGACAACATATATGCCCTTTTAATCCGTGATGTCTTTGTTTGGTCTAGCAAATTCCATACTTGTCAAACCACTGTACGACTTGCAGAGCCGATGCCGGAGCCTCACCCGCCCCCATGCTGTGTTATTTATTGTTACAGATCTATTCCGTTAGCAATGAAGAAGTCAGCGCTTCCTGTTTGGAGATTATTGTACCACGGGACCTGGCAGATGGATTTGTAAATAACAAACGCGAAAGCTACAAGTTTAGGTACGCTCTTCATCTTCTTGAGTAACCAATTGACGCCTCAAAATTACTTTGTTTACATCTAAAAATGAATTGGTTTAGAAATGAAATAATTACTTTCCCTTTAAATTGGAGCTCCAGCTTGGGTTAAGAGGTGAAAATAAACTAACCTTAGAATGATAAGGCCAAACTAGTGGTATGGGGGACCTTAGGCCGTCGGACAGATGTGTCTCTCCTCCTGATTCCATATGGTCCATGGCACGTTTTGGCCAGGGCATGTGCAGTTTTCAACTTAAAAGGACTTTGTCAACCCACCAGGAGTTTTTTATTTATTTTTTAAATAGTATTAAATACTGGATATACAATGTACTAGCAGTTTTTCTCTACGGTAAATAATCTCTGACATATTTAGCATTGATGTTGTGGCTCCTGTATGCTAATGTGCAGATCAAAGTGTATGATGGTGGAAGAGGGGTCTATATTCCAGATAACATTGGGGTCTTTATTTTGGCCACTACAGAGGCAGACCAGCAAGCTATAATCCTAATCATAAAGCAGCTAAATTCCCAGGATTCATTCAGTTTAAAAAATAAAATAAATAGATAACCCAAAATATAGCAATTTTTGCATGCTATAAAAACCTAATTTTAAGGTCAGCGTGTCTCTTTAAAAGACAACTGTGGGTAACTGTTTTTTTCCATATGGTCTTTTAACAAAACTTGATAATTAGCAAAATATTTATCGAACATAATGAATGCATTTTTTACAGTTGTCACTTTTTATATGCAGTTGTTCTTTACTGCTTTTCCATACTTTCCATTTTTGTTTACTGATCCTGCTTCTTGTAGCTTGTATCAACAGGATGTGTCCTTGTAAACTAATGAGCATTCCATAAGACCTAATGAATGCACTGCCAGTTGTAGATGGCAGATTGCCATTATGCAGATACAGACTTTTTGTGCATTTATAATCCCTGTCTACCCCAGGAAATAGATCACTGGAATTTAAATGGTAGATTCCTCAGCAGCATATATATAATCACATATAATAGTTGTCAAACTGCGATTCGTCGTCACGCTTGAGAGCCTTGCGTAGCGGCAAACTCTGCAAAAGTACACAAGAGAAGAGGCTCGCAATGAGCGCTGAAGGTCCTCGGTGGAGCAAAAGCTTTACATTGTGTGGCAAACACCATTGCCATGGCTTCACATTTTATTGGCCCGTCATTTGTGACGGGCAAGTCGCTAGTGGCATATAAAAGTAGCACATTAGACTTTTTTGCTTTCTAAATACGTGCTGCCTATTTTCAAGGGTTAGTTTCTCCAAAAAAGCTGTTTTACAATTTAGACCACACTGCTCCTTTAAGCACTCAAGAGGCATACAGTTGTATAGGCAGGAAGGGACAGGTCAGATGTAATAGCCAATCTGCACTTCCCAATTGATTATAAAGTAACTTTCATATGGAATTTTAATATTTTCTAGGTTTTTAACAGAGTTCAAAAGACAATTTACTAAAAATGTTAATACAAGGGAGAAAAATAGGCAACATGAGTTGAGTTTGATACAATCCCTGCTAACAAACTAAAGGGCCGATGAGATGAATGGCTTACTTGTTGCTCTTAAAATGATTTCTTAAAGGGACATAGAAGGTTCCTGGATGTTACTAGGTACATACTATCCCTGTGTATCTATTTACCTTTATGTACATTAATTTATTAAAAAGTGTTTATAAGATCTGTTTTACTGCCTAAAATCAACAAATAGTCCCTGTATTTGTCTGCCCTCTGCAGCGTATGCAGACATAGACTCTGTAGGGCTGTATGTGCAGTGTAATGTCCTAGCCTATCAGGGAATACATCTCATTTTTTAGAATGTTGCTGGGTGATGGCTTCTAATTGGTTCTATACAGTATTTCCAGCACTACAGATCCTTTGTCTTCATGAGCTGTAGTGGGCAGACCCATACAGGGATTATTTGTTTGATTTTAGGCACTAAAAACAGAGCTTATAAGAACGTCCTAATAAAATAAGGTAAATAAAAGTAAATAGATACCCAGGATATTGTATACCTAGTAATATTCAGGAACATTTCATATTATTTTAAGAAGTATTTTCTAGTGTTGCATTTGATCAACTATATCTGTAAGTTGGTGACCCTTCTGATTCATGGCTCCCAAAAGCTGCTCAGATGAGTCCTGCAACAGATCAGCTTCAAAACTAAGCCACATAGTTTGTGGAGTCATATTCTCTTCAAAGGTATATGGAAGTTTCCTGGATTATGAATGCATCTGATAGAGAAGAATCAGTGGTGTATGGAAACATTTTTTGCATGAAAAGATAATTAATAATCTTACCCTAAAGTTTGCAAAATGTCTTCAGTTTTCTGTCCGTTGATTTTGAGAAGAGACGTCCCTGAAAATCTGAGCTAAATTAGCATAGCATTCATAATGATTCGTGGCCAATCAGAGGCAGGTACAACAATGTGTGTTTCTAATAAACCTAATGAGTATGAATCATTCCTTTTTGTGTTGTCACTAATTTCAATGTCATGGGCCAGTATTTTGTAAATTGAAAAAAATAATAATACATTTTATATATATATATATATATATATATATATATATATATATATATATATATATATATATATATATTTGTTCCCTTTGAACTGATCCGGTTTCATTTACGCCTCCACCCTGAATATATTTATACTGCTGCAGGTGAGATGTCAGCTGACTATAAATGACCATATTGATAAAATGGTTCCAGCATGCAGCAAGTGTTTAATTTCCTATGGTTGTTGTCTTAGTGTACGTGCAAATCCAGCCATACTAAGGGCACGACTGAATCAGAGCACTTGTCTAGCCGGGGTATTTCATACAATATTTTCATAATCTATAGAGTAAACACAACTGAAAATGTGCCCAAGTGAAACACATTTACTGCCCCCAACTAATCTCGCCCATCAATTTGTTCACATTACCACAACACAACGTGGAATGAAGGGACACAAGGCGACATTGTTTTATATGTATAAGCTGCATGAGGTAAGAGTGGCCCCACACTCGCACCATGAATGGAGACCTCTGTGTTACAATCACAGACCATAATAACTGCTAATTGTTCAATGTTTTGCAGATTTCAAGAAACGTTTGACCAAGAAGCCAAACAAGAAGCAGTATTTGACCGAATCGCTAAACCTGTAGCCGAAAGGTATGTATATGTTTTTGTTCTCTTACTATTATATGTGTGTGTGTATATATATATATATATATATATATATATATATATATATATATATATATATATATATATATATATATATATATATATATATATATATATATATATATATATATATATATATGTATGTGTATATATATATATATATATATATATATATAATTACATACACAGTGGATATAAAAAGTCTACACACCCTAAAATGTCAGGTTTCTGTGCTGTAAAAAAATGAGACAAAGATAAATCATTTCAGAACTTTTTCCATCTTTAACGTGACTTATAAACTGTACAACTCAATTGAAAAACAAACTGAAATCTTTTAGGTGGAGGGAAAAAAACAAAAAAAAGAAAAATAATGTGGTTGCATAAGTCTGCACACCCTCTTATAACTGGTGATGTAGCTGTGTTTAGAATTAAGCAATCAAATTCCAAATCGTGTTAAATACACCTGCCATCATTTTAATTGCCTCTGATTAACCCCAAATAAAGTTCAGCTGCTCTAGTTGGTCTTTCCTTACATTTTCTTAGTCGCATCCCACAGCAAAAGCCATGGTCCACAGAGAGCTTCCAAAGCATCAGAGGGCTCTCATTGTTAAAAGGTATCAGTCAGGAGAAGGGTACAAAAGAATTTCCAAGGCATTAGATATACCATGGAACACAGTGAAGACCGTCATCATCAAGTGGAGAAAATATGGCACAACAGCGACATTACCAAGAACTGGAGCTCCCTCCAAAATTGATGAAAAGACGAGAAGAAAACTGGTCTTGGAAGCTACCAAGAGGCCTACAGCAACATTAAAGGAACTGCCGGAATATCTGGCAAGTACTGGCTGTGTGGTACATGTGACAACAATCTCACGTATTCTTCATATGTCTGGGCTATGGGGTAGAGTGGCAAGACGAAAGTCTTTTCTTACGAAGAAATGAGGAATGGCATCACCAGAAGAAGGTTAAAGTTTTGGAATGGCCCAGCCAGAGCCCAGACCTGAATCCGATTGAAAATCTGTGGGGTGATCTGAAGAGGGCTGTGCACAGGAGATGCCCTCGCAATCTGACAGATTTGGAGTGCTTTTGCAGAGAAGAGTGGGCAAATCTTGCCAAGTCAAAATGTGCCGTGCTGATAGACTCATACCCAAAAAGACTGAGTGCTGTAATAAAATCAAAAGGTGCTTCAACAAAGTATTAGTTTAAGGGTGTGCATACTTATGCAACCATATTATTTTATTTTTATATTTTTTCTTCCCTCTACCTAAAAGATTTCAGTTGGTTTTTCAATTGAGTTGTACAGTTTATAGGTCACATTAAAGGTGGAAAAAGTTCTGAAATGATTTATCTTTGTCTCATTTTTTTACAGCACAGAAACCTGACATTTTAACAGGGGTGTGTAGACTTTTTTATATCCGCTGTATGTGTATATATATATATATATATATATATATATATATATATATATATATATATATATATATATATATATATATAATTTTCATTAACTTTGTCTAAAAATGCTTTGTCTACTGCTCACGCAGCTGCTGTTAGTTTGTTATATAGTTAATAAACAAGTGGATTTTTTTTTTCTTGAACTGCAGTGGTCTTTTAGAATAACCTTCGGTGCTCATTGCGAGCCTCTACTTTATGGCCCTCGTGATGAGCGCCTTTGGAGGGCTTGGCCAACCCGCCACTTTCATGCCACGCAATGGGCACCTTTGCGAGCCTCTCCCCACTCTCTGACCCCTGTGTCTGTTTCCCCCCTCTCCCTTCCATGTGTCTTTTGCCCTCTCTCCCTTATTTCTCTCCCCTGTCTCTCTTTCCACCCTGTCCCCTCTCTCCCTCCCCTGTGTCTTTCTCCTCTCTCTCTCTGTTCAAGTGTTGTGGGCCTCGTGATGAGCGGCTAAGTGTTACTGCCTTCGGCCTTGTTTTGAGCCTTTTTCCAAACAATTACGGGTTTACGGGCGCCATTTTTTTCCTCGTTTAGCAAATTGTTGATCTCCTAAAAACGCCAATTAAACCTCAAATTAGCCTGCAACCTCACTCACAGGCTCGCTTCCTCTCCCCCTGTGCTGTGTGTGAGGATGTAAGTAATTTTTTTTAAGTAAGTGGCATCTTTTGATGGGCTTCCGAGTTACGGAAAGAAATGGCGGCCGTTAAAGACATTTTTTTTCAAAGTGTTGCGGGCCTCAGCGCTCATTGCCAGCCTTTTTCAAAGTCTTGCGGACCTCGCGCTGAGTGCCAAAGGCCTACAGACTTTGGCGCTCATCTTGGGCCTGGCAATAAGCTTTTTTTTCAAAGTCTTGCGTGCCTTTGGCGCGCATTGCAGCAAAGTCGTGCGGGCCTTGTGATGAGAGCATTTGAAAGAAACTCGCAATTATGACAACTATTATATGTGATACCTTCTATATGTATGTATATGTAATTTGTTTCAGGAGTTACTATTGATCTAATAATATAATAAAATATCCAAGTTTTAGCATTTTCAAATTATGCCATTGTTTTCTCATCTTTATCCCTTGGAGGTAGGCAAATCCCCCGCCCCCCCAAAAAAGTGGGTGGGTGGGTGCAGTTTTCAGGCTAATGCTTTTCATATTTTTAAACCGTTGCTAGGGAGCAGTTGCTAGGGAGGATGCAAGTGTTCTCCAAGTGACACCACTTCAGGTACCATAGAGCTCGCTAACTTACAAAATCACTTGCAAAGCACTTTTGAGTTGTTTAGAGTTATGCCCTTCATGCTTGGTTGTAGAAAGTTGTTTTGTTTGTGGCAAAAAGTAGCAAAGTGAAATTGGCCCATGATAATGTCCATCATATCCTATGGGCGGAGATCCAATATAATGTTACACTAGTTTAGTGGGAAAGCTTTTTTTTTTTTTTTTTTTACTTTGATGCATGAAATGTTAATTTACTTCAAAGGAAATAAAATAAAGCTGGATAGTGTGACGATGTTTCCAATGGGTAAGTGTAGGAAGAAGTTTACTTTAGGAGAGTATTTTTTTTTTAAGGCAGAATGAAGACTTGTGGGTAGAGTGACTGTTTGAGGGCTGAGGAATTAGAGGAGATTATTCCTAACAACATTTCTGATTGACAGCCCTTTTTGCTTTTAATGGCTAAATGAAAAAAACACATCCTTTTAGATTTTATCCATATTTATAATCTTGATGTAGAAGAACATTATTTAGCGTTCACTATCATAAGTGAGGCCCGTTTTAGATATAACGTTGGGAGTGTGACCAACAACATCATTTTACCTGCCTACTGTAGAGCGGTTGGCTTCACCAAATATTGGCTTCACTCTAGAGTTCTCTCCACCGAGGTATGAGTTTGGTAGAGGGGGCCCTTGATATTTTGCCTAAACTGCTGCTACACAAAGAATAAAATAATCTTTTTCAACACTTGTTTTTCATGGAGACGAGAACCACTTTGTGATGATCCTGCTATTTTTGTAAGATGAATAGTTTTGGAGATCAAAGTCCATTTTCAATGTGGCCAAAATTATTTGTACAATTCAATGTTACTTTATAACTAAACTTTAGATATGTCTCTGGATGTTCCCTTTATTATCTAAGAAGATAAGGAAAAGCTTGAAATCGTAATTGGATTAATATTGTTTTTCATCAAAGTCTGACAGTGTGTTCTACAAAGGAACCCGTGAGATGGACTAAGTGGATCCCATCAATAATCCGTATGTTTATATGTAAATACTGCCAACTTTACAGGATAACAAGGCACATCAGTTTGTTGTGGCTATTTGGGAAAGAGCAATGGTGTGAGTAATTAAGATATATACAAGCTGTGGAAATAGGTTTATAAATACACTTATGTTTCAGACAATAGGGTCTAAAAAATGTGTGTGCTTAGCCTCATTGGTGTACATATCCAAAAGTATTCCACGTACATAGTTATATATGTATTTAGTTCTAGCAAAATGGAATTTGATGTCATATAGAAGTTTCCTGGATTATGAAGCATCTCATTGAGGATAATCAGTAGTGCATGAAAACCATTTTTTTGCATGAAAAAATCCCAAAATAAACATAAATAAACTTACCCTAAATTTTACAGAATTTCTTCAGTTTTCCGCCAGTTGATTTTGAGAAGGAACATCCCTGAAAATCCGAAAGAGATTCCAAATATACAGAATTTCTCAAGAAAATGATTTGATATGAGATGCCGATCAAACAGACACACACAGGAGATTACACAGACTAACATATACCTTTAATGTATGTGTGTGTGTGTGTGTGTGTGTGTGTGTATATGTATTTGTATTTATATATATATATATATATATATATATATATATATATATATATATATATATATATATATAATTTTTTTCATTTTGGATTTATGCTCTGGTTTATCCTGTTACACTTGGTAACATTGTTATTAAAAATGGGGAAATTGCAACTGATTTGATTCAAACTCACAACTTCCAATTAAAATTCAATAATCTGTACTTAGAAACAGTATTGAGTAAGGAATTCATGGACCAAGGAATATGTGCATAATTTCTTCCTTATTATAAAATGTAATATGAGTAATTTTGTAACCACTTTAATCTAATTTGATATACTGTTGAGCTATAAAACCCACTTCTTTATAGGGAAAACTGCAACCATGTTGGCCTTGTGATCAGCCAAATGTGTGTTCTTTTAAAGGGATATGGAAAGTTCCTGGGTGTTACTAGGTATATAATGTATCTATCCATTTACGTTTATGTACTTATGAAGGGCTTATACGCTCTGTGTTTACTACCTAAAATCACACAAACAGTCCCTGTATGGACCTGTACTCTGCTGATAATGAATACACAGACTCTATAGTGTTTGCAGTGCAGTGTCTCATACTAACCAGTGACCATCTCTCAGCAACCTTCTGCAACATGTTGCTCAGATGTGGTCCCTGATATAGGGTAAGGATACTACACTGCACATCCAGCTCTACAGGGTCTGTGTCTGCATGTGCTGCAGTAGACTGACCCATACAGGGCCTATTTGTTTGATTTTGGTCAGTATAAACATAACTTATAAGCATATCTTAATAAAATAAAGTAGATAAAAGTAAATAGATACACAGTGATACCCTACATTATGTACTTCTAATGTTTAGCCACTAAATATATGATTTATTTTGTATGTGCTAGAGCTTTCATCTTTACACTGACTGGTTCACTTGAAATTCAGAAGTAGCTTATATGGTTAGGAGTAGACAGGTGTACCTTGGCCAGGGCAATGAGCACCACAGACGCTCATCGCCAGCAGCGCAGGACTTAGGCTGCAATGAGCGCCAAGGACGCTCGTTGAACTGCTTGCCTCGCAAAACGAGGCGAGCAGTTGAGACACGCAGGACTTAGGCTGCAATGATGCCGAAAAACGTAAAAAATCTGAAACGTGATAAACTAGGCTGAGCAAAGCCAGGCATGTGGAACTTGGAAAAGAAACGACGGCAAAGACAGTAACACTTACACGAACAATGCCAATTTGAAAATAAAACAAATGCCAGTCAGCGTGTAACACGCAAACAATCAGCAGACACACAGAGGAGAACGACACTGGGAAGGGACAGGGGGAGATGGTGGAAAGACACACATGGCATTCCCAACCACAAAACTTGCAGGTTACAATTTTAATCACAGCATTTTTAACGGGCAAGTTCCTAGTACTAACATAATATTCAAATAAAAGTGCTCTTTCTCACTGTAAAACCAATTTATAATGTGAAAATGTAAGGCTTTGCTTCTTTGCAGGAGATTCTGGGAGATGTATTCCTTATTACTTAAGTCTACTGAAGTCAGTAGATGAATTCTGTACCATTGGATATAGGGTTGAAAGACATTGTAAAAAGTTTGTTCCGCTTTTACTTTTTTCTTACTATTCTAATAATGATCTGCACCAGACAATTCCACTAATTAGAAGCAGCCATGCAGGCCTAGTAATAAAGTGTAGCAATTCCTGCAGTCGGGACCTTATGTTCTATGTGGCTTCAGTAGGCCAGTGAGCACCAACCATACCCCTCGGATCTTGCTGTTCCACTGTAGCTGGACAGACAGCATTCAGTTCGGTTTTCTGAGACTATATATCTGTCTCCCCAATAAAAGACCACCGAGAGGTCATAACATTTTATTTTTCAGTTGGGCTTTTTATATATTTTTACAACACAATACAAAATTTACATGAATTGACAAAGTTGTGCAAGTTTGGACAGTTTCATATTTCCCCCCTTCACCTCTCTTAGCCAATCAGAAGCACCCCTGATAGGCACGTTCCGGATTGGTTAAGGGCTGGCCCACAGGACCAATCGGAGAAGTCTGCCCCTGTTTCTTATTAGTGTCTAACTTAAGTATAGGGCTTGAGGAAGAAAGCTATGTGTTTGCCCAAATGGGAGCTGGTGCCAGGAAGTCTGCAAGCCACCCCTCTGGGCAACGTGACCAACTTATCTTTTGATATCACTAGCGACTTGCCCGTCAAAAATAATGGCAATAAAATTTGAAGCCTGGCAATGCTGTTTGCCACCAAATGCGAGGATATGGCCCCTCTGAGCACCTTCGGCGCTCTTTGCAAAACTCTTCCCCGTCTACTTTACAGGCTCCGCAATGAGCTCCTTTGGCCCTCCCCTTTGGCGTTCATTGCGATCCCCACGTTAAGTGTCCCCCGGTGTACTTTATAGGCCTGTGTTGCTTAGGGGCCTATTCCCTTGGTGTAAGTGTTACTGGCTTGAGTTAAATGTTGCCTTGTACTAAGTGTTACTGTTTTACTAAGTCTTAGTGCTTAGGGGTCGAATTTACGTCCTTCGACCTCGTTTTACGTTCTGCCTCACTTTCCTCTTGTTTCCGTTATTTTTTTGGCAGCCATTTTTTTCTTGCTTCTTCGGGGTTTTTTTGTGGTTTTTTTTTGTGGTTTTTTTTTTTGTGGTTTTTTTTGTTTTTTCATTTGAGCCATATTTGTTGTATTTTTGATGTATTTGCAGTCCCGTTGTTCAGCCGGTAAAGTCATACGGATCGTAAGTCCCGCTTGCGTCGCTGGCGATGAGTTGTGTGCCCTGCAGCCTAAGTCCAGAGTGCCTCAACTGCTCGCCTGACTCCTGTATAGGGTGGGGGCATAAGGGATTAGTATGTCTGTGGGTTGTGGCACTAGGAGGACTTAATTCTGATGAAGTGGAGGCATACAATGTGTTCACCTTGACCCTGCCCATCAGGACTTTTTTTTCTTGGGTTTACCCAATATTGTTTAATTATACGGAATCGCTATACTTTGAGATTGCGACTCGGCTCCATTCATAAATTTATGACTGAATGTTCTGTAGTTGTAGGACACACGCGCATATAATCGGTTAACTACATACAATAGATCAAAGCGATACTTAATCTGATCAGAGAGGGATCTGTTAAAAAACATCTCTGCCTCTGTTGTCTCCTTCTTCATGTGCCTGCAATCTTTCCTAGCATCATAGTCTTCTCTAGTGAATCCTGTCTTTCTAATAATATGGCCAGAGTTTTTGAGCTTTAGCCTCATGATCCAAACCTTCCAGTGAATAATTTGTCTAGATTTTCTTGAAGTCCGGATTTTTTGGATCTTCCTGCAGCTCAAGGGACTTTTAAGTAGTTTTTGCCAACACCACAATTCAATGGCGTCAATTCTCCGGCGCTCAGCCTTCTTTATGGTCCAGCTCTCACATCTTTATGTTACTACTGGGAATACCATTGTTCTAACTATGAGGACCTTTGTTGATAGTTTAATATCTTTACTTTTTTATTGCCATAGCTTTCCTCCCCAGACGTAGGTATCTTTTAATGTCATGGCTGCAGACACCATCAGAAGAGATCTTTGAGCCCAGGAAAATAACATCTGTCACTGCCTCCACTTCTTCCGCAGCTATTTGCCAGGAACTGAGTTTGCCATTTTACATTATCCTCATCTTTATTTACTTCATGCATCTGTTGTGTTTGCTTTTTTAGCAGATGAGTGCTGCTCCTTACCGAATATGGATTTTTACACTGTAATCTAATCTAAAGCTATCTTCTTACCCACTTTAAGAAAAATAATATATACTTTAACGTTTCTCTAAAACAGGAATTTCAGAGACATTATTTTCAGCTGCATTTGCTCATTGTGGATAACATGGAGATTAAACATCAGACATGTTCACTGCAATTTGCAGAAATTGTATACAAGATACTGAAATATAATACAAAACATGGATAATTACAGTGTTTACTGTTTTGAAAAATAAACACTAAAAGTAGAGAACCTCCGTTCAAGAACATAAAGTCTATGTGTTATGTTTAGAAAAGAGCAGATGTATGAACATGAGAAAGTTATTAAATAGATCAATTGTTGTATAGAATAGTAGGACTGCAGTATGACTCTCTGAGGTGCCGCCATTGGGTTGAGTAAGAATTTGTAAAACGTTGTTATACTACTCATTTAATTGGTGGCTATGTGCAAAATAATTTAAACGATTAAAAAGTTTGAGACTCTATATTGTAATGCATTTTAGTGCTAAAAAACATAATTCAGGAATTTACAATCGCCATTGATGCAAAAACTGCAAGAGAAAGATGCCATCTTGTTCTTCTGAGTACCATAAAAGTTTGTCCCTATATTTTAATATATTCTAGTTACCTTCCCAGAGGCTCAGTCTGGCTTGCACCAATGTCATGATATCACAAACATTGCCATTTAAAAATGGCTTTCATTTAACTCCTACCGCAAGCAGTAGGAGCTTGATAAAGCAAATTACATTACCATAGAACTGCTCTGATTTATCATATTTGACATGTCTGCTCAGCATCCTCCATTTCAAGTGAAGGCAATATATTGGGACCATAGTTGGAGATTACTAGAAATGTTTGAGTTGTTGAATTTCCTTGGGCACTGATAACCACATTTTAAATATTATGGCCTTAGTAAAAAAAAAACAATGGTCCACTTTAAGCCTTATGCACATCCAAAGCACTCACAGATAGTAATACATCCTATGAGGAACAACGGAGACACCAAACAAGGGTGGGGTGGGTGACTGAAAGAGTTCTTTGTCCCAATAATTTATCTAATTTTTCAACACGTTGCCAATCTAATATATGTATATATATTGTGACAGATTGAAAATCCATTTTGTCACAGAGTTCAATTGTTCTTTTACAGTAGAGACAGTCCAAAGTCTCAGGTAAAGTTTCAAAAGAAATATGATAACAAAATAAACCTCTACATAAACAATCTGACTTCTGGAACATCCTCTCTATACTTTTATAGCATGTCTGCCGCAGGGGGAAATCACGGCCTCCACCAATATAGTCCCTGTTCTACTAGGAACCTTTCTTATGGTTCAGCTCTCTGCTTTGTACCAGATGTAGCAATATCAGCATTTGGTGTACTGGCCCACCCTTAACTCCAAATGCTCCACCCCAGGGTCCCGCAGTTTTCTTCACTGCACTGCAAGTCCACAACACACAGACTTTTCCTGGGGATTTTACATATAGATAACAATTCCTTTAATTTTGGGTACCTTATACTTCCAGCACTGTTAGTCTCTGGTTCTACTGTGCTAATTCAGATCCTCTCAGCTGTGCCGATTTGCAGGTTTGATCCTTTACACACAAACTTCACTTCAGATCCACTTGTTCCTCAGTCTACCTCAGGACCCTCCATAGGCTCAGCTACACCTGCAGCCTAAATAGTACTATTCCAGCCTTTCTCAGGTGCAGCCTAATTGTGCTGTGTGGGAATCTTTTAACTACTGCAGGTCAGGCTTGGACAAATGGCTTTATTTAGCGACAGGCTCACATACATGCCTTCTAGGATTCTCCCTATCTTTGTCCAGCTTTCTCATATATGCACCTTTCAAATATTTTCTTACAGTGCTTTAAATATTCCTGCTTCCAATGTAATTATTTTCTCTTAATATTTACAAAAAATGTCTAGTTTAGGGATAGAGTCACTCTATTATATATGACTAGCACTTTGCCTCTGGCATGTGATGCTCTAATAAGGACTTTTATTATAATGGTATTCGGCTTTTACCGTAACCAGAGTTATTTCCCTCTGATTACAAACCTGGCACCTGGCAAATCTTTAGCTTGTTTATCTCTGGTCTCCAGCTGCTTCACATGTTTTAAAAATTTATGATTTTATACTTGCTGTGGCTCTATTTTACAAAAAAAATAAAAAAAATGAGTTATCTCTATGTAATAGGACATTTACTATTCTCTTTCCATTTGTAACAGACTACATATATTTACTAACAGCACCCTCTTTTAATATACAGTTTGCACATTATGACAGTATGGATTTATATTTTCTTGTGTTTTTTTTTTCTGTACTGAAATAAATGAGGTGATTCTTTAAAAAACAAAAAATATGTGCATTCTTTTCACTTTGCTGCAGATCTGTGTTAAGGGAAACTGAAGTCACATTTGTGATCATGCATTTAAAATCTATGAAAAAGTTAGTGTTATAAGGGTTTTTAATTCAATCCTTGTACAAAATGCATTTGGAAGTTTTTTTTGTTTTGTTTGTTTTTTATACATGTACAATATCCATTATTCAGCATTGGATGGTCTGGCAGCCCCTTTAATCTGGACACATTTAGAGCAGGAACTTACTGCAGAGCTGTCAGGGTTGTCCATGTGCGGCTGTGCCATTGACACCCTTTTCGGATTTGCCTTGGGCAGGTGACTCCACCAATAGGTTGGGTTTCTTCGGGACACCTTTGCATCTTTAGGATCCTGTGGCTTTGACTGCAACCGAGAAAATACTCAACCAATGCTGGTTCAGCAAATCTGTAATAAGGCAAGGCGTTGGAATGGAAGATGGCGGCTAGTTGGTGTTGTACCTGTAGTATTATCAGGTGTAGCCACTAGATGAAGTAGCTGAGAGCTCCAAAACTTGCCTGGTGCAGTGCCCTGACACACCCTAATTAGAGTTTGCTAGAAATGGGTCCAGACCAGCTCTGATAGCTTACGGATCAAAACCAACTGAAACAAATTAGTATCAATGTACTATATCATTATGTACATATGTTTTATCCATTAAATCTTTATGTATTTCATATAGTGGCTCCAGTTCTTGGCATATCCCAGTAGGGGAAGACAGTCCTCTTGGTTATCTGTTGTTCAGGCTGCCGTACTTTGCTTTACAGACTACATTTAGACACAGCCCATATTTCTCTATACAAACAGCCTCATTCAATTCTGGGCCCTAACTCGGTGGCAAACAGGCTAATGGCTGCGATCGAGTTGCGTCCTTCCGTTTCTCTAATTTTTCTCTGCTACTCAGTTGTCCGGCCCCGAAAGTTAGGCACTATTCGCACGAAACAAAAAACCATGCTATCGGCCGTAGCATTTGAGGGCTTGAACATGATCACAGACGCAAGCCCGTAACTCGTGGTTCAAGCCTGATATATTGGAGAACTTTATATCACATATATATTTGTGAGCGTACGGGCCGTTGCTCACGCTTGCGGGCTTGCTACGCGAGCCGCGCCCCTTGCGTAGCGAGGTCACTGGGCAAGGGCATCAGTTGCTGGCGAGGTCACTAAGCAAGGGCCTCAGTTGCTGGCATGGAGCGCCCAAGGCGCTCCATGCCAGCAACTGAGGCCCCTCGCAAAGCGAGGGCCTCAGTTGCTGGCGAGGTCACTGGGCAAGGGCCTCAAACCCTCGCAAAGTTCATGTCGCTACTGAAAAAACACGACACACAAATTACGACACTCGCTAAATTTTACGAGGAACGCAAACAACCTACGAAACACGTTACCACACATTACGACCTCGCAAACATCGGACGCAACACGCCGACATACAAACATTTAAAACACAATAAATACACACAACACACACATAAAAAGCTTACCTACAGCAAGAGGAACCATCCAGCACCTCAAAAAAACAAGTTACACCTTCATTTAAATAAAAATAAAACACTTTAGACACTAATAAAATCGCTAAGCGAGAGAAAAAATGGCCGACGGACAAAACGAAAACGAGGCTACAGCGCTCTCCACACGTAAAACACCACACCACACTCGCGAAACACCACACGAAACTCGAAAACCACTACAAACCAACAACGGACAATACGCAAAGACACACAACACACATAAACCGCCATTTAACGCAAATGCGGAAGTACGACACTATGCGCACGGTTTGGTCTCGCGCACGCACAGTATTACACTGCACACATTCACCACGCTTATAGAGCAGCTCCACAACACTAATGCTGCAGCAATGTCAAAACACATTCACAGCTCTTCAACGCAATGCTTCCAAATAGGTAAAGTATATTCATTTATTAATGTATTATATCTTTACTATTACACACCAAACAACATTAGCTCACTTACAATAACATTGCCGTCATTTTTTGACGGGCAAGTCGCTAGTGCAAATATAAATTCAATACAGCACTGTAAATGATGGGAAACCCAATGGTTGACATTAGAATTAAAAGCACAACATTCTCCAGCTTTGCCAATTGCCAAAATATAATACTTTATTTCATGTTTAATTTTGGTCCAAAGTCCTACAGGCTTGAATGACCTCTAAGCTCGTAAGTCGTTATTCAAGCCCGTGGAATTCAATGAAATATGGAGGTTGGATTCCAAAGGTTGAATCCCGTAGGACTTTGGACGGAAATCAAACATGAAATAAAGTGGTTCGATTTTGGCATTTCGAGTGGTTAGCGCAGGAAAATTTGAGCGATTGAATATCGATTTGCGAAATTTAGCGATCATAACTCTTGCGGCCTGAAAGATCAAAGGCTTGGAGGGAAGTAAGTTGCGTTTTTTACAAATCGCAATGGATCGCAGCTCGGAGCATGTAACTCGATCGGAGCCTGCATACGGAAGGCAATTGAAAAAAAATTAAAACACCTTTCCACATGCTTTTTTACCCTCTATCTAATGGTGCAGAGACATATGGAGACTTTTGTGGTCTTTTAAATACAAGTCTGTTGGTGATTATAACCATTTCAAAGAAAATAATAATTATGTAGACCTTAATTGGCTGTAGAAGCTTCCATATGATATAATCACTTCCTAACAGATCGAGGCTAGAGTTCCCTGCTCATCTTTTTGTCTGTGGAGTGAGTGGGGAGGTAGGTGTACGGAAGTAGGAGAGAAAGAGAAGGCTAAGGAGGGGGAGTTGGTATTTTAGAATTTGTCACCTTCAATTTCCCAACACATTTCTCAGAAGCAGATGTCTTGCAACTACCAGTCTGCTCCTACGGAAATAAAAATGCCAGCGCACACAGAAACAGCCTGCACTACAGGATCATGGATGCCTCCATTATTACTAAAATCTTGCACACACACGTGTATATATAAATATTGCAGTTGTCCTATTTTGGAAAAAACGCTCAGTATATTGGTGCTTTAAATGACACATTGAATTTAACGCTTTTTGTATCCACAGTGGCAGCTTTTCAACAAAATCTTTTTATAGTTCAGTTTTATTAAATGTGGTTTATTTCTCTATTCGAAAACTAGGATCTGGTTCAATTCTTGCACAATCTTTGGAGTTATTGTTGCTTTGACAAGGCCACTGTTTTTCATAACAAGGGGTTGTTTTCTGTTCTCTCGTAAGGGAGTTGACATGGACATTTGGAACGAAAATGTTGTTGAAAGCCAGAGACTAAGCAATTCTCAAATGGGAATGTTCTTATTAATAAAATGACTGCGATAAGCCAGGAAAAACTATCCCTGAATACTCTACTCTATCATTGAAAGATTATAATCACATGCATGATTATTCAGTTGCATGAAAATAGGTTTTAAAAAAACATAAGTGATATTGCTTTCATCACTAGAAAATGGGCCTCATTCAATTGTAAGTGCGCAACTCACGGTATACAAGCTGTATGTCTGCGGGCCTGCTGCAAGTTACGGGCAAAAAGCTGAAGCCATAAACCATGCAATCGTATGTAGCATTTCAGAGCGTGAACATGATAAATTAAGCAAGGCTGTAACTACCCATTTAGAAAAAGCCAATAGAAAATCAGACCGTCCTCATTAGGTCAGTAAAACATGGAGGTTACATGTCAATCAATTAGTGTTTAGACGTCCGATATGCGATTGGACTCGCAATGTACAAAATAATAAAATTAATGAATGGAATGTTCTAGTCCAGGTGGGTGGCCTGATATGTATTAACTCAGGATTGATATAACACCGAAATGCCACATACAAAAAAAATTATATTTGATTCCAGATTTACGAACTTGAGACTGTTGCGCAATTAATTCTAATGTCTTTGATCGCTTTCCCCGTCTTTTTAAAGTGCAATATTGATTGTTTTATTGCATTTACAGTGCTATGGACAGGCGTTAATCCTATCTGGTCCCCGTGGGATTTTCTTCTACATTTACGGGTATGAAAACATTGGCAGGCTTGAGGAATTGTAGCAATTGAAAAGTGATTTGTAACTTTTGCGGTCTTGAAAGATCAAAGGCTTAGATGGGTTGTAAGTTACGGTTGTAACAATCGCAGGGATTTTCACCCCGTAACCTGTAGATCGTTTGAGGCTTGCAAAAAGATGCTGTTTGAATAGTAAATTTGTTTACGGGCTACATATAAGGCCCATTGTACCATATTCTATTAGAAGCCGTAAGTGATCCAAAGCCGTACTTCAGTCAGCGGGTGTTGTGTTTTTCCCCCCCCCTAAATATTTAGATGTATTCTATTCACTCAAGCTCGCAACTTAAGTCTTTCAGCCTCCACACGTAAACCCTGCCTTTTTAAGTAGGATTTCATTTGATGTGATCGTATGATCTGACAATATTTAACTAAGCCCGTAATTTACTTCTTAGACATAACCAATAGTAAATGAGACCGTCATCATGGTGTCAGTAAGTTGCATCTGTGGCTGGCCCGTAGTGATTGTGGCAGGGTAACTTTTAAATGGATTGCAAGTAGCTAATAGAATATGTGGCAATTATAAGAGTGGTTTTAAGTGTGTATAAATTTCCGATTTGGCCAATAGAATAGGGCCCAAATTTAGTGTATTACTGTTTGTTTTCTTTTATCAGTCGTATTTCTACTGTTTAAAGAGAATCAACTTTCATGATATTCTAACATGCATTTAAAAGTCATATTTTAATCATTACAAAAGTTATTGTTTTGCATGAAAAAATAATGCTTCAATGGAGCTTATTAGTCTTTCACTTTCTGACAGCTGCCTGAGTGGAGTAAGCCAGTAGGAGAGACAAGCTGCTGCAGGGTCAGTTTGTGTCTCTTATAACCTACATCTGGATAAAATCACTCTAATTTGGCAGAACGAGTGTTGTCGCAACTCTGAATATTTATATTTCATTTTTTTTATAGAGTGCACAAAATAAACTTTTGTGGGATATAGCAGGCATATGATTAAATGGAGTTGTGTATAAAATGGTATTGGATTAAGAGTGAAGCCTTTGTGGGCTCATTTGCATGGTTCCCAGAATGCAGTGCAATAAGTGCATTTCTCAGAAAATCAGTTTGCTCAAATGTCAACACAAATATATATACAGGGAGTGCAGAATTATTAGGCAAATCAGTATTTTGACCACATCATCCTCTTTATGCATGTTGTCTTACTCCAAGCTGTATAGGCTCAAAAGCCTACTACCAATTAAGCATATTAGGTGATGTGCATCTCTGTAATGAGAAGGGGTGTGGTCTAATGACATCAACACCCTATATCAGGTGTGCATAATTATTAGGCAACTTCCTTTCCTTTGGCAAAATGGTTTAAAAGAAGGACTTGACAGGCTCAGAAAAGTCAAAAATAGTGAGATATCTTGCAGAGGGATGCAGCACTCTTAAAATTGCAAAGCTTCTGAAGCGTGATCATCGAACAATCAAGCGTTTCATTCAAAATAGTCAACAGGGTCGCAAGAAGCGTGTGGAAAAACCAAGGCGCAAAATAACTGCCCATGAACTGAGAAAAGTCAAGCGTGCAGCTGCCATGATGCCACTTGCCACCAGTTTGGCCATATTTCAGAGCTGCAACATCACTGGAGTGCCCAAAAGCACAAGGTGTGCAATACTCAGAGACATGGCCAAGGTAAGAAAGGCTGAAAGACGACCACCACTGAACAAGACACACAAGCTGAAACGTCAAGACTGGGCCAAGAAATATCTCAAGACTGATTTTTCTAAGGTTTTATGGACTGATGAAATGAGGGTGAGTCTTGATGGGCCAGATGGATGGGCCCGTGGCTGGATTGGTAAAGGGCAGAGAGCTCCAGTCCGACTCAGACGCCAGCAAGGTGGAGGTGGAGTACTGGTTTGGGCTGGTATCATCAAAGATGAGCTTGTGGGGCCTTTTCGGGTTGAGGATGAAGTCAAGCTCAACTCCCAGTTCTACTGCCGGTTCCTGGAAGACACCTTCTTCAAGCAGTGGTACAGGAAGAAGTCTGCATCCTTCAAGAAAAACATGATTTTCATGCAGGACAATGCTCCATCACACGCGTCCAAGTACTCCACAGCGTGGCTGGCAAGAAAGGGTATAAAAGAAGAAAATCTAATGACATGGCCTCCTTGTTCACCTGATCTGAACCCCATTGAGAACCTGTGGTCCATCATCAAATGTGAGTATTACAAGGAGGGAAAACAGTACACCTCTCTGAACAGTGTCTGGGAGGCTGTGGTTGCTGCTGCACGCAATGTTGATGGTGAACAGATCAAAACACTGACAGAATCCATGGATGGCAGGCTTTTGAGTGTCCTTGCAAAGAAAGGTGGCTATATTGGTCACTGATTTGTTTTTTTTTGTTTTTTTTGAATGTCAGAAATGTATATTTGTGAATGTTGAGATGTTATATTGATTTCACTGGTAAAAATAAATAATTGAAATGGGTATATATTTGTTTTTTGTTAGGTTGCCTAATAATTATGCACAGTAATAGTCACCTGCACACACAGATATCCCCCTAAAATAGCTAAAACTAAAAACAAACTAAAAACTACTTCCAAAAATATTCAGCTTTGATATTAATGAGTTTTTTGGGTTCATTGAGAACATGGTTGTTGTTCAATAATAAAATTAATCCTCAAAAATACAACTTGCCTAATAATTCTGCACTCCCTGTATATATATATATATATATATATATATATATATATATATATATATATATATATATATATATATATATATATATATATATATAGTGTAATTGTATTTTTCAGAATTCTGGGCATGACAAGTTTTTTAACTTGTTTTACACGTTCACACAAATGTACTATTTATTTACTATATATGTTCATTTTATTGAGAGTTTTGCTCGTATGTGTTGACACTAGCACTTGATACTTGTCGCTCTTACATTGAATATTTTATGCAGAAGGTTTCACTTTTTAGACTGAGACCTTCCCATGTGAATAGAAGTCTCCCACTGACATCATATAAATCATTACATTACATGACATTATTCCTTATCTATGGTGCTTTGCCTTCAGCTGTAGCATTACATATGACAGCTTGTATTTGTGTTGGCATGCAACCCACTAACGACATAGTGCAGCTGCTCCTTAATGAGACAAGAGCCATAGGTATATCTCGTTAGCACAGCATGTTACTTGCGAGATCTCAGGCCGCAGCAACTATATGACATCTTTCCAGATTTATTGGCCATACTTTATAAATGAGAATCTAATTTAAATAATGCAGTTTTTTTATTTTTTTATTCATACTGTTGTTATGTTTGTATTCTGTATTTGGGCCACGGCAATAACTGCTATATTCAATTTCAATGTAAATTAGAGTAATAACTAACATTTTTATTGTTCACTTGCTTTTCACTTTTGTTGTTGTTGTTGTTGTGTCCAACGCTCCATTACTATATGGACCACAGCACACCAGGCACATCTGTTAACCACAGCCCATCTGAGCTCCCTCCAAGCTCATGCTTATTGCTTCAATTACCTCATCTATCCCTTAGATTGTAAGTTTGCGAGTTTTCAATTGTATCTCCGTGTCTTGGAAACAAGCACTATGTGCATTTGATTATAAGCTCAAAAACAGGGCCCTCCATTCTTTATAAGGTGTTAAGTTTGTTTTTTGCCATGTACTAAACCCCTGTACAGCGCTACGGAATATGTTGGCGTGATATAAATAAAGATAATAATAATATCCATCGCTGCCGTCCCCTTCTTCATGTGCCTTCAATCTTTCCCAGCATCAGAGTCTTCTCATAATATGGCCAGAATATTTTCTCTTTAGCCTCATAATCAACCCTACTAGTGAACAGTTTGTCTTGATTTCCTGTAGTATTGATTGATTAGATCTTCTTGCAGTCCAAGAGACTCTAAGGGCCTCATTCAATTGCAATTTGGCCAATTGAATAGGGGTCTAAATAAGCACATAACTTATTTTTTTTTAAAGAAGTTTTTAGTTCGCAAACATCCATCCAAAAGCACGGTTTTCACGGACTAAAACTTCTTTAAAAAAAAAAATGCTATGTGCTTATTTAGAGCCCTATTCAATTGGCCAAATTGCAATTGAATGAGGCTCTAAGTAGTAAACCCCAACACGACAAATCAAAGGTGTCAAGGCTCCGTCGTTCTGCCTTCTTTATGGTCCAGCTCTCACATCCGTATGTTACTACTGAGAATACCAGAGTTCTAACTATGCAGAATTTTGTTGATAATCTAATATCTTTTATAATATTTATACTTTGTAATAGCTTGCCCAGACTTGTCATAGCTTACCTCCCCAGAAGAAAACGTCTTTTAATTTCATGGCAGCAGCCACCATCTGACAAGGAAAAGAAAAATCTGTCACTGCCTCCACTTCTGAGATTGCTGTTTACCCTGACCTTCATCTTTTTATCTGCATCAGCTACCCTTACCGGTCCGCAGTAATAATTCTGGCTTAAGCACAATGTACTCTGTGTTTAAGTAGAATAAATAGGGTGACAATATACAACCTAGTCGCACACCATTTCTGATCTTGAACGCTTTTGTTGTCCCATATCCGGTTCTGCTCGTGGCTTCTTGGTCCACATACAGATTCTTTAGGAAGAGGGTGAGATGATCTGGTACTCCCATCTCTTTAAGGACATGCCACATTTTCTGGTGATCCACAAAGTTAAAGGCTTTAGAATAGTCTATGAAGCAGAAGTAAACATTGTTTCCTGAAGTCTCTTGCTTTCACTATCATCAGCTTGCCACTAGGCATAATCATTTTTCAGTGTTTGACCCGCCCTTTACTAATGTGTCATAACCTGCTGCATTGTTTACTTGTAGGGGTCAGCAGCACTCTTTTCTCAAACACACCTTATGTGCTATTTGCCTACTGCTCAGCTTAATCTGCTTAGTCTGCAGTAGCCATCATGTGGGGGAGAACTACAGATGTCTGTGAAGTATATTTTTATGTATATCTATCTATGCTCAGCCATTGTTGATTCCCTTGATCCCACATTTGCTTGGCTGTGCCTTTTGTTAACAAAAATAATTATCTCTCATCCTATCTGCTTACCGGTTTGAGTTCCACTTTTTTTCAGCCGTCCACATAAATGTATTTTAAATAAATATCTTCTATATAATTGTAACTATGTATTTATAGCACACAAAAAAGTCAAAATGGTTAGGTTTGTGGGGAGAATTCAAAATAATTAGGTATGAGCTCCTGATGAGTAACATATGCTATCCTAATATGTTACCACTCCACCCACCATACCCATCCTGATTACCTCTCTCCTGTGCATTATTATTATTGTTTATTTGTAACGTGCCGACATATTCCGTAGTGCTATACATACGTTGTGATCAAGGCAAAACAATATTAACACATTACAAAAGATGGAGGCCCTGTCTTGGAGCTTGGAACCCGGTGTCGATAGTGCTTTCCCCAAAGCACATTGCAATATTGAACTCGCAGACTTACAATCTATAGGTTTTGGGTGTGGTACAGGAGGGGGGAAAATGCAGTGTTCATGTTAAGGAGGCAGGTGATAGGCTTCATTAAACAGGTGTGTTTGTAGTGAGGTTTTGCAGGATTTGAGGCAGGAGGATAGTCTGGTGGAGTGAGGCAAGGAGCTCTAGATAATAGGCGCAGTGCGAGAAAAGTCCTAAAGGCGGGAGTAATAGGAGAAGATGAGAAAGGAGGAAAGAAGAAGGTCATTAGCAGAGCAAAGAGGGCGGGTGGGGTAGAATTTGGAGATGAAAGCAGAGATATAAGGGGGTGGAGTTTTGTTGAGGGCTTTGTAAGTTAGGGTCATGATTTTTTATTTTATTCTGGAGGTTACTGGAAGCCAGTGGAGTGACTGACAGAGAGGTGTTGTAGGCACTGATCATTTAGTACTGTAGATGAGTCTAGCGGAGGCGTTAATTATAGATTGAAGGGGGGATAGACGGGTGGTGGGTAGGCCAGCCAGAAGTGAGTTGCAGTAGTCAAGACGGGATATGATTAGGGAATGTATTAGAATCTTAGTTGTGTCTTGTGTAAGGTAGTGACGTATTTTGGAGATGTTTTTTAAATTGAAAGAGGAGATTTTGTTAGTGACTGTATATAAGAAATGAAAGCGAGGGCAGGGTGCAGTAGAACCCAGAGACAATGGGTTTGAGAGAGAGATGTGAGGAATTGACGCTGTAGTAGATGGTGGGAAGATTAAGAGTTCAGTCTTAGACAAGTTGAGTTTGAGAGGGTGGGTGGACATCCAGGAGGATATGCTTGAGGCAGTTGAAACACGTGCTAGAAGAGAGGGGGATAGATCAGGTGCTGAGTGGTAGAATTGAGTGTCATCTGTATAGAGATGGTACTGAAATCTAAGATCTTGTTAGAGTGCCAAGCGAGGATGTATAGATGGAGAATAGGAGGGGCCTAGGAATGAACATTGGGGCATGCCAACAGATAGATAGAGGCTGAGGAGAAGAAGAGGTGCCCGAGAAGGAGACACTAAATGTTTGATCTTGTGGGTATGATGTGAACCAAGAGAGAGCAGTATCTCTGATTCCAAGGGAGTGGAGAATTTGGATTAGCAGAGGGTGATCAACTTTATCAAACGCAGTGAGCAGGTTATTAGTGACTTTTGTGAGAGCTGCCTCAATAGAGTGTTGGGCCCGGAAGCTGGATTGGAAGGTGTCAAGAAGGGAGTTGGAGGAGAAAAATTGGGTAAGGCGATTGTCAATGAGCCGCTCAAGCAGCCATGGGAAGTAGAGAGATAGGGCGATAGTAGGCGGATGGTGTGAACTTCAAAAGATGGAAATTGGAGGGAAGGAATAGTGGGTATGGAGTGAAATGTTCTTCAAGAGGAAAGTAATATGTCAACACCCCCACCATGTCTGTTCCCAGGTCGAGGTGTGTGTGACTGAAGTGAAAACCACCATGGGAGAGTGCAGCAGGGGAGGCAGTGTCGGAAGGAGAGAGCCAGGTTTCTGTAAGCCAGTAGATTGAGGGAGTTTGAAGTGAATAAGTAATGGATGAAAGTGAGTTTACTGCAAATAGATTGTGCATTCCAGAAGGCATAGGACATGGGCAGAGAGGATAGTTTGTGGCAGGAGATAGGTATTAAGTTGCGGGGGGTTTAGGTATTTGCAATCCTGGGGGCAGTGTGTGGCTGACAGTGGGTGGAAATGAGTGAGGGCCTGGATTAGGAGATATATCTCCAGCAGAAGGAGGAGTGAAGGGAATAGGAGGTGGGAGTTGGTCTTACTAAAGCATTTTTGTTTGTGAGCTGTGGGAGATGGAGGAGATAATGATCGAGAAAGGAAAGGAGCTCATGGAAGGAAAGAAAAGGGGAGGAGATAAGAGCAGGTGAAATGGTTATTTCATTGGGTACACGATGTGGGGAAAATGGGGAGGTGAATCTGAGAGACAGACTGGAGGTTATAAAGATGAAGGGGAGAGGAAACAGTGTGACACAGTGTGTACTAGTAGTAATAAGGAATAATTAGCAGGTGTTGCTGATTTGAATGAGTCTATAAATTAGGAGAAAGCAGGGGCGGGTGGGAGAGGGGCAGGGAGGGAGTGGATTGGTTCCAGGTGAGAGCAAGGAGAGGTATGTCAGAATGAGAGAGTTTGCAAAAGTTTCTGTAACAAATAAAGATATAGAGTTAATGGGGGAGGAGAGAAGGGCAATGGTCTGCATAGCAAACAAATAGAGTGAAAATAAAATGATCTGAACAGATATAATAACACACACATTTAGAATAATATTAATTATCTATAGGAGGTAAGATGATGATTGTTGATGAAGTTTGTGATAATACCTTGTTACAGGGCGCAGGTGAGAGCAAGGAGAGGTGTGGGGCACTCATGACACAAAACTTCTGCTAGGAAAAGATAATAAACTGCATACTAACCCCACTTTCTCATAATGCCTCCATTCAGTTTTCTTCCTAACTTTTACATCTTTTACACAGGTAAACTCTATGGGGCCTATTCAGTTGTATTGAATAATGATTTGTGATTGTAACATTTATGGGCTTGAAAGATCAAAGACTTAGATGGGTTAGAGTTACGATTTTGACAACCCCAGGGATTTTCAGCCTGTAACCCGCAAATCGTTTGCGGCTCACTAAAAGATGCCAATTGAATATCAACTTAGTTTATGGGATACATTACGGGCTCCAGTAACCAACAATTGCTCAATTGAATAGGGTCTTCTCTTTTCTTTCTCTCCTTTCCTGGTCCTTCCAATGTCTTATCTGTGTTTCTTGCAGTGGATTCTGCCTCTCTCATTCTCTTTAGATTGCAAGTTAGCGAGTTTTCAGTCTTGGAAGGTGCTTTGGAAAAAAGCACCATGTATGTAAGATCTTTAAACTCAAAGACTGGGCACTCCACTTTTTGCCTTGTGTTTAATATTGTATTTTTTCTTTGTACATAACCTTTGTATAGTGCTATAAAAAAAACATACAGGGAGCGCACTCGCTGAATACTCACTGAGTAAGTCCGCTCCCATAAAATTAGGTCAAGCAGTTTGTGCATGCAGTGGACTTTGCCTTGAGCACAACCTGTGGTCATTAGTACTAAACAGGTTTTTTTTCTTCTTTTTTGGAACTACAGTGGAATTTCTATATTGGATGGTCCTATATTGGTCAACTGCAGTGTTTGTCACATTTTCTTGGCAAAAGAAAATGCTCTGATAATCGTCCAAAAATCCAATATTTGTCATAAAAAGTCACCCACCACATGGTAATGAAAATTCACTCAATGGTACGGATTAATGACAAATATGGGCGTCCCACTGAATATTCACTGACATGATTGGTAGCAGTTCAATCCTTAGAAATCAGCGAAGCATCAAATTATTTAAAGATACATTCTTCCAAGAAGCCTTTTTCTTTGCTTATCTCATGTGCTGCATCTTTTTTTTCTCATTGTTCAGCAAAAGAACCAAACCGCAATCTCAAGTCAATATATATAGTACAGAAAACAAAAAGAAAGTAAAAAAGAAATAAGTAAAGATGCAAAGTTTTGATCAAAAATTGTTCTTGCAGAGCCCCATGTAGGAGGGCAGAGTAATTTATTGTGAAAGGAGGTATGAAACAAAAGTCCAATGGTAAGGGGAATATCTATTGAGATCATATGGGGCACTGCACGTTACAGAGTTCCTTTTTTTTTTGTCGAATTTTGCCCGTCTTTCCGGAATTAGGTGCCAGCAATTCATTATTTTCGGAAATAGTTCTCTCTGTTGAGCTTTTTTTAGGATTTAGAGACAAGAATTCTGTAAAGGAAAAGAGTCCACTCTCCACCCATGCACAGGATTCCTTTCTACACCTAACCGGCTGAAGCAGAATTTGGGTAGCCTTTCAGCAGATCAGACACGGACAAATCCCAGCATAGTTCTACCACTTATGTCCTAACCAAGAAGACTCTCTCTATTGAGCAGGGTACAGAATAATTATAGGAAATATACAGTGGTGACTTTAACACAAAGAAACTAAACAGCGGTGCCATCAAACATTATCACATGGTAATGTAATCCATAATGTGAGGCTGAGGTTAAGATCACCAGATCAGAAGTACCAAGTAAAATACAACTTTGCTGACTACTTTTGGTGTGTCACAGTTTTATATTCTGTTCTTATGAGTCATTTTTTAATATTTGATATTTTTATATATATATATTTTTTTTAATGTAAGGAATATCAAATGGTAATGGATTACATTTGTGGGCACATTTGCATGTCCCTACCCAGGTTCCCAGTGTGCAGTGTAATAACTGTACTTCTCGGAATTCTGAGCATTTTTTTGTGTTATTACAGTGCCTGCACTTATGTGTCTCCGATACCTGCCTAATGATACATCTTAGACATCTTAGACACTGCGACGTGGACGAGACCTGATTCAGTATATCCGCACTCTCTATGTAAATAATTCAGGACTGAATCTCTGTGCGTAGGATAATTTCCATTTCTGAAATGAAACTATTTATACAGCTTCCTTGTCAAAAGGTGCCAAAAATGCTTGTACTTCTAAAAAAAAGGACCTTTCATATGAACTGCAGGAAACAGGGCATATTATTAGCTTATGCTGTATTATACATAACTTAGAGAGCTGTCAAACTTGGTTTAAAGAGAGCCGTGTTTCGCATTGATCTCTTTGGTGCAGTGCCCTGATTTGGAAGGAAACATGATATCATTCCTATTGTCATTTTATTATTCATATTGCCTACAGCTGTTAAACCATCTCTTTATATGTTATTTCCAAAATAAGTTAACAAATAATGAATGGTGCATTGTGCATAATTCACTTTCCTACAGTGTTTAGTGCATATTGTATAATAAAGTGTTTGATGCATAGTGCTATTATTGTTATACATAACTTGCTAATAACTGATGTAATAATTATTTGAGAAGCTAAAACAATTGGAAATCCATTTCTATTTTTTCATAAAATACAACTGTTCTACAGTAAAATAGTATCAGCTACAGATAATTAACTGTTAATATTTGTCAAAAATTATTTACATGTATTCTGAAAAATATGTTGTAACTGCTACCCCGGTAGTGAGAGGGTAATACCAGCCTTTGGAGACGTCCTTTTCCCTGGCAAGCTGCTGTGTAAAAGTGAAGTTGGTATAATCCCATCCAAGAGTCTCAGAAGCCCAGACCACCCATATTGGACGACACTTTCTTGGGAGTCAAAGAATACTGACTTTATTTTGTTGTGCAGAAATATTTATACACATCTCTTCCCAAAGGCAATACACATGCCCATATTTGGCCACACAATACACATAAAGAGAACAATAGGTGTGGTCACACCTCCCCTAGGCTACCTGGCTACTTTGATGCAATCAGACATTGATCAGATTATACTCTTTGTTCTATGTCTCATAATAAAACACTTTATACAATAGACTTCCTTATCTTATAAAGGAGTCTCTGTAATAGGATTATCTATTAGCCTAGTAGCTGTAATATTCTGAGCCAATATATTCTGTAGAACATAAAACAACATATCTACAGTACAGCAATGTGATCATATTTAACCCTAATAATTAAATAACCATAAAACAGGGCAAAACAGTGATGGGTTCCGTTACATATGTTTATTGTCTTTTAGTATATATAAGTGGTGTGGAGAACGTCTCTTAAGGAAAAATGTTCTCCTTGACAGCGCTTAGTTAGTGTCTGGGAGGGATATCTAGTCGGCCTGGGAATTCCGGAAGACACTGACCTAGAAACACCCATTGACTGTAGACACTCTTGCAGTTGGTCAATTTAAAATTGCCGGGATTGTTGGCCCCGGGCGGACTGGTGGTATGGTTGTTGCAGTGACCAGTAGGAAAATCCACCACCTTGGCACTACTGGTTTTGGTTCTGGGCTACAGCAGGGAATTTTCAGAGATCTTATACCCCTCAACATCCATCTGTCCCCAATTGTGTTGTTCCTTGACGTTTTTCATAATCCATCCCTGGCTCTGATGTCAGCCGTCGTGGAATAGGTCTGCCAATCTTGGGTGGGAAATTTTAAAATTGTTTACTGGCATATTGACGTTTGGTTCTCTGCCGGCCAGTCACAGACTGACAGACTTAGGGCCTCTTGATATCCCCCTGATTTAGACAGGGCATTCAAATATGCTTTTGAAAGTTGCCAAACCTGTTTTGCAAGATTTGTTTGTTCTATCTTTTTTTATATGTACCCTGTTTGCCCCAATAATGTGATATTGCTGTTTTGGTCTATATACTGGCTCTAGAATGTTTTTTTTTTTTTTTTGAATGTCCAAGACCCTCTTTATTAAACAATAAGATCTTCCAGTCGGTCTCCAGTGAATCCTGGTGAGCTGTCCTGTTATGTGAAGACCTTCTTCGTCTGAAGATCAGTAGAGTACCTCAACGCATCTGGAGGAAGCAGACGCGTGTCATCGCAGTCTTGATGGCAGGAGTGGAATTCTCTGCATGGAAATAGGATACCATGTTCCAGGAGAAAATCCAAATCTTCAGAGAGATTGGAGGATAAGTGTAGCCCTTGGGTCAATATAGGCATCAGCTAGCGGTTATCTTAGAACTGCCTACCAAGGATCATATCCTCTACTAGATGGAACTGCTGCAAGAGGTGATCAACGAGCACAAAGAGACAAAGAGAGGAACATCTGGCAGAGCAATTGTAGAGCTCAGAGGGTAAAGGTTATGATCTCTGAGAGGAGGTTCTGCTGGATCAGTGGAGAGTGTTATCCTGGCAAGAGGAGCACCTCAAAGATTGGCTGGAGGATCTGGTCTACAGGGAGGTGGAACTAGAATAGGCCATTTCAAGCCTCCCTCTTGGCAGAAAAGCGACTCTCAGGTGGCACCGACCAAGCAGTGGCCCCATCAGAGCTGCTGCTTAACCTTACTTGGACCACCCACCAGATGGTGGGTGGTCCATTAGAGACCACTGTTGGAGCTGCTTTGCTGGCTCTAGTTTTGTTTATTGGGGGTGGTTGTTGGGGTTTAGACTTAGGGAGCCAGATCTACTTACCCCAAGCATCATTGTGCTGGCGAGCTATGGGTCTTGGAAGTGATCCGTCTCGCTATTGTTCTGGGACAAGATCTATGGAAGTCTTGTCCTGCTCAGGTCACTGGAAAGTGGGAGAGGTTGTGGAGACACTGTCCCCTGTCCGCCTGTGAGCAGTAATATAGAAGGATTGGTCATACCTGTCTACTAATGAGATCTACAGAAGTGTGTATGCTCTGTGCACTTCCTCTGTTTCAATTAACTTAAACCAGTTTTACTTTTGTGTTTTGGTTAAAAAGAATAAAGTATAAAGCATGCTTTTTAAAATGCATGAAAAAAATGTGTTTCATGGCCCTTTAACTATAGGTATAACTTTACATACTGTACATTTAATTAAAGCTTCATATTCTACACTGTCTGCTCTGTACAAGGTGCAGTGCATATGAAGCAGTTTCGGGATTCACTTCTAAGCAGTAAAGGGTTTGACACGTGGCCATGTTTCATCTTAAAAAATAATAATAAAAAAACAAAACCTGTTGTGGATTACTGGAAATACTGAAAAACAATAAATAGCATCTTACATGCTAGCAGATATGATTGTTAGCTTCCATGGGAATCTTATATTCTCATGCTTTCAAATATATTGCCAATATTTCTGCAAAAGAACTGGAGTCATGGTACTGTGTGTGTTCTCTATTTCTTAATAGCTGATATCAGCTTATTGGTTCTATTGGATTTAACCACAAACACATAATCATGACTACTATCATTGTTTACGGCTGATGTGTTAAGCACCTTGTTGTTGTTGTTCAGTCGTGTCCGAGTCTCCATGATCCTATCGGCCGCAGCACTCTATACACGTGTTGTTATGTCTCTGGTCATGCTTATCCATAAGGTTTTCTTGGCAAAGTTACTGGAGTATGTAATTCCAACCTTTGGCATTAGTGAACCTCTCAATGTACATGATGCTTTGAATGATTCATATAAATACTTGAATCAGACCGTCTCTTCCAGTGATTCCATTACTTTGTTCATGATGTACATATGTCTGTCTGGGTCCTAATTCTTTCTATCTGGAAGTTAAGAGCCTGAGTTTGAAAAATTCCAGTGTTAAATAAGTTGTACTTTGCTGTCCGTAATAGTTATGCAATGAGATTTTGGAGTTATTATTTCAAAAGTAGGCACATGGTGGGACAATGGGATACTTAATTGTATAGGATTATGTACAAGCAGAAAACCGATTTGTTAATGACACTTTATACTGTAGATGAATGGTGCCCAAATTATAATGTGTGGTCAAGAAGTGGTGTGTGAGTTACGCTCTAGTGGTCTACAGCTGGTTTTACAAGAAACGTATGACTTTTCTTAAAAAAAAAAATATTCAAATTTCCTGCAGCTGGTCCTTAAAGGGCATGTGGCACACTATTGTGCAATCCTGGCTGCGGGGGTACTGTAAGTACCCCCGAGGCACCTAAAATTAACACCCAACCAATGCTGGGGGTCCCCATTGGGACCCCCTGCAGCCTCCCCCTATTATCCCTTGCTGCGGGGCTCCCATTTGGGACCCCCGTGGCAGTCAGTGTTAACCCCTGCTGCAAAGGTACTTCAAGTACCCCCCGGCACCTAAAATTAACCCCCCTTTGGTGGGGGTTCCCATTGGGACCCCTGCTGAATTTAAAATTAAAATTTCCCGCCGTGGGTGCTTAAAGGACCCGCAATCACTAAAAAAATTAACACCTGCTGCAGGGGTACTTCAAGTACCCCCCCAGGCATCTCAAATAGACCCCCATCACTCATGGGGGTCTATACAGACCCCTGTAAGCCTGTATTTTACCCCATCACTTATGGGGTCTATACAGGCCCGCATAAGCCTCTAATTAACCCCCTTAGTCCCATAAAGGCCTATACAGACCCTCATGGGACACAATTTAACCCCAATAATAACACTATAAGTGCCATGAGGGTCCTCCAGGACCCTCATGACACTAAGTCTATGCACTACCCTGCACTACACTATCAGCCACCCCAATAAACCAATAAATCTAAATTAACCCCATTTAAGTAATTAACACTGTTTAACCCTCACCATACCTAATTAACCCTGTCCCAAACTACTTAACCCCATCTAGTCCTGTTTAAGCCTAACTGGGCCTATTTAAGCCTAACTGGGCCTATTAACCCTTTCTAGTCCTATTTAACCCTGTCTAGACCTATTTAACCCTGTCTAGTCCTATGTAACTCAATCCTGTCCTATTTAACCCCATTTAGTCCTATTTAACCCTAACTGGGCCCTTTTAACCCAAAATGTACCCAGTAAAACCCATCCCATAAACCCCCTCCTACCCTACCCTTTTAACCCCAACACTATTAACCCCTAATACAATCCCTATTACCCCACTAACGACAAAAACCTAGAATTACAATAAATTAAAAACCCACCTAATTACACAAAATAAAAAAGGCCATTATCAAAAATAAAAAAGAGCATTATCAATAAAAACAAAAAAACTAAATTACATAAAATAAAAAATGAAAACTTTTAGCTTTTGTGGACAGGTGTCTTTTTTTTTATACAGGTAAAAATCTGAGATAAGGAGCACTCCCTTTTTAAGAGAGTGCTCCTAATCTCCGCTCGTTACCTGTATAAAATACACCTGGGAGCCAGAAATCTTGTTGATTGATAGGGGATCAAATACTTATTTCACTCATTGGCCTCCAGATCAATTAATAACTTTTGTGACATGCGTTTTTCTTGTTTGCTTGTTTTTTTGTTTTTTTGGTTATTCTGTCTCTCACTGTTAAAATATACCTACCATTAAAATTCTATACTGATCATTTCTTTGTCAGTGGACAAACGTTTAAAATCAGCAGGTGATCAAATACTTTTTCCCCCCACTGTACAATAAAAATCCCTAAATCTTCCTAAAACAACCACTTCACTAAACTAAGAATAGAGTAAATAAGCCCACTTACCTTGCCCATATGCCCCTCCTGTGACAACGGTTTTCTGGCCTTCGTCCCTAGCATAAGGGCCCATCCTTCATAGCCGCAGGTCCGACACCCCTAGGATAAAAAGAAACATAAAATTAGTAAAAAAATAAACACAACATATCATCATAAACATTCTAAATAGTACACTTACCTTTCCGTGATGCCCCCATCCTCCTGGTAGTCTTCGTCGACAGGGCCTGTCGAAAAAAATCCGCCACTCCCCCCAAAAAAAAAGGAACAGAGCTCCTCCCTGGAGAAGCTACCCACCGCAAAAAGGCTTTTCGTGCATGCTCCCGTAAAAAAAATCAAATGGTGCTTTCTGATTGGCGCGGTCAATCAAATTTCAGAAGTCTCCAAGGTGTGAGTTAATCAGAATGGCATACACCCCTATATGCCATTCTGATTGGCTGATGGACCTGTCAGTCATTTGTAAACCTATCAGAAGGCACAATTTCCTTCAGCCAATCAGAATGTGATACACCCTTGATTCTGATTGGCTCCAAGCATCTGCATCTTGTGATTGGCTGCAATCTGTTTTACCGTTACATCAGCCAATCACAATGGGATATATATATACCCTGTGGTGTGTATCCTATTCTGATTGGCTGAAGGCAATAGTACCTTCTCATTGGCTGACGGATCTGTCAGTCATTTGTAAACCAATCAGAAGGGCATATATCCCATTGTGATTGGCTTACAATGACTTTACAAATGACTGACCGGTTCATCAGCCAATGAGAATGGCATATAGGGGTGTATCCCATTCTGATCGGCTGGAATTTGACCACATTTTCAGCCAATCAAAAGGCATCATTTGACATTTTTTACCGGAGCATGCGCGAAAAGCCTCATTTGCTGCGAGGAGCTTTTCCAGGGAGGAGCTCCGTTACTTTTTTTTTTTTTTTTATAGCGGCAGATTTTTTTTTGCCGGGCCCTGGCGGTGAAGAATACCAGGAGGATGAGGGCTTCGCAAAAAGGTAAGTGTACTATTTAGAATTTTTCTGATGATATGTTGTGTTTATTTTTTATGAATTATGGACCCTCATGGCACTTATAGTGTTGTTATTATTGGGGTTAAATTGTGTCCCATGAGGGTCTGTAATTAACCTTGTGGGACTGATGAGGTTAAGTGGTGTCCTATAAAGGTCTGTATTGGTCCCTGTGGGACTGAGGGGATTAATTAGAGACCTATGGGGGTCTGTATAGACACCCATGAGGCGGGAAATTTGAATTTTAAATGCAACGGGGGTCCAGATCCAGCCCTGATCGGGACCGCCGCTGCAAGGGGTGATAGTGTGACACTGCGGGAGTCCCAATGGGGAACCCCAGCATAGGGGGGTTACTTTTTTGTGCCGGGGGGGTACTTGAAGTACCCTTGCGGCATAAGTTAACACATTGACTGCAGCAAGGGTTAATTTTGGGAGGTTATGGGGTCCCGATCGTGACCCCTGCAGCATGGGGTTAGAAGTAGGGAGCAGGGGGAGGTTTAGAGGCTTTAGGGAGGTTTGGGGGCTGGATCAGGGTCTTTTGTTCTGCACGCGCAGCGTAGTTTGGGATTTCTTAGCCTTTGAGGGTGCTCTGGAGCACCCTTGGGGCTTCAGCCAACATTTGCTTGTTATGGGCTGGCTCGCTGGGGACATCTTAGAAATTTAATAACATGATTAGATCGGAAGTGTTACATGGATGACAGATCAATGGGTTTTCAGGCTGCAACGTTATACGTTGCCTGTCTCTTAGGCATTTCTCGGCCAGCCTGCGTTTTCAAACGCAAGTTGACTGCGTGTCAGTTTTAGAGGGGAATTTAATAGCAACGCAGTGCTACTTATGTCACTATGTGCTAAGAGTTGGCTCTAATTTAATGAGGCTGTTATTCCGGAAATAATTAAGAGAGTATACTTGATGTTCCAAGACCATCAGATTACTTGAGCTATATTATAGTATTTTATTAATCATTTAATTTACATGATTTTTTTTTAAAGATTTTATTAATCCATGGTAGTTTAGAGACACATGAGAGGTATAGTTAGTGGTCAGAGGAGTATTGTTGAATTCTTATTACGTGCCCTCTGCTATTTTAGCAAAACGGCCATTCTGGCAAGGCTCTGGAACCATAGGTGGTGAAAAATCAACGTTGTATCCGTACTATACTTTGTTTTTATTTGCCCAAGCTAGACTACAGTACAGCATAGGACTTTACAATTGCTAAGCAGCAGACACTTACATCACTAACAGCCCTATTAAATTTGAAGCCCTTAGAGGCATCGGCACACGCTCGTAAATGTTGCAGGCTTCAAATTCAGCTGCGGTACAGAGCTATTAAATTCAACCATTCCGCAAGTTAATAAAATACTATAATATAGCTCAAGTTAAACCATTCTTGCGCACGTTGGATGATGATCAATTGGTCAAACCCGTAGTTACCGGTTTAGACGGAGCCAATGGCAAATGAGATAGTCATCATTACATCACTGAAAAATGGAGGTTAGATTTCATAGCCTTATTAATCTCAATTATGGGTTATGATCTGACCCGCATTTCAGAAATAATGCTGTATTAATAAATCAGTAAATATTATATTCAAGTCCATGCGAGTTCCATTATATGAATTGGCACACTGATTGCCGGGATCGATATAACATGGAAATTAAACAGAAAATAATGTATTTTATATTACATCACTTTCATTATATGTACAATAGTGTGCGTATATTGGCATTTATGGTGCTATGGATAGGACTTTTACCCCTTGTGGGTCCTCTCTAGTACCCGTTGGCGCTTTGGCTCCATTTGCGGGTTACGGGGCTGAACGCCAGTGGATTCGTAGCCATTTAATAGTGATTTTCGAACGTAACAGTTACTGCTTGACAGATTAAAGGATTTGCGGCCACGAAGTTCAGACTTCAACATCCCATATGGTTTTTTCGATCTTAACCCGTAAGTCGTTGGCGGGTTGCTTTACGGGGGCCAATTTAATAGCTGTAAGTCTTGTGGGCTCCTTTACGGGCTGCGGTTTTACACGTTGAGTAAATTTAATCGGGCTGTAAGTGTTCCACCGAGACCCACATAAGTATTGAAGTGGTCTGCTAAGGTCCTTGACAATTAAGAGTCTCTGATTAAAATGTTGAAGAACCAATACAGTATGTCACTGGCACCCCTCACCTATAATAGTGAATACCATTTTGTATCTCCAGAAGAGGATAAATAGTTACAAAGTAATTGAGGTAAAAAAAAAGACTTTTACTCCATCAAGTTGAACGCTTTTAGATCTCCTCTGATCTCTGTAATATGCAGATTGTTATTTGTTAATTAAGTGTTA
Source organism: Discoglossus pictus (assembly GCA_027410445.1). Classification (NCBI taxonomy): domain Eukaryota; kingdom Metazoa; phylum Chordata; class Amphibia; order Anura; family Alytidae; genus Discoglossus; species Discoglossus pictus. Next base: position 13,122,724 of record CM050165.1, on the reverse strand, counting down.
ATTGATCCAGTAAAAGGCAAACCGAAACAAAAAACATTAAAACATTGCCAATTGTCTCAAAAGGGGGAAAAATAAAATTAATTCCTGACACCAGATACTGGCGATCGGATTCCTCACTGGATCAATACTCCCTCACTAATTATCCAGGATAACCCTGAATACCATTTTATTTAAAAATGATATCCAATCCCTTTTAAATGTATCTATCAAATCCGCTGTCACCACCTCCTTTGGTACAGAATTCCACAGATTAACCACCCTTACTGTGAAGAACCCTTTTCTTTCTTTAATGTGGAATATTTTTCTTCTAACCTCAAAGGACGTCTTGTCAGTTGAAAACCTCTTGGCACAAAAAGTTCACTTGACAAAGCCTTGTTTTGACCCTGGATATATTTATATAGGGTAATCGTATCCCCTCTTAGACGCCTTTTTTCTAGTGAAAATAAGATTAATTTGGTTAGTCTTTCTTCATAACTTAGCTCCTCCATAAATAATAGGCATCTCAAAAGAGGGCAGTTTAAATGGAGTATGGTCTAAAGATGGTAGGGTGTCAAAATATATAGTAAATATTTTGTCTAGTTATGTCGGAAGTAATGTTAATTGTCAAAACTGTTTTATGAGCGGAAACTGAGATACTGCACCATAACACAATCCATACAGTAAAGTTTTATTTATTTATGAGCTCTCTAAATATGGAGAAGAAAACATCTGGGTAATCCTAGTATTACATCTTTCCAAAGAGGTTTAGCAGCCACATCACAGCTGTAAACAAAGGTTTGGGAGTGGACGAGTTGTGCAGGAAATGGATATATTTTATAAATATGAGACTGATAAATCTCCAGTATTATTATTCCTTACTAGTTGATAATCTCACCTAATTAAAGACTTACTAAACACTCAAAACATTTCAAAGGGTATTTTACCCCAAAGGCATATATGGAAGCTTCCTGGATGTTACTAGGTATATAATATCCTTGTGTATCTATTTACTGACATGTACTTTATTTTATTAAGAAGTGCTTATAACCTTCTGCTTATAATCATGCAAATAGTCCCTGTGTGTGCAGTGTGGTGTCCTAGCCTATCCGGGACCATGTATGAGCAGAATCTTTTTTGAAAGGTGGTCCCTGAAGGCCCATCCAGCACTGGAAAATGATTTTACATGTTAGGTAAGCTCATGCCAGCTTTTGGAAACTCAGATGTTGGGCAGTTACTTAGTGTAAAAAGGTGGTACTATTGGCCTACATGAACTGGTGCTGGTCCATGTCGATGGATTGGATTGAGAAACAGATGAGAATTGGGAAAGATAAAGAGGGATGAGGTGTAGAGTAGGAAGGGTTGAAGAAGTGATCAGTTGTAGGAACGAAACGAAGCATGTGCATAGACGAGTAGGAGGAGTGAAGAGTGGATATGAGACAGAAATAAAGAAGGGGGATGACAGGTCATTAGTGGCACAAGGTGAGTGGAAGTGGAGGAAAGAATATAAGATTAAAAGGGCTGAAGGAATTGGAAAGAGGAACGATAAGATGGACATTTTGAAAATGTATTATTTTGAATTTTATCACTATAGTAGTAGGATCTTATGAATGTTTGGAACATTTGCCATGTTGGTTACGCTTTTACCGGGCTCGCAAAGCGAGGCGAGCAGTTGACTCACGGGCCTGCGAGGCCCGTGGGACTTAGGCTGCAATGAGCGCCGAAGAACTTAGGACCAAAGCTTGTAAAACAGCTGAACAACGCAACGGCAATCGCACATCCCGTAGGACTTGGGACCGAAGCACGTAAAATGCCCGAACAACGCAACTGGATAGACCACCAAAAAAACACAATTATGCCTCAAATTCACTTACACACTTATCCACAGCACAGGGGAGAGCCAGGTATCCTGTGAGTGAGGTTGCAAGTTAATTTGAGGCATATTTGCCGTATTTTCACGATCGAAAATTGCCTATGCAAGAAAAAAAATGGCGGCCCAAAAAAAATGTGTAAAAAAAATAAATGAAAAACAGCCCAAAGCCAGTAACACTTAAACCATGCCTGAAAACACTTAACCCAAGGCAGTAACAATAATTGTGAGGCCCCTAAACTACACAGGGGGAAAGGCTCGCCATGAGCGCCGAAGGTGCTCAAGCGTGAGGCCTATAAAGTACACAGGGGTCATTACGAGGCACACGATGAGTGCTGAAGGTAATCATTGCAAACCAGGAAAGTTGAAGTACACAGGGGAGAGACTCGCGATGAGCACCAAAGGTGCTCAGAGGGGCAAAATCCTCACATTGTGTGGCAAACAGCATTGCCAGGTTTACAATTTTATCCCCTTCAGTTTTGACGGGCAATTTCCTTTCATTTATTTATAAAGCATAACATATTCTGTAGCGCTATACACGGATAAGTACAATGCAAAAGCAATATTAAAACATTGCAAACATGGAGGGCCCTGTATTTGAGCTTAAAATGAGATGTACATAGAGCTTGTTCCAAAACAAAATTGAAAACTCACAAACTTACAATCTAAAGTGTTTGGTGTGATACAGGAGGGTGATAGATACAAGATGACTGTGTGTAAGGCAATAGGCTCAAGCAAGTGGATGTGTCTGTGTGTTGCAATGTATATTGTGGGTGTGAGTGATATTATCAGAGTGTGCAGTTTTGCATATTAAACAGATGCGGTTTTAGTAAGTTTTTGAAGGTTTGGAGACAGGAGGAGTCTAAGCAAGGAGTTCCATAGTGTAGGTGCAAAATGAGAAAAGTCCTGAAGGTGGAGTGAGAGGAGGTGATAAGAGAGGAGGAAAGAAGAAGATCATTAGCAAAGAGAACAGGACGGTTGGGGGAGTATTTTGAGACGAGAGCAGATATGAGTGTGCACCTTCATTTGAAGAGGGACAACTGTAGAAGTATAGTTGAAGAAGATATATTTGTTGTGAAGCTCTGAGGCATGATCTGTACAATGAGTTACTGTGAGACCGTGATGATAGCCAAAATAATACTGTAATCAATTTGGAATTTCGGTTGTACTATCCTGCTAACAGATTTATATGGACGTTTCATAGATGATTTAGACTACTGATCTATATATTATGTTACGTTCTTGTCTGCCAGATAAAGAGCCTTCGTGCATGATTTATTTGGTACAAAATCTTCCTTTTTTAACTACCGTATATACTCGAGTATAAGCCCCCCCCGTGTCTCTCTAACCCCCCCGTGTCTCTCTAACCCCCCGTGTCTCTCTAACCCCCCCGTGTCTCTCTAACCCCCCCGTGTCTCTCTAACTTCCCCCGTGTCTCTCTAACCACCCCGTGTCTCTCTAACCCCCCCCCCCCGTGTCTCTCTAACCCCCCCCCCGTGTCTCTCTAACCCCCCCCATGTCTCTCTAACCCCCCCGTGTCTCTCTAACCCCCCCGTGTCTCTCTAACCCCCCCCGTGTCTCTCTAACCCCCCCCCCCCCCCGTGTCTCTCTAACCCCCCCCCGTGTCTCTCTAACCCCCCCCCGTGTCTCTCTAACCCCCCCCGTGTCTCTCTAACCCCCCCCCGTGTCTCTCTAACCCCCCCCGTGTCTCTCTAACCCCCCCCGTGTCTCTCTAACCCCCCCCCGTGTCTCTCTACCCCCCCCGTGTCTCTCTACTCCCCGTGTGTCTCTCTAACCCCCCGTGTCACTTTCCCTCCTAATTCTCAACCCCCCTCCTCATTCTCAACCCCCCTCCTCATTCTCCCTCCTCAACCCCCCTCCTCAACCTAACCCCCCCTCATCATTCTAACCCCCCCCCAAATACCTCCCCCTCTCCCCTCACTTATCTGCTTCTGCTCCGGCCTCCGCTCCTTTTTGACCCGGTGCGCATGTGACGTCACATGCGTGCAGCGTCATTAGCATATACCGGGTGCCGATGAGGATGGGGGGGTTGAGGAGGGGGGTTGAGGGTGGTGAGGTTGAGGAGGGGGTTGAGGTTGAGGATGAGGATGAGGATGGGGGGTTGAGGAGGGGTTGAGGAGGGGGGTTGAGGTTGAGGAGGGGGGTTGAGGAGGGGCTTGAGGATGAGGATAGGGGGGTTGAGGAGGGAGGTTGAGGATGGGGGGGTTGAGGATGAGGGGGTTGAGGAGGGAGGTTGAGGATGGGGGGGTTGAGGAGAGAGGTTGAGGATGAGGAGGGAGGTTGAGGATGAGGAGGGAGGTTGAGGATGAGGAGGGAGGTTGAGGAGGGGGTTGGATGAGGGATGAGGAGGGAGGATTAGGAGTGAGGTTGAGGAGGGTGATAAGGGAGGGGGAAGAGACACAGGGAAGGGAGAGGGGAGAAGAGACACAGGGAAGGGAGAGGGGAGAAGAGACACAGGGAAGGGAGAGGGGAGAAGAGACACAGGGAAGGGAGAGGGGAGAAGAGACACAGGGAAGGGAGAGGGGAGAAGAGACACAGGGAAGGGAGAGGGGAGAAGAGACACAGGGAAGGGAGAGGGGAGAAGAGACACAGGGAAGGGAGAGGGGAGAAGAGACACAGGGAAGGGAGAGGGGAGAAGAGACACAGGGAAGGGAGAGGGGAGAAGAGACACAGGGAAGGGAGAGGGGAGAAGAGACACAGGAGAGATAGGGGGACACAGAGGGCACAAGAGGGACACATTTCCCACCCTCGGCCTATACTCGTGTCACTCATTTTACCCAGTATTTTGTGATAAAATAGGTGCCTCAGCTTATACTCGGGTCGGCTTATTCTCAAGTATATACGGTAATCATGCCATATTATAGTTGAAATACCCCTTATATTGTATCACTGATGTACCAAGTTTTTCTGTTCTACTGTTATTCGAAAATATGTTTCTTTTCACTCATATTTCCCTCTTGACTTTGAAAAAAACATCTGGTCTTGATTGATATTGAGTACTTGTTGTACTGTTTCTATATTTGTTATGTCTTTGTTTTCATTTATGATTGAGTGAATATCTTATCTAAAAATACGTCTCGGAAACTTCTAATAAAAACATTGCAGATGGCATTCGATCTACTTGTACTGATCTTTATTGGCAATAATGACCTCTTGGAAGTATGTTTAAGTAGGTTGTAACGGAAACTCGTATCACACAATGTAACCTATGTTTATACATTCTACACAACAGACATTTCTAGCTTTTTAGATGGATATCTCCGTAAAGCATCATCATTATTCAAGCTACAAACATTTTCATTTCTTTCTAATCATCGAAGACGTAAACATTTTGTTCGACGCAATTGGCTAAAAATAGAAAAATAATATAATTATTTTTGACTAATTTATAGTTTGTCCTGAATTATTTATAAATCATAGCTGAGGTCAGAGTTTTCCAAAGGCACAAAGATTAGCTTGTAAAATACCATAAAATATTGAGGGTAATAATCCATTGGCAGTTAACTTGCAAATCTGCTGTATATTTGGGTATTAGAAACATATTTATCTGGCCTCCTAACTGAGAATATTTTCAAATGGCTATGGTGAAACGAGAATAGAAAGTGGAGGTGTTTATCAAGTGTAAAAAAAAAAAAATAGATTCCAATACCAAATAGCAATTGTCTGAAAATGTTAAGAAAATATAACAATACTATCAACCTGCCCGTCAAAAATGATGGGAATACAATTTTAAGGCTGGGAATGCTGTACCTTCGTCTCTCATCGCCTGGCTCGTCTACTGTACGGGTCTCGCTATGAGCGCCTTTGGCAGGCCTTGGCAAGCCACAACTGTCGTGCTTTGCAGTTATCACCTTCGGCGCTCATTGTGAGCTTCCCCCTGATGTATTTTTGGGGCCTCGCGATGAGTGTTACTGCCTTGGGTTAGGTGTTACTGACTTGCGTTAGATGTTACTGCCTTCGGCCTCGTTTTCGTCCTGTTACGTTTTTTCTGCGGCCATTTGTTTCTTGCGTAGACGATTTTTCGAGTGTTAAACGCCAAATATGCCTCAAATCAACTTGCAACTTCACTCATAGGCTCCCTGGCTCTCCCCCTGTGCTGTGCTGTGTGTAAGTGAATTTGAGACATAATTGTGTTGTTTTGTTGGTCTTTCCAGTTGCGTGGTTTGGGTGTTTTACGTGCTTCAGTTCTAAGCCTTCGATGCTAATTGCAGCCTAAGTCCAACTAACAGCTACAATGTACTTGCTGACCTCTTGTGTTCTGCAGACATGTTATGGCATAAAACGTCAGGTTTAGACAACCTAATTACAGATGTATCTAGGTGGAAACTTCAATTGAGGGGAAAAATAAGAAACCCGGAAACACTGGAAATATGCATCCTATTTTAAGGGATATTAAATTATATTTTTTGACAGATTGGTTTCTTTTTAGTGAATTTTTTTTGTGAATAACTTCCAGGGTCTCAAGGTTTTCAATTAGGACAATAAAAATGATGTTCTTTTTAATCATACCAAAAGTATTCAGTGGAACCTCTATATTAGTCATTAATCCATTCCTGAGGGACAGCCGGATACTGCATCAGAGGATAATAGAATACATTTTTTCCATAGGAATGAACTAAAATTTTAAAAAATACGTTCCCAGCCGCGAATCCGATACATAAATAAATACAAATGTAACTAGAACTTTACCGTTACTGAAGAGTGATGATGGCAGAAGCTGAAGAGGAACAAAGGAATCACAAATAATAGTTGTCGTAATTGCGAATTTGTTGGTAACGCAAAGTTAAAAGTTACGGGGGCTAGTGCATGCACCCGCACGACTTTGCTGCAATGAGTGCCGAAGGCCCACAAGACTTTTTGAAAACGGCTGGCAATGAGCCCTTAAGCCGCTCATTGCCAGGCCCACGATGAGCGCAAGGCACACAACACTTTTTTAGACTTTAACGTTTTTGTTTTTTTTAAGCCTGTAACTCGGAAGTCGCCTAAAGACCGCCAGAAGACTCCAATTAATAAAAAAAATAACTTACAACCACACACAGCACAGGGGGAGAGGCAGGGAGCCTGTGAGTTAGGTTGCAAGTTAACTTGAGATTTAATTGGCGTTTTTAGGAGATCAGAAATCGGTTAAGTGAGGAATGGCAGCCTTAAAAATGGGGGCCGTAAAGCCGTATTTGTTTTGAAAAAGGCTCAAAACTAGGCCGAAGACAGTTAGACTTAGGCACTCATCGCAAGGCCTGCAAGATTTGATCAGGCAGAGAGAGAAGTAAGACACAGGGGAGGGAGAGAGGGTGGAAGGAGACACAGGGGAGGGAGAGAGGGTGGAAGGAGACACAGGGAAGGGAAATAAGGGGGAAAAGACACAGGGCAGGGAGAGGGGGGCAGGGGGAAACGTACACATGAAGAGGGGGAAACAGACACAGGGCTCAGATTGCAGACCTTGTGATGGGATGGGCTGGTCTCGCGATGAGCGCCAAAGTCCTTCCGCGCAGGCCACGAAAGTTACGGGTTGGATAATGCATGGAATGAACGGTGAATCCGGGAGGGGCTCCCAATGAGCGCCAATGGCGCTCCTCACGGGGCTTGCAATGAGTGCAGAAGGTGCTCATTAAGAGGCATGAAAGTGGTGGGTTGGGCGAGGCCTGCAATAAGCTGCAAAGCCTCTCATCGCGTGGCCCGTAAAGTAGACGGTGGGAAAGGCTCACAGTGAGCACCGAAGGCCCTCAACGTGAGGCCCGCAAGTTAGAGGTGGGAGAGCCTAGCATTGTGTGGCAAATGGCATTTCCAGCCTTGAAATTTTATTGCCGTCATTTTTGACGGACAAGTTGCTAGTTATTATATAGAAGGGGAGTCACTGTCCATTAACCATCAGGTAACTCCAATTCTGGTGATCGGTGTCTTTTTTGTCCTTTTGCTGGCCATTCACCAGCACTCGATTTAGCAAAGAACTTGTCCAATGTTTATTTTATGTCTGATTTTCTTTACTTTTGTGACTATTAATGGATTTTGGATGAATGTAAGAACATTTTTTGCCTAAAAAAATTGTATTTGACACACATTGAGGCAGAGGTTCCACTGCATATATGATCATGTGACTCTTCTGCCAAACCCGTATTCATCAACATTGATCTATAAAAGGCAAAATGGGCAATATCCATGAGTCTGTTGTTTCATATACTGTAAGTAAGTTATGAAGACTGTCTTATACACTATACCTTTTTGGTCACTACTTGTTGGCTATTTTATTACAAATGGTTGCAGTCTCATGCTCTGTATGGACCCTATTGCTACAGCCAATCACTTAATTAAAATATATTGTTCTTTTGACATGCATTAACAGACTTTTTTGTACACAGTGTTCTGGCAGGCTACAATGGCACCATATTTGCCTATGGACAGACCGGCAGTGGGAAGACCTTTACCATCACCGGTGGAGCAGAGCGTTACAGTGACAGAGGGATTATTCCAAGGACTCTGTCGTACATCTTTGAGCAATTGCAGAAGGTACACTTTCTAGGTGTGCATGTAATGCTCCGTGATTGATGTATATTGTATTAGAATAACCTATATAACCTTTACTTTTTGTTAAATGCACCCAGCATAATGAAAACCCCTTTAGCCCAGTTATATACAATTATAAGGATTTTTTTTTTAAATGTCCTATGCTTACCTGTGGGAGGTTGCCATGCTGGCCCATCTACCGCCTCCCATGCCTTAGAGCGTGTTACTATGTAAGGTGGACATGAAGCAAGTAGTGACTCTCCTGTGATTCTCAATACAGCACAGCCAGCAAATATGAATTGGTATACCCAGTAATGTAATAGAGGTTCCTGCACTAGACGCTACACCACATGACCCAATGAACCAATAGGAAGCTGCTGTCTGGATTAGACTGGATTCATTTAAAGTGAATTTCCATAGAAACATTTTACTTTTTATATGAAGGAACATAATTACTAGGTTAGACTAGGTTACTTGTTACTTCTAAATTAATCGGTAATCACCTGTCTCCTCAAACACTGACTGGTATAATCCAAAAGAACAATTCTCTCAAGTTGTAGTTATATTGTTCCATTTATGGTGTACAGTTATTTTAGCAATTTTAAACTTTTTGCAGACGAAAATAAGTTCAGCTAATAAGGATAGTAATGTCACATATCAGCTTTATGTCAGCAGGTGCAGGAATTTAGGTAAAGAGAATTGATTTGCATGGACACATATGGCAAATTATAAATGAAATTGGCAATGAAAACTTTGCATTAGTGTTTTGAAGCGGTATGATTGCACAGAGTCCCATGCACCTGTGTACCACACTGACTCTTGAGGCTTTATCGTGTTTAAATTCTCCTTTCAGGACAGTAGCAAGATATACACAGTCTATATTTCCTACTTGGAAATCTACAATGAATGTGGATTTGATCTGCTTGATCCAAGACATGAGGCATCCAAACTGGAGGATCTACCGTAAGTAGCAAAAATATGTCAATCAGAGCCTTTTGCTAAATGGCCAATGATCAGAAATTTTCTCCAACTGGAACCCGCATAAATAAAGTATGTGTTTTATATATGTGTGTGTGACAGTTGAGTCACATTATTATGACCTAATATCTAATATCCTGAAGAAACGCTGTGTGCAGCATGGGCAGCAGCTAGACGGTGTGGTAGTGAGTCAGTAAGATGCTGTAAGGTTAGCGAGGGTATCTGGAGCCCTGCATACTGCAGTGCATCTGACAGCTGCTGAAAAGTGCGTGGTGGAGGATCCATACAGCGAACATGGTGATCAAGAGGATGGATAGATAACCCAATGTCTAGAGAGTGGCTTCCAGCGGTATGAGTGGACCCAGACAATACCAAGAAAACCATATGGCTGCCGTCACCTGCTTGTGTTCTTCCAAAAATGGTTGCAGAGTGTTTGTTTGTTTTTTCTCTGAGGTTTCGCTCCTGACATACCAACATCAGTCCAGTGGATGGAGCAGAAAGCGTGACTCATCAAATGGTCCAATTCTGGTACTGTTGTGCAAATTGAAGCCGTTTCTGACAATGAATGTTCATCAGCAAGGGTGCAGTGACCAGCCGTTTGCTTCAGAGCCCCATACTCAACAGGGTTCGCTGTACTGTCATTTTAGACAGGTGCTCATCACGAGGCACGCACGTAGGACTTTAAAAGAGATTGAAGATGGCCTCAAGATGAGCGCCATAGGCGCTCATCGCGAAGCTCACAGCACAATAGTGCCTTTACAGGGTCCCTTTAAGGGTCCTCTGTCCCGTCAGATGTAATTTGTCCTATTACGCTCCACCGATGGAGGATGGAAATAGAATGAAGATGTCCATAGCCGAAGCCAGTAACACTTTACCTTAGCCAGTAACACTTAGCCGAAGCCCGTAACTTGCAAGACCGCCAAAAAACTAACAATAATGTACAAAATAAATTAAAAACTTCACACACAACTCAGGGGGACAGCCAGGGAGCCTGGGAGCGAGGTTGCAAGCTAATTTGAGTCCTAATTGACGTTTTTAGGAAATAGAAAATCAGCTAAGCGAGCAAAAAAATGGCCGTCCCAAATTTTCACAAACAGGATCAAAACGAGGCCCAAGTCAGTAACTCTTCACCCAAGTCAGTAACTCTTCACCCAACCTAGTATCACTTAGCTGAACAACGGCTGGCACGCGGGACTTAGCAATGAGTGCCAAAGGCGCTCAGCGCGTCGTGGCGTGTTGCATGACGTCTGCAATGAGTGCTCCTTGCAGGGCTCGCGATGAGCACCGAAGGTGATCATTGCAAAGCACCAAAGTAGACAGGCGGAAAGGCTTGCAATAAGTGTCGAAGGCGCTCATTGAGAGCCATGCTCAGAGGCGGCAGAGTCTCGCATTGTATGGCAACCCGCATATCCAGCCTTAAGTGTGTGTGTGTATGTGTGTATATATATATATATATATATATATATATATATATATATATATATATATATATATATATATATATATATATATATATATATATATATATATATATATATATATATATATATATATATATATATATAGGTGTGTGAAAGTGCTTTGATACTCTGAAGGAATTTCAAAAACATCCAGGATATAAAAACATTTGAAATGAAGATGATCACATTCCTCAACACTAAGGATACAGGACTTAACATTGACCAAACTTTTGCATTTACCGGATGAATATGCCTGTGCCCATAAAATTTGTACAACTGCTCCAAAATACATTTCTAAAGTATAATGCATTCCTATGAAGGGCTTCTTTCCAAGCTAATAAAAAACAGCCTGGGTTTTTTAGACAATTTTGTCCACCCTTTTATAGAGGTATATTCATATGTATAGGTATAAAAGAGGAAAGAGAGCACACAAAACAAGTGAAGCCTGGAATGAAATAGGGGATGCTTATATTACCGCTTTTCCTTGAAAATAAGACCTATCCTGAAAATAAGCCCTAGTGCGTTTTTTCAGGATATGCATAATATAAGCCCTCCCCCAAAAATAAGCCTCCGATCCAATTGTTGGGCAGATATCCAGTAAGGAAGAAAGAAATAGTGGAGGACTCCATGGGCAAGAATCTTACAGCTTTCTGCAAAGAGAAGAAGTTGGATCTCCGTATGGTCCCCAAATGGCGAGAAGAGTATGATAACCTCCGGCAAGAGTCTGAATTCTGGGTTTGGAGAGTTATGACGATGTTCCAGAAGAAGATGACATGATTATATTTAAGAATAAAAAATAAGACAGCCCCTATAAATAAGCCCTATTGCATTTTTTTTAGCTGAAATTGATATAAGACCCAGTCTTATTTTTCGGAGAAACACGGTAAGTATGCAAATAGAGGACCTGTAATATCTTGCAGTAGGGTGGCCCCATAATGGGACTCCTAGTTTTCAGACTTTATTGTTGTTCCTACAGGAGTCATGTAGCTATTGCATGGTTCACTATGAACTCCTAACAACCCCTCTAACCCTAGAGGTCCCTATGGATCAAATGGCACCTAATTTTAACCCCTATACCATGGGGTCCCTATGGACCCGCCTGGTATACTGTTCTATAATCATGACACCCTAACTTCTAACATAGGGTTCCTTCATTTTTACTTACCCTCTCTTGGATGATCCTCCGGCGACAATCCATGACTCCCTGGTCCTTAATCTACATCCCTAGCTAAGCAGGCACATCCATGTTGATAAAAGAAAATGGTGCTCTTATTTTTTGCTTGAAGACCCTTGATTCTCTCTTCAGCCCACCAAAAGGGCCTCACCCTGTAAAAAGTGTTGTGTATATATAAAAGAAACAAAAAACAACTAATGGAGCTCCTCCTCTGAGCAGGTGATGGTTCAATGTGCATGAAGGGACAAATATAATGGCTATGGATTGAAGAGCGAGGCATTTATGGGCACATATACATGTCCCAGCTTAGCTTCCCAGAATGCTGTGTAATAACTGTTTTTCTCAGAATTCTGAGCTGGAAGCAGGTTTTCTAACTTGCTTTAGACATTCAAATGTGATCACAGATGTACTATGTATTTACTGTACTACTGTACGGTGGAGGCTTCTATCGCTCTTTTGCTCACCATATTATAAATTATTGTTGTGGTGAACTACCTACTCATAAGATCCACAACACAGGTTGAGATCCAGCTCCATGCTGATGATAGCCAGTAAGCTTGAAACAGCTGTACGTGGATAGGATACTCAGCCTGTGCTTAATCCATTCTTGGCTTTGCATTAAAGCTGTGTAATACAGCATGCATAAGCTTAAAGGAAGCCATGTTTGACAATGGCTATGGATTGAAGAGCAAGGCATTTATGGGCACATATACATGTCCCAGCCTAGCTTCCCAGAAAGCAGTGTAATAATGGATTTTCTCGGAATTCTGAGCTGGAAGCAGTTTTTTTTTACATACATACATACATACATACATACATACATACATACTTATATATTTACATTTAAAAACATTCATAGTATAAAAGCGCATGTATCTATGGTATGTTAGTTTCCTGTTCCCTTGAGTATTCTGCTAAATCGAATAACCTAATTTAGAAAGCTATAAAAACAAATCACTTTACAGAAGTATATTCTATTATAATTTAAATCACAGAGAACAAATTATTTACACAGCACAAGGTTCTTCAGCCACTTACAGTATAGTTTCTGGTCAACTGAAAAGTCAGTGGATAACCACCTAAAAGCAAAACACTAATTTATTTGAGTTGAATGCCAGAAGTAATTGCAGATTTTAGCATAGTTATAGCCTGTCCTCATGTGTATAAAACCCACAAAATATAGTGTACCTACGGCATGAATGCAAGAAAGGAAAATCTGAACAGTACAAGTTGATCCAGAGCATATATAGATACGGAATAGGATAATAATATGTTATAATTAGACATGTTTTATCTGAGAATACAGGAGTTGCTTAAAACATTATTAATTATTCAATTAACACCACAATTCATAGTTTTTTTTAATGTCTTGTCGATTTCGATGGAAAGTATTTGCTATCCTATCTCTAGAGCACCAAGATAAGATCACCCAAGATCTTGCAGCTCACCTCTAATAAGTGAATGTCAAGTTTTATTGAAATGAAAGAGCCATCACTTTTATAGACTTGTGGCTGGGAACTTGGAGCCCTGTTCTATTGCCCAATTCATACATTTATACATACTTAAAATCGCTGCTAATATTGCTACATATTTGGCAAATATTACTTATTGGCACTAATTAATTCTCACGTCAATAGAATGCATATAAACATTTATAATAAAAACACCCAAAGCCAAATTTCAAGGAATTTGCAAGTAGCTAATAGAATCTAGCCCTTGGTGTTTGGGACACTATGGTTTCCTCAAAGACTTCCCACCCAGCCAACGCCTTTACTCCTTAACTTGGGATGTCTATCTCTCTTGCCCAACAAAGCATTTCCACTGACTGTTACAGTTAAAATTATTCTCCTGCCCTTATGAGTACTCGAGGGCTGAGTATAGTTGCCCATTGCTTTTTTGAATAACTAATCTTGATAATAGGCAAAATATTTTTTAGAAAGTAAAAAAAAAAAAAAAAATCACAGCCCTAAAATATTTTATTTAGTATGCAATTATTCCTTACTGCAGACTTCCAATTTCTATACTCGGCCTAGTTTGAGAACACTGGCAATAGTTACTGCCACATTCCCATTGTGCAAAAAGGGCTTCCTCTCTGCATTCAAAGTCTCCTCCCACCTCATGAAATGGACCACTGGAAACAAAAATGGTGGAATCCTCAGCAGCATTATTGCATAAATAAATATTAATTAGAGGGTGCTTAATTAGTTGGTGTATTTTTTCATATATTCTAAAAACATGTTGACCGGTTCGTCAAAAGAGTATATTTTTTAAATGTATGACCACAGTTGTCATTTCACTTTTCAAATGTTGCAGTAATGATAATTTTAAGAAGATTGACTGGAAAAAAGAAACATCTTCATAGATTCTGTAGACACTTTGGGATGAATTGGTTATGACCTTGTTCTTACAATTTAACAACTTAACAAACTGAGACGCCTTTGAGTTCAGACTCCACCTACTAAGTAACTTTCTGTTCATATGCAGGAGTGGTGCCGGCCCCCAATGGAGCTTTGCCAAGCCGCAGGGTTGAAAGAAACTGATTGACTAGCACTGCTCATTAATGGATGTCTATAAATTAGCTCTAAAATCTCTATGACCTGCCCAAATTATGCCTATACATCTTATTCACGAGAAAAATATCTTGGAATAAATAGTGAACCCTATACAGTATACCTCAACAATATATTCTAGGCTGAAATAATGAAAAAAAACAAAAAAAACATTGTGGTGTACCTTATTTTTATTCAGAAGAAAATATTGCATGAAGGCATCCATCTAGCAATGGGGGTTGTTCTCTCCCCCCGGGGCCATCCAGAGAAGCTAAAATTGTTAATAAAACGCCCATAAAACACCCTTTCAGCTCTAATCCGCCCAGTGGCGTCATAAAAGAGGGGTTATCTTTGCCTGAACATGTCACTCAAGCTGGAGCTGGACCGCAGGATGACATCATTGATTGGTACCTTCAATCACTTATATATTCAGATTGGAAGGTATTTGGAATATAGTGTAATGGGGCACGTTGTCGTGCTCGTGAAAGGCCCAGTTAGCTTCCTAAAAAGCTTTTAATCCTTGTGAAATCTTTAAAAATCTAACTAAAAAAAATATTTATCCTTGGGAAACTCATTATATCAACCTAATAAAAGCTTTAATCCGTTATATCTACCTAAAAAAACATTTAATCCTTGGGATATCCATTATATCTACCTAAAAGCTATTAATCTTTGGGGTATCCTACATTTGTTGCATTTGCCCCTCCGATTTCCTCTTAAAATATATTATACTTATTTACACCAGGTCTTTAAATTAAGTCTGCAGATTCCTGAATAAAAAAGATGGATGATTGAAGGTGACGGCCTGACAGGCTTTTGGTTTCTCTTAATAAGCTTAAAATGATGTCCCTGTTTAAACTGAGATCATATTAGAAGAAAATATTATAATATTGATACATTACTTTATCAGCAAGAACCCGACACATTGCCTTTTAAGCCCTGATGTATTCTCCATGTGGAGCTTGCCAAAGCAGGGTGTTCATATACTAAAAAAACGCAGTTTACCATAAATACTCCGTGATGCAAAGACATTATTTTAGCGCAAGGATTTTTTTTTTAGAATCCGGACTGTTTGTGACTTTTCACAGACTAAGAATATACTCCACTTACTGATGAAAAGAGATAGCAAATTAGTATGAAGCTGATCTTTAAAAAGTTGGGGTTATGGAATACCCACAAGTATTTCAGGGCAGTCGCATTCGCGCAGGATCATGTTACTTATAATAACGTGCAGAGTGAAGAAAATTACAGGCAGGGAACGTTGTCCTGTATTTATCGATGGTTTCTTCCTGTGTGTTTGTACCAGTCTGAAAGTTTCTATTTTGGGGAATCTGACACCCATTTCTATAAAGTCTCTAATTTTAATGATGAATAGATAAATGGCCAATAATTGTATATATTTACTTTTACTTTACAAAATGGAATGATGATGTAATTTAAGCTTATTTATGGGGCAACAAGCTACTTTTAACATTTGGGTTGAGAATTTTGTCCAAATAAATTCTTCAACATTTATAGTGTCCATAATCTCATATAGTGTGTCGTTGATTAGAAAACACAAATAAAGGCTTCTGAATACCACAATATATGAAACAATCCAGCTGCCCTAGCACCATTTGCTGAATTTATGGGTTTTTCATGTTCTTTATTATTACTTATTATTAATTATGACAATCTCATTTTCTTTAAATATAGTTTTTTAATCTATTTTCTAAAAAATTTAATTTATTGCAGAGGAGTACAACATAACTCTCAATATATTTAGGAGCCAGCGTAGAATGCAACAAAAGTTAAATTAAACTGCTCATGTTTTAGAAAGCCCCACTTCTACTGAAATTAATAAATTTTCTCATTGCACAGTTGGTTAATTTTGGCTTTTGGGCTCGATTTCATGGTTCCGGTATGAACTATTGCAATTGCAACGAATTTGTAAGTCATTGCTATTTTATGCTGCTTGTATTAAGCCCTTCCATATAAACTATTACAGGTGATTGCTATGTATGTTCCCTACTCTACATGCGGCTTTACCTAAAATGTAATTACATGGCTCCCGTAGGAGCTTACAGAAAATGCTACATTTAAACTCAACCTCCAGCAAGAGCAGCTGAACTCCTTACAAGAACACCTATGAGACACCTTAGAATAACAATACAATAACAATACCAGAAAAAAACACACCCTAAAGAAGCATTTTACAGGACCCTACTAAAATAAAAAAGTGGGCCTACACATCTTAGAGCGCAAAAGAGCCTTTATGAAGTTTAAGCCTTCTTCAACAAGATATAATTAAAAAAAGTAAAATAAGTTACAATGACAAATACTCACCCAATTAATTACTGACCATCAACTAATGCGAAGTCACACCTGCTTAATACAAAACCTCAAGGGTTAACACACCCACCTTCCCTGCATATACATTTACAACTCTCTTCAACAATAATTTTGTCTTCGCATTCATTGTGTATCCCTTGACATGTAATACCATTTAATGTGAGAAATTAGCATAAAATATGATGTGTCTGAACTACAATGTTCATGTACGATTATAATAAATCTCATCAGTGTGTTGTCAATTCCTAACACCTTAACACATGACATAATACTTAACACATTGTTGTTAATGCCAGTCCAATGAGTGCCGCCGGAAATCAAGGATTGCAGGAGCATTCTGCTTATGTATTAAGGTCCTTAGGTTGAGCCCAGGTATATGACTACATTTAATATCATAGAGCTGCACACCTGGGCTCAATCAAAGAGAACCATAAATATACTGCGATCCTGGTATGGTGGCAGCACTCACAGGACAGACCTCACCACCACTGGTCTAGTGTATGTGCACATAACAGCCCTCCATTACAAAATAAAGAGGCAGACACAGTCAATCTGTTTAAAAAATGTACTGACAAATGATCAATTTACAAGGACTGGCAACAAAGTAAAAATATCTTGCACAAAAAGAATCAATGTGGTGCAAACTAATTCCAGGGAGCCATGAGATCGACTAAAAATAAAATAAGAAACCTATCTTATATCACTTATATATCAGTCATATTTGGGCAGTATACTAGAAGAGCCATACATTTAGAGAGAGGGATTTTTCAACAATGAAATTCCTAAAATGCAAATAACCGTATTAGCGCATAGCACCTATATATTCTGTTCATCTGGTCAGTAATCCAGAATAACTATCATCTCAGTACTGTACAGTCAATGTTTTAGCTGGAAATGCACACCTTTTATATACTCACCTTTACCATATTTACTAATGTTCAGTACTTTGACTGGTGTTGCTACAGGAACTACTGTGTTTATTGGCTTTTACGCGCTAGTTAAATACATTGGGCCTCATTCTATTAGCGGCCGCAGCCGTTGCGGGGCCGCAAGGACCGGCCGCAAGCTATTCGGCTATTCTATTCCCTTACGGCCGGAGGCTCCGGCAGGCTTGTGGCCGGTGCCTTGCTATCTCTTGCGGCCGCTCGCGCCAGAGGAAAGCCTTTGATCTAAAACGGCCGCAAGAGTTTTGCAATTCAATTGCTCCGGGAAACCTCTCTGCAAGGCTAAAAACGAGCCGCTGCTTACTTGCAGGAAAGAGGTCCCGCTTGCACCAATTAAGCACATAAAATAGCTCAAATAAAGCCATCCTGCACTTTGAGAAGACTATAAAGGGATTTTAGGTGTTAGAAAAAATAGCACAAATTTCCCCTATACTCAAATCCGTAAAATATTTTATTTTTAATATCCGTAAAATATCCATGTAAAAAGTCCAGAGTGCTTGGAGCACCTCAGACATGCCCACGCCGCAGCCGGAAAATAAAGAGTTAATTTGAACTCGGGTTTGGGCTGATGTGCAAGCTTGAGAGTGGGTTTCTTTTAATCCTCATGTCCCCCAATATGATTCCTAGCATTTAGAGCTGTACAGTGCAGGCTTGAATTTATTTTTGCGTTTTTAGATTTCTGAGCTTACGGCCGGTTCCAAGATATGCGGCCGGCCGTAAAAGGAGATCCTTGCGGGGCCGTATAATAGAATCGCGAGTTAACTGAACCCCCGCAAGGAATCGCAGCCTTACGGCTGATTTACGGCCGCTAATAGAATGAGGCCCATTGAGTGCTCGTAAACTATTTTCCCTTATGTGACCATCCCCCAGTATTTGTATTTATATTTCTTGTTTTTCCTTGTAATTGCTTACTGTAGCCTTATAAATATGCTACAGAAGATGTTGCTGCTTTATAAATAAAGAAGAATAATAATACGCATCAAGAGACTCACTGGTAATAATATCAATAGCATATTTTGAGAAACCTAACTTAGTTTGTTTACATATAATACATTCTCTGTAATGTTGGTCCATCTGGACCTCTGCTGTAATTGGCACTGCCAACATCTTCCTGTAGACTTTACCCTTCTATGGGTTTTACCACCAGCCAACTTTAGACGTACCACATAGTAAACAGCTACACTTACTCCAACCACTTGATAACAACTTTAAAGAACAAAAGGTGGAACCTAATCCTACAAAAAATAACATTGTAAATAGTGGTCAAGTAAGCGTATATTTATGAGACAGAATAAAACAGACCATGTGCCAGCTTAAATACTCTTGCATTACTTTGCAAAATAGTCCCCATCTGCTCTTGGATGCCTATATTGGGCTATCAAGGCAGAATAGACTTTGTGATTACTGCGGTAGCTCTCACAGTCTCAACCATACTAAAATAAAAATAGATATTTTTATAATGAAAATTACTACGTCCGTATTTAGTTGGCCATATATTTGTTTTCTTAGAAATATGGGACCCATCATGGTAACTGCGGTACATAACGGCTGCAATGCCCAAAGATTTTAAATTTTTATTTTATTAACGTCCTTTAAAAATAGCAAGTAGGAGTTACAGATATATATTATATATTTGGAAATCTATAAGGTAAAATAGTATAAGTAATATAAGTATAATATATGTAAAATATATTAATAAAATTTAAAGATAGAAGTTGCAGTCTCGTAACACACATTTGTATGGCTTCATTTCTTTAGTAATCATATTTTTCCCTTCTGGATCACTGTAGTGGTGAAGGGGCTTGTGTTTCTCAGTGAAGCTGTGAGCTATACCATATAGGTCCACCCAAGATGGACAGGTCATAGCAGAAAGGTCAGACAAATTGCGGTCCACTAGAGATGAACCTGTACCTTTGCCAAAAAAAGTATGAATAAGCAGAACCAGAGACATAATGATTGTGCCCGGCATGCTTCCGGCCATAGGGTCACAGAAGGTTGGATACCACTGAACAACTAAACAACAACAACAAATCCTATTTTGATTGTTTTGATGTTGTCTGGTGTAAATTATTTTTGAGATATATGTCTTGGTTTGTGTATTTTATTACAGTACTGTCTGATGAATGCTGTTAGTGTATAACTACATGATAACACTGGCATAGATCATTTTTTTCCCACCACAGAAACAAATAAACACTCTATTTAAGAAATGGAATGCATCAGGGGATGGGCAGGATGGTGGCACCATTATATTGCTTTACCTGTTAAAGGTATATTTAAATTTCCTAGATTGTGAATGCATCTGATAGTGGACAATCAGTAGTGAATGCAAACATTTTTTTTGCATGAAAAAATACCAAAATAAACATTTACAAACTCACTCTGGTGTTTGCTAAATCTTTTCAGTTTGCAAGCTGATGTTTTTGTCAATTGACTCTCCTGAAAATCCATGCTTAAATTAGCATACCGGTAATTCATTTTGGCCAAACAGGAGAAAGCAGATACATTTGTATCAAACTCTGGAATTGCTGTGTTGCAAAGAAGTTTGGGATATGTAGTCTTTCTCTATATATTCTTGTGATCTGATCAGTTGTAAACTCAAACCCCATCCAACCATGTGATGCAATCCAGCACCAAGTACTTCCTTTTAAAGGCCAAATTCCATACCTAGATACATTTCCTCTGCATACTTAGTAATGTCAGTTCCCTTTGGGTGTGCAAAGCTGGTATTTACTTCCCTGCCTATAAAAGTGTAAGTACACTGAACTTATCTATATAACACATCTTTTTCTGATAATCTCTGCCTGTTTCTTACCAAACATTTGAAACCCAGGAAACCTATATATACACCTTTAATTGATATTCACTAAAATGAATTTGTCACATGTTCCTCTCAATGGGTAAGATTGATGGTTGAAGGGGGTGGGACTATATGCAAGAACATTGTCCACCAGTTATACCCTCTAGCTCTACTGCAACAGATTTTTTCATCCTCCGTAAGATAAATCATTTTTGCTTTATTGTTTTCATGTAGGAAAGTTACCATAATGGAGGACCCTGATCAAAACATTCATCTAAAGAACCTGTCTCTTCAGCAAGCCAACAATGAGGAGGAGGCACTGAATCTGCTCTTTCTTGGGGACACCAACAGGATGATTGCAGAGGTCAGTTCCCTATGAGCACCTATGATCAGTTTGCAAACATTCAGTTACACAGTTGCACAGACTTATTAACGTGTGAAAACTACAAGTGCAGAATCATTTATACATTTCAAGTCAAGAAGAGAGACTTGAACGGTTATAAAAGGCCCTTTTTACTACTATATATACATAATTGATGGTCAATGCACTGTAAAATCTATGAACATGTAGTAGAAATTTGAAACATGATGGATCCTAAAAATGCAATTTTATAAACACTAAGCTTTTTTGTGAAGGCATTACCACACCAAGGAATCCCTCAGGATTTAATTACATTTCTAATTGTATTCTCCAGGCTGGACAGGATTAATTGTGCTCTCCAGCTCTATAAAGGACATAATTTCAGGGAATATTTGAACAACACATTTTATTCAACCCACTTGAAATATTAAATTGTTGATCGCTTTGCTTTTCCAATATACAAATATTTATGGTCTAACCGCCAGTTGTTAGGGACTAGCCAGATTTGGGGTGACAGTCCAATTCTGCAACTTCCAGGAGGAACCCTATTCAATGTCATGGCAATTCTAGATACTTGTCCTATTGAATGTTCACCAAAAAGGCAACGATTGTGAATGCATATTTTTTATATATATTTGCTCAACATGTTTTTTCATACATTAGTTTGCAAACTGCTTTACTATTAATAGTTTTCCTTATAAGGGGAGCTCCTCATGTGTCCAACAGAAGTAGTGTGTAATGGAGGCTAATCCTTCATTCTCCTAAAGCTCTGAAGGGCCCAGCTGACCTCCTGTAGCTTCTTTTTAATTGAACATAAGGAGGGCAGAAGTCTCCATTTCTCATAAAGAAGGATTGCACTAGAGTCTTGTCCTCATTGTGTTTTCACTCAACAGATGCCTCTGATTGGCTGGCCGTGATATCATGGCTCCTCACACAATAGAGCAGTAGTTTGAGAAAGCTGCTTCGTCTGGCTCGGACAATGTATGTGGACCACATGTAGGCACATAAAAAAGATCAGAGCTTTCATATTTTATTGTGGCATTGTTAAGGTTTCTTTCAGACATACTGGCTTGTATTTGAAGTGGTTACACTCCGAGGCTTTCTGTTTTTCTTAATAATGAACATGTGCAAGGCCTGTTGTTTTATAAGTCAAATAGAATTTGCTTGGGTTGCTTTCCATATTAAAGTGAGTATTGACCAAAATGTCTAGATGATAAATGTGTGTAGAAGTTAGACACAGAGGTCTCGTTGTAGTTATGAGGATACAATTCTGCTAATGATTTGGATATTGCATGGCCGGAGATCAAATTGGGAGATGTTCACCAGGCTCATATACAGTACTTAAAGCACCACACACAATGGAAGTAAAAAGCAGTTTAAATCACATTATTAGTGTACACATGTCTGTAAAATTATGGACAATATAAAAAGTATGTCAACCCCAGTGGTCTAGCTAGAGAATGGAGGGT
This sequence comes from Discoglossus pictus, assembly GCA_027410445.1. Lineage (NCBI taxonomy): Eukaryota > Metazoa > Chordata > Amphibia > Anura > Alytidae > Discoglossus > Discoglossus pictus. The sequence goes on along the minus strand of CM050165.1, from coordinate 13,100,293 downwards.
CCCTTTGCAAAACAAAACAATTTGCTACTTCGGTATCAACTTGCTTAGTGCCCCTCCCCAAGACCCCTTTTACATAACAGCTCCCCCCAATAAGTCCCCTTCTCATAACAGCTCCCCTCCCTAAGACCTTTTCTCATAATAACTCCCCTTCATATGATCCCTTCCCACAACAGCTCCCCTCCATAAGACCTGTTTGCATAACAGCTCCGCCCTAAGACCCGCTCCTATAGCAGCTCTCCTCAATAAGTCACCTTCCCATAAAAATTCCCCTCCCTAAGACCCACTCCCATGACAGCTCCCCTCCCTAAGACCCCTTCCCATAACAGCTCCTTTTCCCCAAGACCCCCTTCCATCACATCTCTCCTCCCTAAGACCCCCTCCCATGACAGCTGCCCTCCCTAAGACCTACTCCCATGACAGCTGCCCTCCCTAAGACCTACTCCCATGACAGCTGCCCTCCCTAAGACCCTCTCCCATGACAGCTGCCCTCCCTAAGACCCCCTCCCATGAAAGCTCCCTCCATGACTTCATATTCAATGATTTAAACAAAATATTTTCGGTAATAAGCTTGTTTCAATGATGAGATTCACCTACTGAGAGTATCCACCCTCAATAAGGTAAATGGAGGGAGGTGGCTTTGTTTAGCGGGTAGTGCTATATTTTCAGGCACAAATTGTAACCAACAAAGTGGTCTCCTTTGGCTGAAGTCTTGTTGTGTTAAAGTAATTTCCTTTGGCAAAAAGCTTTTGCTGTGAGGGCAGCCTATACAGTGGATATAAAAAGTCTACACACCATGTCAGGTTTCTGTACTGTAAAAAAATTAGACAAAGGTAAATCATTTCAGAACTTTTTCCACCTTTAATGTGACCTATAAACTGTACAACTCAATTGAAAAACAAACTAAAATCTTTTAGGTGGAGGAAAGAAAAAAATAAATTTAAAATAATGTGGTTGCATAAGTCTGCACACCCTCTTATAACTGGGGATGTAGCTGTGTTGAGAATTAAGCAATCACATTCCAAATCATGTTAAATAGGAGTCAGCATACACCTGCCATCATTTAAAGTGCATCTGATTAACCCCAAATAAAGTTCAGCTGCTCTAGTTGGTCTTTCCTGAAATTTTCTTAGTCGCATCCCACAGCAAAAGCCATGGTCCACAGAGAGCTTCCAAAGCATCAGGTAGATCTCATTGTTAAAAGGTATCAGTCAGGAGAAGGGTACAAAATTTCCAAGGCATTAGATATACCATGGAACACAGTGAAGACAGTCATCATCAAGTGGAGAAAATATGGCACAACAGTGACATTACCAAGAACTGGAGCTCCCTCCAAAATTGATGAAAAGACGAGAAGAAAACTGGTCTGGGAGGCTACCAAGAGGCCTACAGCAACATTAAAGAAGCTGCAGGAATATCTGGCAAGTACTGGCTGTGTGGTACATGTGACAACAATCTCCCGTATTCTTCATATGTCTGGGCTATGGGGTAGAGTGGCAAGACGAAAGACTTTTCTTACGAAGAAAAACATCCAAGCCAGGCTACATTTTGCAAAAACACATCTGAAGTCTCCCAAAAGCATGTGGGAAAAGGTGTTATGGTCTGATGAAACCAAGGTTGAACTTTTTGGCCATAATTCCAAAAGATATGTTTGGCGCAAAAACAACACTGCACATCACCAAAAGAACACCATACCCACAGTGAAGCATGGTGGTGGCAGCATCATGCTTTGGGGCTGTTTTTCTTCAGCTGGAACTGGGGCCGTAGTTAAAATAGAGGGGATTATGAACAGTTCCAAATACCAGTCAATATTGGCACAAAACCTTCAGGCTTCTGCTAGAAAGCTGAACATGAAGAGGAACTTCATCTTTCAGCAGGACAACGACCAAAAGCATACATCCAAATCACCAAAGGAATGGCTTCACCAGAAGAAGATTAAAGTTTTGGAATGGCCCAGCCAGAGCCCAGACCTGAATCCCATTGAAAATCTGTGGGGTGATCTGAAGAGGGCTGTGCACAGGAGATGCCCTCACAATCTGACAGATTTGGAGTGTTTTTGCAAAGAAGAGTGGGCAAATCTTGCCAAGTCAAAATGTGCCATGCTGATAGACTCATACCCAAAAAGACTGAGTGCTGTAATAAAATCACAAGGTGCTTCAACAAAGTATTAGTTTAAGGGTGTGCATACTTATGCAACCATATTATTTTATTTTTATATTTTTTCTTCCCTCTACCTAAAAGATTTCAGTTTGTTTTTCAATTGAGTTGTACAGTTTATAGGTCACATTAAAGGTTGAAAAAGTTCTGAAATGATTTATCTTTGTCTCATTTTTTTACAGCACAGAAACCTGACATTTCAACAGGGGTGTATAGACTTTTTATATCCACTGTATATAGCATTATCTGCTATATATATATATATATATATATATATATATATATATATATATATATATATATATATATATATTAAAGGAGCTTGTTGTGTTAAAACATGTTTTTTTATATATATATTTAAAATAAAGAACCACTAGACTCCTATTATTTTTTAAGGACTACTCTTAATAATGAGAATATTATATGTACTATTTTATGCCATTATTTTGTGCCTTCGTTACCTTTGTTAGTTTCTTATTATAATTAGGATTTCCCAATGTAAAGCTACTGTAATATATATAATGTGGGAACTTCTCATAAAACTTTCTAAATGGAAACTGAAGTCATGCGTCCCATTATGTAGAGTTGTCAAATTCAACTGTAAAACTGTAAAAAAAAATTCATTCATATTCTTCTCAGTATTTTTTGATGATTGTTATATGGGTTACAGTTTAACTGAAAGCTGAGAGAAGAGAACATATAAGTTATCTAAATAATGTCCACTGAAGAAGGAACTGGCAACCCAGTCCAGGATGTTTGCCAGGAAAACATTATAAGCACAACCAGATACAAGATGTGCCTGGCATGCTGAGTTCCTTATGGTCACAGAGAGTCAGACATGACAGAACGACTAAACATACATACATAAATAATGTTTACCTGCTATCACCTTGTAGCTTTTGCTTATTATTTATTTCTAGAGGGCTACATAATCGCATCTAATCACTTTACCAACATTTCCATTGTTTTTCTCTGTCTACCTTTTTTATAAATGGTTTTGCACAAGTAATATACAGAACAAACCCGGTCATGACTGCCTGTGTCGTATCATACACGCAGACATTTATATACTTGTTACCATAAGCTCATATAACAATATGTTTACAATTACAGCTGTTTATATCTGTTATTTTTAGTAAGAAGTATAGAAGTATATGTATCCATATGTAGGACAAACGGATATTGTTTTTTTCATCAAATCCTGCCAATCTCGCCTACCAGGAAAATCTTGTTTTAATATCATTAGTAAGTGATCTCATGCGCATATGGAGAGCTGATAAGGGGAATAACACACGGAGTCCATATGGCGAGGGTCTGTATCGGAGAGGTATCCATAACACGTGTCCTGTACATACGCTGAACATGTACATACAGGCAAATAAATCATCGCAGAGACGCTGTATTGTTGTTGACAAGTTCTTGTACACTTTTTGCAGATCCAGATATTTTAGACGTTCAAATCTGTTACATATATGAATTAATATATACAAAAGGTATCATAATAATCATAATATACTGCAATACTCATTATTAATATATATATATATATAATCATATAGATCTGGTATGAAAAGTATGTGGAAGTTTCCTGGACTATGAATACATTTTTTTGCATGAAAAAATCCCAAAATAAACATTAATAAACCTGTCTTAAAGTTTGCAAGACTTCAGTTGATATTGAGAAGGAACACTCCTGAAAATCCAAGCTAAATTAGCATAACATTCATAATTATATATGGCCAATCAATGTATCTGTTTCGCTCTCAATGGCTGAGACAAAGCTGCAGCCGTGATACTGACAGCTGATTGGCTAGGGCACATCTCCGCACAGCTCATTGGCTAAAACACTCTGTCTACATAAGTTTCTCAAGATGGTGCTGACACAACTTAGAATTAGAAATATACAATATAATAATAATAAATATAATAATAATAATTTTATTTATTTATTATTATAATTAATACAATTATATAGTATATAATAATAATAAAATGATTTAGTCTGAGACATGCCAAATCAGATGGACTAACCCTAACCCTAACCCTACCTTTAAGAGATACCAGAAAGTAACAGGGTGATGGATGTATTTATCTTTCATACACTTTGCCAAATGTGCAGAGCGGTCTAAAAGAGTTTTCATGTATCCATGTATGCAGCATGTAGGCATTACGGAAACATTTGCGTTGTTATCGTCATAGCTAACTTGAGTGGACGCCATCTTTATTGTAATACTAGCGAATTGCCCATTAAAAAATGACGGTCATTAAATTGTAAGGCAGGTAATGCTGTTTCCCACACAATGTAAGTCTTTTGGTTTTCTGAGTACCTTCGGCGCTCATTGCGAGCTTCTACCCTGGTGTACTTTTTGTCGACTGAGCACCTTTTGGCGCTCATTGTAAGCCCCGCTCAGAGCGCCTTTGGCGCTCATTCGAACCTCTTCCCTTGTGTACTTTTGATCCTTCTGAGCATCCTCGGCTCTCATTGTTAACCCCCGCGCTGAGTGCCTTTGGCGCTCATTGCGAGCCTCTCCCCTGCTCTTTTTATTTATTTATTTATTTATATATATATATATATATATATATATATATATATATATAATAATAAGGTGCGGGGACATAGGGATGAGCGCCTATGGCCAACAGCGCAAGGAGCACTTTTGGCGCTCCTTGTCAGCAACTGCAACTGTCGCTTTGCGAGGGCTGCAGTTGCTGCACGCTTGAGTTAGCAACAACCTGAATTGCTCACAACTATGTATGTAATTGTTATTTTAAGGGATATAGGAGGTTCCTGGGTGTTACTAGGTATAATATCCCTGGGTATCTATTTACTTGAATGTACTTTATAGATCTGTGTGCTTATAAGATCTGTTTTACTGCTAAACATCAGATAAATAGTACCTGTATGGGTCTGCCCTCTGCAGCTCATCAAAACACAGACTGGATGTACTGTGTCTCATACTAACCAATCAGCATCATTCTACAACATGCTGCTGTGGCATGGTTCCTGATAGGCTAGGACACTACACGTTGAGTCTATGTCTTCATGAGCTGCAGAGGAAAGACCCATACTGGGACTATTCGTATGATTTCAGGCAGTAAAAACAGAGCTTATAATCACTTCTTACTAAAATAAAAAACATAAAACTAAATAGAAGTACAGATATATCATATACATAGTAACAGCCAGATCCTTTTTTGGGACCTTTTTACTGATTGGGAAACCCATTTATACATAGCACCTTCTTGATTGTATTGTAATAGGGTTTTATGATGTCCTATAAATATTATTCTTTTAATACTACTACTACTACTAATAATAATAATATCTACTTTGTTCTGTAATTATATTTATAGGATCTTGTGACATCTAAATGTTATCCTTTTAATAATAATAATAATAATAATAATAATGTAATATTTATTGGACTACTTTACCTTGTAATACTGTGTCTCTCTTATATTGCGTGTTCTGGGCTTTTATTCGTGCTGATTGTAACGTACTTCTCCTATTTCCATGTATTCAGACTCCCATGAACCAGGCCTCCACTCGCTCTCACTGCATCTTCACCGTCCACATCTCAAGCAAGGAGCCGGGATCAGCCACAGTCCGACGCTCCAAGCTGCACCTCGTGGACTTGGCTGGGTCTGAACGTGTGGCAAAAACTGGAGTCGGCGGGCAGCTTCTAACTGAAGCCAAATATATCAATCTGTCATTGCATTATCTGGAACAGGTGACTATACTTATGCTGTAATGATCCTGTATTGGCAGTATTGGGATACATAGATATAATGCATGATATTCAGGATCTGTGTTGGATGAAAAGCCCCCCGGGGAGATAAGTGGTTACCACAACTAAATTTGGGGACCCCTGGATCGCTACCTTGTTGTGTGAATGAAGTTGTGCGCTATACCATGAAGGGTCACCCTAGATGGGCAGGTCATGGCAGAGAGGTCAGACAAATCATGATCCACTGGAGAAGGAACTGACAACCCACTCCAGTATCTTTGCCAAGATAACATTATGCATAAGCACAACCAGAGGCAGAAAGATAATGTGCCTGGTATGCTGCCGTCCATAGGGTCATGGAGAGTCGGACATGACTGAACGGCTATACCAACTAACCAAACGTGGGAAAGATAACAATGGTAAATAGAACAGTAAGACCCAGTAAGATTGCCTTCCTCTTATACTAGAAACGACATATACTTATACTCATTACTTACACAGCTGCCATTGTTAGTACAAACACGTGACATTTCCCATAACTACAGCTGCCTGGAAGGTTCCTTAGTGTTACTAGGTGTTACTAGGTGTTACTATGTGTTAATATGTGTTCCTCGGTGTTACTAGGTGTATAATATCCCTGTGCATCTATTTACCAACATGTACTATTTTATTAACAAGTGCTTTTGAAGTCCCTGCATGGGTCTGCCCCATTGACTCATAGGACTGGATGTGCAGTGTAGTGTCCTAGCCTATGGTGGACCATGTCTCAGTGCATGTTGCAGAATGTTGCTTACAATAAAATACAATAACAGTATATGGATACACAGGGATATTATATGCCTAGTAACACCCAGGAACCCTCCATATCCCTTTAATGATGCTTCCAATATCTCTTGTACAATACGCTAGTAATCTAGAAGGTTAGTACAATTTCTCTTATGGGTAACATATTACACGTTAATGAGTATAATAGTGCTTGTGTTTGTACTCTGGGGCTAGCCTGACCCTCTTATGGAAGAGGTCAGTGTAGGAAAATTGCCATTTTTTTTTATCTTTACAGCCCTTAATCCCTAAACTTTCTGGAAGGCGCAGGAATCATTCCATGACAGCAACACAAGGCATATAAACAATCTGCTCATTAATGTGGGCAGTTCCTATCAGTAAATAGAGAGGTCTGGTGCACTGTGGGGCCTGATTGTTTTCGTTGGTTCTCTGTTAGATCGGAGCCCCCTGCACATGATCTGTGATTTTACCGGACATCCCTGAATAGTCCTTTGTCTGTTGTTGGGTCCCTTATGAGAGATCCAGTACAATGCTGCTTAGATGTGTCATGTTTCTTAAACAGATTTTACGAGGCACTGCATGAAATTGTCCTTCCGGGACCTTGCACCTGCTACAGCTCTGAGTTTTTGGAATATGTGCTGTTATCGAGCTCTCTCGGTGCCAAAATCAGTGTCCACTCGGTAACGTGGAGATTTCCTGTAAACATATTTGTGTGCAAGTGTCTTACATTATAGAACAAAATACACAGAAAGTATAAAGCAGGCCCTGCCCATTGTTAGGGTTGGGTCCAGTACCAATCTGGCCATACATTGTACATAAAGGACCACTGTAGTCCAAGAGAAGTCATGTATGTACCAAACTACTAATACTAGCAGTTACAGTCAGGTCCATAAATATTGGGACAGCGACATAATTCTAACCTTTTTGGCTCTATACACCACCACAATGGATTTGAAATGTGCTTTAACTGCAGACTTTCAGCTTTAATTTGAGGGTATTTACATCCAAATCAGGTGAACGATGTAGGAATTACAACAGTTTGTATATGTGCCTCCCACTTTTTAAGGGACCAAAAGTAATGGGACAGATTAACAGTCATAAAACAAACTTTCACTTTTTAATACTTGGTTGCAAATCCTTTGCAGTCAATTACAGCCTGAAGTCTGGAACGCATAGACATCACCAGACGCTGGGTTTCATCCCTGGTGATGCTCTGCCAGACCTCTATTGCAACTGTCTTCAGTTCCTGCTTGTTCTTGGGGCATTTTCCCTTCAGTTTTGTCTTCAGCAAGTGAAATGCATGCTCAATCGGATTCAGATCAGGTGATTGACTTGGCCATTGCATAACATTCCACTTCTTTCCCTTAAAAAATAGTCTTGAGGCATCCAGGCTTCTTGGAGGCATGTCTTCTACCTTTACAGAGGTTGAAGATACATGGAGGCTTTTTTTTAAACTTTCTCGGAGGCTACGTGCCTGATGTGTTAGATCAATGGTGGTTTACGAGTCAACTTGACTCTGTACTTTTCTTATGGGAGCCATGGAATGGAGAACTTAGGCCCCACTTAATTCCAAGCCCGTAATTACCTTCATACAGGCCGTATGTCTGCAGGTTAGAAATCTGCAACAGTTACAGAGGTATTTAATTGAACAAACCCGCAATTACAGGGTTGAAGTACACTGTCTTCATGAGCTGCAGAGGAACTATTTGTTTTTAGGCTGAATAAACAGAGCCTATAATAAAGTACATGTCAGTAAATAGAAACACAGGTATATTATACATGCAGGAGATAGGACAGAGTTAATGTTTTGACAACCGCAGTGCTTTTGAGCCTGTAACTCAAATTGATTGATGGTAGCTGGAAGAGGCTAATTAAATATCAGTAACTTTTACGGGCTACGTTGCGGGCTCCAGTAATTACAATTTGGTCAATTGAATGGGGGCCTTAGTCTTTTAAGTTTTTTTTTGTTGTAGACCCACATGAGGAATAGATACTTACAAAAAGTTACAATCTTGAGACCGCTAACTTAAACCTTACATTAGCAGAGAAATCCGAAATGCAGAGAATGAGCAGACTGAGATACACTATAATGAACCTATTGCGCCCAATAACTTGTATCCAAAACCTTAATCTGTATCAAAACAAGTGCCTTATATCACACACAAATCATATTTGCTTTCTCAATTTTTGATCAACAGCACATAAAATAAACATAAAAATGTACTGTAAATAAAAGTCATTTATTTTTACATTGCTTTGAATTTCTTCTCTTTTCTTTGGCCTTCTATTAGTGATCAATCTCTTTCACCAGATATATGATCATGAAATATAGCGTAAAACAAACAAAAAAAAATCTGTAAGTGTAGTATTAATCAAAATGTTATATATTACTAAAAGCACACAACTCGCACTCACAACTCCTATTTTGTAGTCTATATGCATGTTTCTTGAGCATGTAAATATGGAAAGGCCTGGCTCTTTTGTCTACTCAGTGGCAATTAACCTTTTGTGGGCAGTTGGAGCAATAATCCCAATGAGCTATCCAACGCAAAGACCTGTTTAAAAGCTCCAATACGCGTTTCGTCTCATATGGCTTCTTCAGTACTCCGATCTCAAAATTTTACATCTAATGTTCAAAGGATGGCCAAAGAGAAGAAATTCAAAGAAACTAAAAGATAAAAAAAATATTTTTTGCGATCAACAATTGGGAAAATAGACTGATCGTGCAATCAGAAGAATGCCTCATTTCATTAGTCTATTTGGATTCACTATGTATAACAATGTATTTCATCTATTTTAGTGTTTGCAGTCTTCTGCCATGCTTTTTCCCTAGACCATGTGTGGTTCTTATTACCTAATGATACTAAAGAAGATAATTTTATTAAACATAAGAGACAGAAATGACACCCATTTATGTCATCATAAAATGTCTCAAAATAATATATGGAAAAACTAGAATCAGACCAATAAATAAAATATAACTTTTATTATAAAACTTCAAAACATGAATTCATTAAAACATAATTAAGATAAGATACAAAATCTGAAATAAGATCTGCCGCCGCTATATTAGTCGAGTAATAAAGTTGATCACATAAACTGTCAGTTAACATAAATAAGTCTATATTGATCCAATAAATTAATATATATAGGAATAATAAATATGGAAATTTCACAGTTACAAAATAAAGTGCATATCAAGTGCTGAAGTTGGTGAAAAATATACTCATGAACCAAATATCAAAGAAATAAAGCCCTACAGAGACTGTTGTGGCAGTACTGGGGCCCGACACAAGCACCCTGGGGAAATAACTACTCTATATTACTGCCTATAAAAACGGATAAACCCTATGAATATATGGCGAATTGGAATTTACCACTTAACTCCTAATGCGAAAATATTGGAAAAGAAATAAAGGGGGAGGTGAGTACTTTACCCTCCTACACCCAAAAAGTGAAAAATAAATAAAAATGGGAGTCACTATAGTAAAAAGCACTTTAGTAGTCTATTTGTGCATTGTAACCATAGTTCCATATAGTTTTAGATAAATAGATCGCACATTTATAATACATAATGGACAAAAAATATCAGTATTTATACAGTTTTTAAACACTGACCATATGTTAAATTGTAAGATAGCATGCTCATTGAGACTAAAGAAGATAATGTCAGTGATCACTACATTATTCCATGTGTTAAATTGCAATGTTATTCAATTAATCCATATATTACAACAATCAGAGGAGATCTAAAGACTATTGGCCATTTTTTACATTTATACAGACTTAAAACTACTTTTAATATTTTCTTAGCTACTCGCAATCTGATTACGAGTTCCCCAACCACAATCAGCCAAACCCACCAAATAGTCCTTAGAACTTCATTGGTTTTAGCACAGCTCTTATATTACATGCTTACACAAAATTGATATTCTATTAGACCCGTAGCACTAGATAAATAAAGTCTGACTTGCAACTGAAAAAAGTATCAAGTTTCTGTAAAAAAATATCACAAGTACTAAATAGGACTCACAAGGGCTTTTTCAAACACTTATTAGAGCTGTAACAGCAATTAAACACATAATACTGTACTATAAAAGCACGGGAAGGCATGGGAAGACATTAGAATTAATTGCACAACAGTCTCAAATCCACAAATATGCAATTAAAAAATATTACTTACTGGCACAAACTAATTCATAAACTTTCATGTGTTACTGATATCATGATGACGGTCTCATTTACTATTGCTGTGTCAAAGAAGTAAATTAAGCGGTTTCTTTAATATTGTGATCATGAGTTTAGGCTTAAGCAGGTAAATTGTGGGCTTGAGTCAGTAGAATACATCTTAACATTTAGAGAAAAAACACCTGCAGCCAAGATCACTTCTAATAGGTAGGCTCTATGTATGTAAAAGGCAAATACTGAGTTTATAAAAGTATTTTAAAGTTTACAGAAAAATATATATAAACTACTTGTACCTAATGTGACCTATTATTATAGTCGTTTGTTTGTTTATCAGGCCGGCCCAAGCGAGAGTCTCCATTTGGCTTCTGTCACCAGTGGGTGTAAGATGGGAAATCAAACATAACACATAACTCTCTCACCGAAGGGACATGGAAGGCTCCTGGATGTTACTTTATATAATGTATATAATGTATCTGGGTATCTATTTACTTCTATGTACTTATTGTACTTAATTATGAAATGCTTCTAAGCTCTTTTTTATTCCTAAATATAATGTGAACCTGTTTGGCTCTTCCCTCATATAGCTCATGCAGTGTGTGTGATGTGCAGTTTCAAATTAGCCTGTCAGCGACCTCCCTCAAGCAGCATGCGATAGGATGTTGCCACTGATTGGTTACCATAAGACGGCGCATACCCTGTGCTTAGAAGTACACTGTCTTCATGAGCTGCAGATGGTGATAAACCAGTTAGGAACAATTTGTTTTTAGGCTGAATAAACAGAGCTTATAAGCCCTTCTTAATATAATAAAGTACATGTCAGTAAATAGAAACACAAGTATAGTACTATCCAGGAACCTTCCATATCCCAAAAATAAAATGATACATTTTATAGTGGGTACTTAATATTCTTGGTTGCACTTATTCTTATTTATTATGTATTTACTGCTGTTTAGAGCTTTTGTAACTTACTTAACCCCTTCTGTATTGCTACCTTGTCATGGTGAAGAGGCTTGTGTACCTCAATGAAGCTGTGAGCTATACCAATTAGGGTCACCCAAGGTGGACAGGTTATAGCAGAGAGGTCAGACAAATTGCAGTCCACTGAAGAAGGAATTGGCAACCCACTCCAGTATCTTTGCCATGAAAACCATATGGAGCACAACTAGAAATACAGACATATCTGTCTTGCATGCTGTGTCCATTTGGTCACCAAGAGTCAGGCACGAATGAAAGACTGAACAACAACCTTACTTAAACAGATACAGAAATGACATATTTGTTTAGTATGCAGTTAAAAGAGCATCCTTTAAAGGGCTACTTTTCATGGTAAATCTGAATTCAGTTCTCCATAACTTAAAATTAAAACTGCTCAGGCCGAGATTCACTTAAACACTACAGATAGAAATCAATGCAGCTAAGGTGTTATTCTATAAAGAATGTATAACGTACCTAAATAAGGGAATCTTTATGTCACATCTACAGTACCATCAGTTTTGTTCTCAAAAACAATAAAAACATTTTCATCAGACATAGGCTTTTCTTATGATATCATACTGATAAATTACATTATGTGGTAGATAAAAAATGAACATGTTGCTGTCTTGAATCTCCCTGCAACGCAATGCAAACACGTGAAAAAAAAAAGGATTAAATGGGAACGAAGAAATAGAAAGAAAAATAGGCAGTGGAAAAAGGAGTCGCCACAGAGAAATGATTGCATCTATTGCAGCCCAATAATTGCTTTTTATGATGTTGCTCACAAGTACTCCTGTATATATTTCCAGGTAATTATTGCTCTGGCAGAGAAGAATCGCTCCCACATACCATACAGAAACTCCATGATGACTTCAGTGCTCAGAGACAGCCTTGGAGGAAACTGCATGACCACCATGATAGCAACATTGTCAATGGATAAGAGGAACATCGATGTATGTGCACCGGGCATGTTCTCCGTGTCCAATGATATCCTGTATAATCTTCTTTAACATTTATTGCTGTTTTTGTAATGTTAGCTAAATACTAAACTAAACTTTGTATTTATTTTACTATTCTATTAAAGTGGAGGTAAATAGAAGATCACATATATGTCTCTCCACACCTTAAATTATTTATTGTGGCTGGAGTGGCCGAAAGACCTGTTTTTACCGCAGAACTTCACACTTACCAGTCTACTGTAGCAAGGGATTCTGGGTAGTGACATGCAAATGAGGCTGAAAACGTACCACCTTTTTACATTAGACCAACTAACCATATCCAAACCCAGAACAGATCTTTTGGCTTGTGTGAGACATGTAAGTGTACTCAAAATGATCATTTATTTCCTTCCTGGATATACAGTAGAGGGTTTTTTAATCCCATTTCTACCCATTATAACATATTTAGTGTCTGGTCAGAGCCTTTCTCCAGGGCAGGTAGCTATGGGATGTGCCAGACAGGCAGGTATCTCTGGGATGGTGCCAACTTCCTATTTGTAAGATCCAGATGGTCAGGTGTTGCAGTCACACTCTAGCTCCGAGAAGGCTAGGATCTTAAAAGTGTAGATACACAGCATATATCTGCGCCTGGTGGCAGAGCAGGGAATAACTATTGACACAAAGCTCACCCTCCCAGGCTTGTATCTCGCCTTGCTCTGCCACACCTTCCTGTCTTGACATGTTCCTGATAACCTCACATTGAAGAGTTTCATATAACGACGAAACGGCAGTCTGTGAGTGCATTTCTGGCACTGTACCCTAATCCACGGTCATATTCTTAAGCCTGTCTGAGCGCAGGGCCCATAGTCCTAAATTGATAACCATGCTAGTGGGTCTGAGGCAAAAAGGGGTATGTTTTGAGCCTCATTTGCATGTCACTACCCAGAATCCTTAGGTACACTGGAACTGCTGTGGGAAAAACCGGTCAGTGTGAGACATGCAAGTGTACTGAGAATTGCCTGTTATTTCCTTCCTGGATCTACAGTGGACGTTTTTCACCTTCCCACCTAACATAACATAATTAAAATTTAAAAGAAAATCTCATTATTCTATTTAGTTGTTTACTCATAATATGGACACTTAGTCCTGAATCTAATCTTATTTTTGTCTGTCTGTGTTTTGTCTGTACAGGAATCCATTTCTACCTGCCGATTTGCACAAAGAGTCGCCTTAATAAAGAACGAGGCCATCCTAAACGAGGAAATAGATCCCCAGCTGGTAAGAGTATATTTCTGATCCCTACCAGTAAAATCTCATGACTAACCCAAACCATCAGTATGACAGCCTTATCTAACTAAATGTAAAGGGTCATTAAACGTCAAGCATTTAAAAGAGCATGTTAAACATTACAAAAGTTAGGTTAACCTTAGTTATAGCTGTCACCAACTGAGAAACTACGTTTTATTAACTTTACTAGTGACTTGCCCGTCAAAAAATGACGGCAATAAGATAATGGTGTTTTGGTTGCGACATTAATTTAGTTGGTGATCCGAGATCCTTTGGCGCTCATTGCGAGCCTCACGCTGAGCGCCTTTGGGCTTTGTGTGCTATGAGCAGCGTTGGCGGTGCTTTTTTGTATGCTAATGAAATAATTAATAAATGAATATACTTTACCTATTTTGAAGTAATATATGCAGGAAGCATTGTGCTGAAGAGCTGACAATCTGTGTTCATGGTGCTGCACCATATAATGTGTGTTTTCACTGTTGTGTGTGTGCAGTGTAAATAGGCTGCGTGTGCGAGGAAAATCCGTTAGGGTAGCTGTGTACTTCCACACTGTGTAAGTTAGTGTTGTAAAATGCTGCCTAATGTGTGGTACGCGTCCGTGGCTGATTTTGCGTCCTTGTTGTTGGACCTCGGTGGGCTTTTTTGGAAAATCCGTAGGTGTTTCTTGGTGTTTTGCGTGTTTAGGGTCTTGGAGCCTCGTTTTCGTTTTTTTCTCTTGCTTAGGGGATTTTCGTGTCTAAACTCTTGAATTTCTACTTAAATTGAGGTGTAACTTCACTTTCAGAGGTCCTGGGTGCCCCCCTTGCTGTGGGTAAGCTTTTTATGTGTTTGTTGTGTGTATTTATTGTGTTTCTAATGTTTTCATGTGCGCAGGTTTCAGGCGCTAAGGTCATATTTTTGCGAGGTCGTAATGTTTTTTTTTCTAAGTCCCGCCTCTGGTATTTGTGGATGCTAAGTCCGTAAGTTTTGTGGTCGAAGTAGGAGCCTCCACCTCCGCAAATGCAGCCTTTGGGGGCCTAAAATCCGCAGTTGCTGGCAAGGAGCGCCTTTGGCGCTCCCTGCCAGCAACGGCAGCCCTCGCTTCGCGAGCCTGCAGCATTAGCAACGACCCGCTTGCTCACAACTATATATGTGATAACCTTTTTTATTGTAACATGTACATCAATATTGTAAGACTTTTTTTTTTAAACCATATCTATAACACATATGTAAAAAAATGTATTGAATCCAGAGGAAGACAAACAGAAAAAACCCAAGTGAAGTTTAGCCAATTGTCTCAAATGGGGGGAAAAAATTCCTTCCTGCCCCTAGATACTGGTACTTGGATGTCAGTCTGTTCATTGGGCCTGCATGCAAATTCTGTGTGGCTGTGAGATTGAGAAACAGCTGCAAAGGTGAAAATCATATTTCAGTCATCACTATATGTTATACAATACAAAGATATACAGCGTACAATGTGTTTAGTAACGTCCATATAAAAATGTATATTTAGCAATAATTTTGAAGTCTAATAAATCAACTAATAAATGAATGACTAAGGCGGCTTTACCTCTTAACTTTCTAGATTTTATTAAAATCATATAGGTAAGTTATCATGTCTTTAATTACAAAATCTTCAAAAGTACTATTTTTTTCTTCAGTTAATCAATTAATAATGTAATATTAATACTTTACCTATTATATTTCAATGTATTTGTTCAGAATTATCAAGAGTAAACAATCTCTTAATAAAATTTGTCCTCTGATAACGTCCAGTCACACAGTTCATAATCTGAGAAGAAAGTGAAAAAGTTCTGGAAACTTTCCGGTACTAATAGAATGCCATTGAGAGTACAAATGTGCACATGCGCAGTTTTCTGTTTTTCCGCCATGAGGGGATGCTGTATGTTTTCTGCTTCAGTATGTCACAGTACATGTTGGCATTCATGGTTCCCACAATGAACTGTAGCTCCCCAGTGCCGGCAGCACTCATGCAGGCACAGACCATGACACTCCCACCACCATGCTTGACTGTAGGCAATACAAACTTGTCTTTGTATTCCTCAGGTGGTTGCGGGTACACACGCTTGACACCTTTTGAACCAAATAAGTTTATCTTGGTCTCATCGGACCACAGGACATGGTTCTAGTAATCCATGTCCTTAGTCTGCTTGTCTTCAGCAAACTGTTTGCAGACTTTCTTGTGCATCTTTTTTAGAAGAGGCTTCCTTCCGTGACGACAAGCATGCAGACCAATTTGATGCAGTGAGCAGTGTATGGTCTGTACATTGACAGGCTGCCCCCCCCCCCCCCCTCCAACATCTGCAACAATGCTGGCAGCACTCGTACGTTTATTTCCCAAAGACAACCTCTGGATATGACACTGAGCATGTGCACTCAACTTCTTGGTGGTCGACCATGGGGAGGCCTGTTCTGAGCTTAGGGTCTTGGCAATCTTCTTATAGCCTAGGCCGTCTTTATGTAGAGCAACAATTCTTTTTTTCAGATCCTCAGAGAGTTCTTTGCCATGTTGATCTTCCAGTGACCAGTATGAGAGAGTGTGAGAGAGATAACACTAAATTTAACACACCTGCTCCCCTTCCACACCTGAGACCTTTTAACACTAACGAGTCATTTGACACCGGGGAGGGAAAATGGCTTATTGGGCCCAATTGGGAGGGAGGAGGGGGGGTGAGGATGAGGAGGGGGGGGGTGAGGATGAGGAGGGGGGGGTGAGGATGAGGAGGGGGGGGGTGAGGATGAGGAGGGGGGGGTGAGGATGAGGAGGGGGGATGAGGATGAGGAGGGGGGGATGACGATGAGGAGGGGGGATGACGATGAGGAGGGGGGATGACGATGAGGAGGGGGGATGACGAGAGGGGTTGAGGATGAGGAGGGAGCATGAGGATGAGGAGGGGGGTTGAGGAGGGTGATAAGGGAGGGGAAGGGAAAGAGACACAGGGACGGGAGAGGGGGGAAAGAGACACATGGGAGGGAGAGGGGGAAAAAGACACAGGGGAGGGAGAGGTGGACACAAGAAAGGGGCACAGAGGGCACAAAAGAGGGGGACACAGAGGGCACAAGAGGGACACAGGGGGCAGCACATTTCCCACCCTCGGCTTATACTCGAGTCACTACGTTTTCCCAGTATTTTGTGGTAAAATAGGTGCCTCTGCTTATACTCGGGTCAGCTTATACTCTAGTATATACGGTATATTGTATATATATATATTATATATATATATATATATATATATATATATATATATATATATATATATATATATTATATATATGTGTGTGTATATGTATGTGTATATATAACAATCGCTTCGTATATGGTGAGCAGAAGAGTAAGAGAAGCTCTCCACCGTTCAGAGAACAAATAGTACATTTGTAAGCTCATCTGCATGTCTAAAAGACGGGAACATGCAAATGAGAAGACAATGTACCTTACTCTTTAAATACAAAATTAGCAATTTTATACATGTATTTAAACAGCTTTGAAGCAAAGCATGGGGTTGGATTTTGCACAATCCAAGAATCGCTTGCATACACAACTGTTTCAAGCTTACTGGCGTCATCAGTGCGAGGCGGATCCTGGTTTATGCAGTAGATCTTGTGGGACTGAGTTTTCCACAACAATCATCAAAAAAGTAATGGGGTACAGCTGACCATAATCTAGGGAGTTTTACTGCCGTCAAACACGTTAAGCTTTGTAGGTGGTTGCGACTGTATCTTAAGCTATGTTTTGTTTTTGTTGTTGTTTAGTCATTCAGTTTGGCCCAACTCTCCACAAACTTATGGACCAAAGCACACCAGGCACATCTTTCACTCTCTGCCTCTCTGAGTTCCATCAAGCTTATGTTCATTGCTTCAATGATCTCATCTATTTATCTCTGTCTCTGCTATTCCCTTCTCTGTTTCCCGGCTGCATATAAATATTTACTACGGAGTTAAAAATACACTTTTAGTGGCCCTTTAAGTGTTTCTTCGTCCGGTAATGAGCTCTGTGACGTGTTACATAGTCTTATGATCCTGTATTGTAAATAAAGGGCTTGTTTTATCTACCTATCTTTTAGTGTTCCAGGTATGACCCTAGTCACTTACACTGGTGGTTCCTGACCATTAATATACAGGGACTAGCTACTTGCCTGTAAAAAATTACGGCATTAAAATTTAAAGGCTGTCAATGCTGATTGCCACACAATGAGCGCCTTTGGTGCTTACCGTGTCTCACAAGGAGCGCTCATTGCAAGCCTCTCCTTCTGTCTACTTTACGGGCTTCGTCGCTCATTGCAGGCCTTTGCAACCTGCAACTTTCGTGGTTCACAATGTCCCCCTTCTCACTCCCCTGTGTCTTTCTCCTCTCTCTCCCTGCGCAAGTATTGTGATCCTCGCAATGAGCTCCTAAGTGTTACTGCCTTGTTTTTTGTAAAGTTTTGCAAGCCTTTGGCCGCAAATGCTTGACCAACATTGCAAACATGACCAATATCGCAAGCTCCACAGCTATATATATGATAACCTGCTTTGCGTTACCCCGCTGTTCGCTGGTTCGCGATAACGCGATTTGTGGTAAATCTTGTGATAGCTCTTTAAATCGTGTTGCAAGCATTTAAATCCCTACTTTAAGCGATTTTTTTCCGCTATAGCGCGGTTCAGCGATATGGCATTAAAATGTCCAGTTTAGCATGCTTTTCGTATAGCGCTCCTGCATGCAAGAACACATATACCGCGCTAAAAGGGGTATTCCTGTACCAGGAATTTATTATCTAAAGCAAACATCACTTTAATGCATGTTCCCACTCCATGAATACAAATACGTTTATTCTTATTATCGTCTGTTCTTCTTTTTAAGCAGACAGTAACCTGTTTATAAATAGAAAAAAGTGTGGTTTCCTAAAAAAAGCAGTTCAGTAAAGTGTGTCTTTAGCACCTCATTTAAATATGAGTCACTATCGAATCAGGGAGTAACATGATGCCCAGCCAAAAATACTAAATCCAGTCCTCTGGGACTGACACATGGGATCTGTATTCCCGGCAGATACACGTATTTCAGTGTGTAAAGATGTATCTGCACTATTGAGATTAATATGTCTGTACGGTCACTAGAATTGTACCCCAGTAATATACAACATAGCACGGGACGTCCACCTTATAACTAAGGAGCCAAATGGCATCAAACTAAAGAGAAATAAATCAACAAAGGGATGCCTAAGAAATTAAGTTCCATCAATAGAAAATATATGCAACAAACTAACACTAATTTCAATTCACACTTATATAATATAGAAGTCATAATCACATATAATAGTTGTAGTAATTGCGAGTTGTCGTCACACAGTGTTAAAATTTACGGGCTTGTGCATGCTCAATGAGCTCATTGCGAGGCCTGAAAGTTACGGGTTTGTCGGGGGCTGCAATCAGCGGCGAAGGCCCGTAGTGTTGAGGGGGGGAAAGGCTTGTAATGATCGCCGAAGACGCTCATCGTGAGGCCCGCAATGGAGGGGGAAAGGCTCAGAACGGCTTACGAGTTACAGGCTTCAAATAAATTACGGGTTTAATTGCCAACATTTTTTTCAAGCCTGTAACTCGAAAGCCGTTTGGGGGTCGCCAAAAAAAGCCAATTGATTTTGCAAGTGCAAGTGAAGTTGCAAGCTAAATTACTATTTAATTTATTGTTTTTTGACGTTCAGAACAGCTAGGCAAGAAAAAAAATGGCGGCCGTCAAGCCGTTATTTTTTTTCAAGTTTGTTAATCGGAAACCCATTTCGGTCTTGGGGAAAATTATCCATTTCCCATTCCTGCAAATGGTTTCACACCCGTGAATGGAAACCGGAGCGCAGAGGAGGGAGAGGGGGAGAAAGACACAGGGGAGAGAGAGGGGGGAAAGAGACACAGAGGAGGGAGAGAGGGGAAAACAGACAAAGGGGAGGGAGAAGGGGGAAAGAGACACAGAGGTGACAGAGTGGGGAGACTCTCACAGTGAGCACCGAGGGCGCATATTGCGGTGCACAAAAGTTGCGGGTTGGCTGACGTCTGCAATGAGAGACAAAGCTGCTCATTGCGAGGCCATCTTGGGTGACCCTACATGGCTTCGCTCACAGCTTCATTAAGGTACACAAGCCCCTTCACCACAACAAGGTAGCGATCCTAAAAGGGATATTTTGCGTAATGTACAATAATAATGAGATTTGTCAGTTCATGAGAATTAGACTAAGTCACGGACCTTCGTCCAAACAATAAATTGGCTCTCCACATCTACCCATCACACTCATAGTCAATGGATTGAAGGGTGGGACCAACCCTTCTGGACTCTTAAATCTCTTAAAGTGACAGTTTTTTAATTAATTTGGCTAGTAAAGGAAAGAAGTTAAAATGAACCCAGACCACATGTTGTGTAATAGCATCTCTCCTCCATTTTCTGACCATTTTTAATCACAAATACCCTGTGCTGTATTCTCTATTGCATGATAATATGTCAAATGAAATGATAAATATTCTTATGTGACAGAAATATACGGTCGTCTTCTGTTTTCGGTTTTGTCTTTGTGCTTTGCTGCGTCCGTATAATGACATCTTCTTTGTCTTTTAACAATTCTCAGATGATTGTCCGTCTTAAGAAGGAAATTCAGGCACTGAAAAATGAGTTGACCCTAATCACTGGAGAGCAGAGGACGGAGGAACTGACAGAGGAAGAGATTCTAAGGTATTAAAGTAATAGGAAAAGGAGCCTTTTTAATGTAACTAACCGTCCGCCAACAATTGTACCTGCAGTGAGGAAACCTAAACGGGGTGGAGATAAAGCGCCATCTTAAAGTTGGATGTTATGACACAGCTAACAGAAAGAAATATAATTGTTTTCTTTTAAAACAAATGCTTACTGTGCCTTTTTCTTTATATTTGAAAAATCTATATGCTTGTGTTATTTTAAAAATATAGTAAATTGGTAGGAGTTGTTTGTATATATATCAACTGTTCTATTAGTTTGAACACAGTGTGTGTGTGTATACATTCCTGATTTTTCCCACCATATATTACAGATCAGACAACTTTTCACTTCCCTCTCTTCATCTTACCTACAGCATACATGCATACGTGCAGCATACGTGCAGCATACAAACTATGGGTTTAACTGGATGACTGAACCACTTTCATCCACCACCAAACTTGTTTCTTTCACAGTCATCTTTTCTATAATATGTTGTTTAGTCTTTCATTTGGGTTTGACTCTCCATCACCCTATGGACTGCAGCACGCCAGGCGTATCGGTCAGTGATTGCCCCTCTGGGCTCCCTCATGTTCATTGCTACAGTGCCCTTATCAATCCATCTCTGCCTTTGTCGTCCCCTTCTTTATATGCCTTCAATCTTTCCCAGCATCAGAGTCTTCAATGATATGTCCAAAATATTTGAGCTTTAGCCTCATGATCAAACCTTCCAGTGAACAGTTTGGCTTCATTTCCTGCAGTATTGATTGTTTGGATTTTCTAGAGTCCAAGGGACTCTACAATATACTCTCCCACTAACAGAGACAACTCCTTATGTTTTAAATGTTTATGCTATTGTCAACTGTACACTTTGTATGTAGCTCAGCTGAAAATGGTGGAATATATAGGTAAAAAATTATAATAACACAATATCCATCCGTTCTATTCACAATTAGTTATTTTTTTTTAATTTAACTTTTTCACAAAACTGAAAATATTAACTACCAGAAAGCAGGGGCAGGGGCGTAGGAAGCAAAAAAAATATAGGGGGGACAACTGATAAACAGACAATCTATAGAGGCCCATAAGGTAGAGAGGATGGGAGGGACAGGGAGGGAGGGAGAGTGGGGATGGGACAAAGGGGAGGGAGAGGGGTTGAAGAGACACAGGGGAGGGAGGGGGCGGGAAAGAGACACCGGCGTTGCCCGGGATCGCAAGATTTCGGAAGACCCGGGATGAGAGAGAAGCCAAAGGGACAGGAGATGAGGGGAAGCTGGTCAATGCATAACCCTGGGGGGATTTGTCCCCCTCGTCCCCCCGGTTCCAACGCCCCTGCCAGAAAGTATTAAGATAATGCATATATCAGCTGCTGACAAAAATAGACAAGATTCAATATAAAGAAAAAAATATTTTATTTTAAAACAAAGAGATTTATAAATATGTTACCTATTTTTACATTTCTCACTAGATATTTGTCTCCTTATTTTATAATCTTTTTACTATCATGCTTAAGGTCATTTTGAATAATTGTGGAGTTAAATATAAAAACTGCTATAGCTGTATCATGTTCGATTTCTCTGCATGAGAATATTATGTTTAAACATTAGACAAAAAGATTCAAATATTCAGGTTCCTAAATTGCCAGAGAGTGGGCTAGAAATACATTTCTGTCATTTCAATTCATTTTTTTATTTTATTTTTTTATTTTTTAAATGTTTTGACTGTGAATGAGCTCAGTCTCCTAGTGTATACCCAGAATGAGGATTTCACATTTCAGTCCGGCAGCGCCCACGCGTCCTCGCGCTCTGCCAGATGGAAGTCAGGGAGCTCCGACCTGGAACCTCTGGCTTAGCACTTTGTTTTGCTTCACCTTCTAGTTTTCCAGGTAAGCTTTATTTCTCCCCAAATTAACTCACAACACAGGGATTTTCTGTCTTTCATTTCCTGGATTTGACACTAAACCTTTCCGAACTCTGGTATCTTTAGAAACGCAATTGTGGCTGCCTGTTGTGCGTGTGTATATGTATGTATGTGTATATGTATATATATATATATATATATATATATATATATATAATATCTCACACACACATACATATACATTTGAATGCTTTCCTGCACAATCTCGTAGTCTCTTAGTAGTTTCATGTAAGTCTCTAATTCCAATATACTTTTGCCAGATGTTGACTCCCCAAGCAGCGTGATCAGGTCATATTTTGATGGGCTAAAAGTCTTTTTTCAACCTTAATTACTATGTAACTATTTATAATTTGAAGCTGAAACAAACGTCTATTTAAATACAAATATTGGCTCAAATATATTTTCAACATTCGCTTACAGACTCCATCACCCCATCAGCAAGTTGGTTTCATTTCAGGCTGTTTGTAGATTGTATTAGCCTTTTTGTCCTACCATAATTACTTCCTGAGATATCCAGCATTGCTTGTGTGGTACCTTTATGCTAATATGCAATTCATTATGTTCATTTATACTTCACAGTGTAGTGGAGGGTTTCTATCTACATGATAACATGATTTGGCCACTATAGAATCAAGCAAGTATAATGTGTTACTTATTAGCATGTCAATGCAGTTAATTAGTATTCTATGTGCACTCATTTGCATAATACCACCACTCAAGCCATGTGAAAATGGCTAGTACAATGTATAGACAGTGTTTCTTGCTCGTTAAAAACAAAACTTGATTTGGGGGGCAACAGGGTCCCTTTAATTTCCACGGTATGCATTAAAACAAGTAAATAATGTTTTTTTTTTTTTGTCTGAAAAAATGTAAATATTATGAAGTTTACATTTGCCTTGTATTACACAGCCCAATTCTGATTTAGTTCTGTGATAGACTTTTATTTTATCCAGCAGATTAGAGTATTGAGTGAATCGATGACTTTGGTTAAAAAAAAAAAAAAGCTCTTTAAACAACACTGAGTTGGGTGGAGCCATGCTTGCTTAAAGGGGAATTGTCACATGTTCATATTTAGTACACAAATATACAAGTAAAAGTGCCTTCATCATTTAGCAAATCAGTCTGACCCCACCCAGAAAGACGATCAAGTAGGCGATCAACTTCAGCCCTTGGAATTTACATTTCTATCTTCTTGACCCTTACAAATTAGGTGCTGCTGATCTTCTATTCACAGACAAGAAGGGGCTCATGCCAAAATTAGTCTATAACCTTTAGAGAGAGAGAAAAATAGATATTTACCTGTATTAATTAATGGAAATGGTGATGCTCTCAAGGTGTGTAGCAGGGAATGAAGCAACTTGTGACCGATAGTTCATCCATCAATAGTTTATACCTATTCTCTACGGTTTAAACATATTTTATACATTTATATATATTCTCTACAGTTTATACCTATTATCTCATTCGTCCAGTGATACATAAAAATAAGAGCCTGCATCTTTATTTGCACTAGCAACCTCTTGGAATGTACAAATCCACCTTCTTGACCCTCGCCAATTAAGTGCTGGTGACCTTCAAGGAAAAGAGAGAAATGAGCTTGAGTCAAAATTAGGTGCTGCTGACCTTGAAGGCCCAGAGAGGAAGGAGCTCAAGTGGAAATGAGGTGCTGTTGACCTA
Source organism: Discoglossus pictus (assembly GCA_027410445.1). Taxonomy (NCBI): domain Eukaryota; kingdom Metazoa; phylum Chordata; class Amphibia; order Anura; family Alytidae; genus Discoglossus; species Discoglossus pictus. The sequence goes on along the minus strand of CM050165.1, from coordinate 13,075,955 downwards.
CAAGGCACAGAGAGGAAGGAGCTCAAGTGAAAATTAGGTGCTGCTGACTATCAAGGCACAGAGAGGAAGGAGCTCAAGTGGAAATGAGGTGCTGCTGACCTTCAAGGCACAGAGAGGAAGGGGCTCAAGTGGAAATGAGATGATGCTGACCTTCAAGGAACAGAGAGGATGGGGCTGAAGTCAAAATGAGGGGCTGCTGACCTTTAAGGCACAGAGAGGAAGGGGCTCATGTCAAAATTAGGTGCTGCTGACCTTCAAGGAACAGAGGAAGGGGCTCATGTCAAAATGAGGTGCTGCTGACCTTTAAGGCACAGAGAGGAAGGGGCTCATGTCAAAATGAGGGGCTGCTGACCTTGAAGGCACAGAGAGGATGGGGCTGAAGTCAAAATGAGGTGCTGCTGACCTTTAAGGCACAGAGAGGAAGGGGCTCATGTCAAAATGAGGTGCTGCTGACCTTTAAGGCACAGAGAGGAAGGGGCTCATGTCAAAATGAGGTGCTGCTGACCTTTAAGGCACAGAGAGGAAGGGGCTCATGTCAAAATTAGGTGCTGCTGACGTTCAAGGAACAGAGGAAGGGGCTCATGTCAAAATGAGGTGCTGCTGACCTTCAAGGCACAGAGAGGAAGGGGCTCATGTCAACATTAGGTGCTGCTGACCCTCAAGGCACAGAGAGGAAGGGGCTCATGTCAAAATGAGGTGCTGCTGACCTTCAAGGCACAGAGAGGAAGGGGCTCATGTCAACATTAGGTGCTGCTGACCTTCAAGGCACAGAGAGGAAGGGGCTCATGTCAAAATGAGGTGCTGCTGACCTTCAAGGCACAGAGAGGAAGGGGCTCAAGTCAAAATAACCTTATAACCTTTAGAGAGAGAAACAAACCCCCCAAAGTGTTATTTACTTGTATTAAGCAATGGAAATGAGTACACCAGCGTTCATATCCAAACCAAACCTAAATGTTTTTACAGGCTGTGGCACAGTAATAACTATACTCACTTTTTGCAGCCGCTCTTTTCACAGTTTGGTGACTTTAATTGATAGTGACAACCTTACTGGATATAATATTACAATGTTGATGGACAAAATTAGTATCCATGTAAAGTAACACAAGCCAGCCCAGCCTGAACGATGCTCGCTCCTCATGGGGATAGGCAAACACAGACACATTACAGGGCCGCCAGAAACGTCAGAATGGGAAATATCCTGCCAGGAGCTCGGTCTGCTGGTGGCACTTACACATATACCTTCTGTCTGTCCAGATTGGTGCTGCACAATGCAGATTTGTGGCAGGTTTTTGGATTTCTGTTCAGTCTTCACAGTTACCTGTAATATATAATTTTAGTAAGATGATGTTTCGCTCTTAAAGGAACTCAAGTTTCTAACACACTGTAACAAACTGTCAATATTAGTAGTTGTGTAAGCAATGATCATAAAAACATTTTTAGAGAAAGTAACTTTATTTGAAGACTCTGTTAATGGGTAGACGATTCCATCTTGTCTTTGTTCCACCACGTCTGGAAAACTGGGTTGTTCTTTATCAGTGGAGGATTATTATTGTTAATATTATCCTTTATTTGTAAAGCGACAACATACTCTGTAAAGCTATATAGGGGTTAAGTACAAGGCAAAACAATTTTAACACATTGCAAAAGAATGGAGGGTCCTGTATTTGAGCTTAAGATCAAAGGTACACAGAGCTTGTTCCCAAAGCCTCGACACGAGATTGAAAGCTTACAAACTTACAATCTGTTGGGTGTGATACAGGAGAGTGATAGATATAAGATGGCAGTGTGTAAGGCAATAGGCACAAGCAAGTGGAGGTGTCTGTGTGTGCCACTGTAGATTGTGGGTGTGAGTGATATTGAGCTGTGCAGTTGTGTATAGTAAGGATGAAGCTTCTTTAAACAGATGAGTTTTTAGTGAGTTTTTGAAGGATTTGAGGCAGGATGATAATCTAGTGGAGCGAGCGAAGGCGTTCCATACTAGAAAAGTCCTGAAGTCATTAGCAGTGCGAAGAATCCGGGTGGGGGAGTATTTAGAGACAAGGGCAGAGATATAATGGGTTAAGGGCTTTTATTCTGGAGGCTATGGAAAGCCAGTGGAGAGGAAGGGAGCCTTTTTTGGATAGCATCTTTGAATCTTCCACCAATCCCCTTCCCTAAAAAATATGAAGCAGCAGGCAGCTTGCATCAATCAATAAATACAATCCCTGCTCTCCAGAAATGTAAACACCCTTCTCACATGCAGCCTTTAACTACAGTATCATGGATCTTTCTAGGATCCAGCAAAGGAATCAACATTTATTTTATTCTATTTAAAAACACGTTTTATAACTATTTACTGCCTATAGTTGTCAGAGTTCATAACGTTTGTGATGTTGGTAACGGAGTAGCGTCCTTGCGAAGAGAGGTCGCAACTGTGAGCCTTGCAATGGGGGCGAGCCAGTGGCGCCATCACACATGCAAGCCTTTCAAAGCGTGGCGAACCAGCCGCGCAGCACTTAAGCTGCAATGAGCGCCAAAGGCGCTCATTGCAGCCAGCTGCGCCGCCACACATGCGAGCCTTGCAGTACTTAGGGTGCAAAAAGCCCTGAAGGCGCAGTGAGGGTCGCAACTACGAGCCAAGCGCGCAACTCCAAAAACTCTACAAACAAAAAAAAATATTTAATGAATATAATAACACACTCCCAGACAGCACATGGGGACAGCCCGGAAGCCTGGGAGTGAGGTTGCAAGCGATTTTGAGCCATATTTGTGGGTTTTCGTCAAACCAAAATCTGCTAAGCGAGGAAAAAAATTTCTGACGAAAAACGTAAAAATTTGTAAAACTGAATGAAAACGAGGCTGAGCAAAGCCAGGCACGTGGAGCTTTGAAAATACACGGCGGCAAAGACAGTAACACTCACACCAACAACGCTAAAGACGCCAGACTTAGAAAATAAAACAAACGTCCTTCAGCGCGTAACATGCAAACATTCAGCAGGCACACAGGGAAGGGACAGGTGGAAGATGGTGGAAAGAGACACATGGCATTCCCAAGCACAAAACTTGAAGGTTAACGAACAGTAGGTGGGAGGAAAGGCTTGCAATGAGCGCCGAAGGTGCTCATCGCGGGGATCACGATGAGCACCGCGAGCGGGAGAGGCTTTCAATGAGCGCTGAGCGCCGAAGATGCTCAGTGCAAAGCAGGAAAGTTGATGTGCACAGGGGAGAGGCTCGCAATGATCGCCAAAGGTGCTCAGAGGAGCAAAAGCCTCACATTGTGTGGCAAACAGCATTGCCAGCCTTACAATTTTTTTTTTTTTTAATCCCGTCATTTTTGTCGGGCAAGTAGCTAGTATATATATATATATATATATATATATATATAAGTGTGTGTTCTTCATATCTTAGAGATTTTCATATTCGCTTTTAGTGGCAAAAATATGTAAAGAAAACTGGGGAGGGACACTTCTGACTGATCTGTCTCTAGAACACATAGCTGTAGCTGTTGTGGCATAAGACTGTTGTACTTGTCATACTCGTACTAAGCCATGAGATAGAAACTGGGTGTGGAACCTGACAGTAAGTGTGGTAAAGAGCACACAGGGGAAATTTAGCCCCCAAAGTATTTGTAAACTCGGAGTATGACTAAGAGCATCATTGAGCAAGAAAAAAGTCAAATACCTAGTATTAATGAGAAAACGAATTTATGCCTATGTATGACCCTGGAGGGATCAGGATACATTGGTGGAGGTTGTTTCTGTGAGAGTGGGGTTTAGATGCAAAGTGTCTGCTTCCATCCCCCCCTCCACTGATAACTACAAACACACACCTCCATCACCCAGCTCTCATGAAGGGATGTGACAATCACAAAATGGAGTACTGTACTTGTCACAGACCCATTTCTAGGGCCTGGATCCTGATCCATTGAGCCACCATAGAGGATAGACTGCCCCATTGGAAAATGGGTAGGGGAATTATATTGCCCCATGGGGTGATTAGCACTAAGACTGGTGTTATGGCATATACCCCTGCTTTATCCTGAATACTGTATATAATTTCCATTGTAATATTACTGTATTCTGTGTTATGTTTAAACAGTGATCATGATGGGGTTAAAACGGGTTGTGCTGAGTCTGTAGTGATCAGACTCCTCCATGGTATTGTTATCTGTTCTGGACCATTGTTTGCAAATTAAGTTTATCACATCTGCCATGTACTCTGTCTAAGGTCTGGACCACTCAGACACAGACACTGCAGGATGTGTATTATATAGCCAGCTATCAAGGTACTGCTAGACCCCATGTAGGGTCATCTCCTGCAATTGTCTGCCATACCCTCTCATTGTTACATTGTTTACACCCCCCCACCTCTATATCTAACTGCTATAAATATTTCTGACTTTTCAAAAATAAAACAGTGCACTGCTGAGACATAAAGAAATTGTATGTCTCTTATTTTGCTCCTGGTGGCTGCGATACTGATCCTATCCCCACCCTAGAAGTAATTTGTGCTTGTTACTACCACATGAAGGTTACTGAGACTCCTGGAAGTGCTGATTCCTGATGGAGAGATTCAGACTGATACAGAAGCCAGATATCAGGGTGCTGGTGCTGAGATTTCCAAGAACCCAAACGGTCCTTGTGGGTAGTTAACCTGTAGTCTATAGCAGGTGGCCCAGGGCAGTAATAGCCCCTACACCCAGTACTTATTAACAGAGTTTAAAAATATATGTTTTATCTCCATGGCTTATACATTTGGTGGTGATGTAATATGGTACATATTTCATAAATACATTTATTTTTTCTTGAAGTGCAGTGGTCCTTTTTAAGTGATTTAATGTATGAATAGGGTTGCCATGTGTTGTTCAGTCACTTGTTTGGCCTGTTTTATGTTTGGTAACATAACTTTGTGTATCAAATTATTACCAGGAAATTAGTCTATTTTGAAAATGGAGAAAAGCGACAGACGTGTCAGGTTGTAGCCTTATCTCTTTTTAACATACAAATCACAAGATGAAACCACTCTAAAATAACTTGTTTTCTTTGGGTTCTCATTGAACACTGAATTACCATTTTTTCTTGGATACCATTAAGAGTTCAACTGCTAGCCACGCGCAATTGATTTAGCTTTGTATCAAACTATTATTTTGTTTGTCTTCCATTAAATTGCTAAAACAGATAGTTTGTAATGATGAAATAACATTTTACAACTTAAGCACATTTCTCATTCTTGTGGTTTTTAGTGGTCCTCTGGGTCATTGAATAAAACTATGGATATATATCATTATAAATACTATTACTCACCCCACTGGGCAACTCACACACTATGAACTTTTACAAAGCAGGAATGTGTTTTTATCCTCATAAAAGTTTGTTTTGAGATAAATATATATATATATATTATATTTTTTTTGGCTTCAGCTGCATATTTTGAAATTTGACATTTAGAAAAAGCAGCATCGGTCCAAAAGCAGCACATCGTCCATTGAGGACTCAATCAATAGACATCTTGTCATCTTCACATTCAAAATGTAGTCAGCAGCTGTACCCCTTTAGACTTTCAGTCTTATTAAATTGCGATTCAGTAAATTTAAAAGTGCTCTAATTAAGCACACAGCATATTTTTTTTACAGAAGTTTTTAGTTACTGAACTTCTATCCAAAAGCAAGGTCTTCAATAACTAAAAACTTCTGTAAATAAAATATGCTGTGTGCTTAATTAGAGACCTTTTAAATTTACTGAATCGCAATTTAATAAGGCTGTATGTGTCCAGATCCCAGGGGATCTTTGTTTGCTGACTTAATTCTTTGCAGTGTTGTGTTTGGTTTGTTTGGTTCTATGTTTACAAACTTTTTATTTCAGTTTATCACTTCTAAATTTTATAGGCATTATTTTTTTTACCGACACAACTTGATTAATATGAGGTAAATTTATATATATATTTTAAAACTTAAATATTGCATTTATCCCCACCCCCTTCTAATTAATAATCCTGGTTGTACTAATTCCTATATTTACTGTCTCTCTTCTCTCTCTCCTCATTCTCTAGCTCTCTCTCCTCTCTCCCTTTCTCCTTTCTGCCACCTTTCTCCTCTCTCCCTCTCCCTTCTCTCCCTTTCTCCTCTCTCCCTTTTGCCCATCTCTCCCTCCCTTTCCCCCATCTCTCCCTCCCTTTCCCCCATCTCTCCCTCCCTTTCCCCCATCTCTCCCTCCCTTTCGCCCATCTCTCCCTCCCTTTCGCCCATCTCTCCCTCCCTTTCGCCCATCTCTCCCTCCCTTTCGCCCATCTCTGCCTCCCTTTCGCCCATCTCTGCCTCCCTTTCGCCCATCTCTGCCTCCCTTTCGCCCATCTCTCCCTCCCTTTCGCCCATCTCTCGCTCTCTCCTATCTCTCGCTCTCTCCTATCTCTCGCTCTCTCCTATCTCTCGCTCTCTCCTATCTCTCGCTCTCTCCTCTCTGCTCTCTCCTCTCTGCTCTCTCGCACTTTCTTTCCTGCTGTACATTAAGATCTGGTGACTGTTCAGGCCATTGTAAAACACTAAACTCAATGTTATTTTTGTGGAACTAGCTTAAGTTGATGTGTGCTTTGTGACATGGTGCATTATCCTCCTGGAAGTAGCCATTCAGGGATGAGTAAACTGTGGTCATAAAGCATTGCACATAGTCAGCAACAATTCTGAAGTAGACTGTGACATTTAAACATTGCTCACTTGGTTTTAAGGGGCCTAATGTATGCCAAGAGAACATTCCCCACACCATTACACCACAAACATACTGAATTGTTGACACAAGCAGCATGGATCCATGGATGCATGTTTTTTATGCCATATTGTGACCCTACCGTCCACATGAAAACGAGATTTGGCAGACCAGGCATGTTTTTTTAAAAAGTTTCAGCAGTCCAGTTTTTGTGTCCACAGTAGCCACAGTTTCCTTTTCTTAGCTGATAAGAGTGGAACCCAGTGTGGTCTTCTTGTAGCCGATCCACTTGAACATTTGACGTGTTGTACGTTCAGAGAATTCTTCTGCATACCACTTGGTATTATATGCATGGTTATATTAGTGGTCCATTCTTGTCATCTTGAACTAGTCTGACCACTCTCTTCTGACCTCTCATTAACAAGGCGTTCTCATCCACAGAACTGCAACTTACTGGATGTTTTTGTTTTTTTCGCACCACCATCTCTATAAATTGACTGTTGTGCATGAAAATTCCAGGAGATCAGCAGTTTCTGAGATACTGAAACCAAAGTCTGGCACCAACAATCATTCCACTGTCAAAGTCACTTATATCACATGTCTTCCCCATTATGATGATTGGTCTAAACAGCTATATATATATATATATATATATATATATATATATATATATATATACACACAGTTGTGCTCAAAAGTTTGGATACCCTTGCAGAAATTGTGAAATGTTGGCATTTATATTAAAAATATGACTGATCATGCAAAAAAACATGTATTTTATTAAAGGATAGTGATCATATGCAGCCATTTATTATCACATAGTTGTTTGGCTCCTTTTTAAATCATAATGATAACAGAAATCACCCGAGTGGCCCTGATTAAATGTTTACATACCCTTGAATGTTTGGCCTTGTTAGACACACAAGGTGACACACATCGGATAAAATGGCAATTAAAGGTTAATTTCCCACACCTATGTATTTTTAAATTGCAATTAGTGTCTGCGTATAAATAGTCAATTAGTTTGTTAGTTCTCATATGAATACACTGAGCAGGCTAGATACTGTGCCATGGGGAGCAGACAAGAACTGTCAAAAAACCTGTGTAACAAGGTAATGGGACTTCATAAAGATGGATGGAAAGGGATATAAAAAGATATCCAAAGCCTTGAAAATTTCAGTCAGTACTGTTTAATCACTTATTGAGAAGTGAATAATTGGGGGATCTCTTGATACCAAGCCAAGGTCGGGTAAACCAAGTAAGATTTCAGCCACAACTACCAGAAGAATTGTTTGGAATACAAAGAAAGCCCAAAGGTAACCACAGGAGAAATACAAGCTGCTCTGGAAAAAGATGATGTGGTTGTTTCAAGGAGCACAATACGACAATATGTGAACAAAAATGAGCTGCATGGTTGAGTTGCCAGAAAGATGCCTTTACTGTGCCACTGCCACAAAAAAGCCTTGTTACAATATGCCCGACAACACCTTGATACGCCTCACAGCTTCTGGAACATTAATTTGGAGTGACGATACGGTCACAACCATAAGCGCTATGTTTGGAGAGGGGCCAACAAGGCCTATAGTGAAAAGAATACCACCCCCACTGTGCAGTATGGGTTTGCTCACTAATGTTTTTGGTGGGGTGGGGGGTGAGCTCTAAAGACCCACTCACTCATGTTTATATTAAAAATGGTACATATATTACCAATTTGCCATGGGTATGCAAACTATATATATATATATATATATATATATATATATATATATATATATATATACAGTGCCTTGCAAAAGTAAGTATTAATTTTTCGTGTTTTGTTGCCTTACAACCTGGAATTAACATGGATTCTTTGATGATTTGCATCATTTAATTTACAGAACATGCCCACAACTTTGAAGAGGTTTTGTTTTTTTATTGTGAAGCAAACAACAAATAGGACGAAATAACCGAAAAAGTCAATTTCACCCCCCTAAAGTCAATACTTTGTAGAGCCACCTTTTGCGGCAATCACAGCTCCAAGTCGCTTTGGTGAAGTCTCTATGAGCTTGCCACATCTTACCACTGGGTTTTTTGCCCATTTCTCCTTGCAAAACTGCTCCAGCTCCTTCAAGTTGGATGGTTTGCGCTTGTGAACAGCAATCTTTAAGTCTGACCACATATTTTCTATTGGATTGAGGTCTGGACTGTGACTCGGCCATTCCAACACATTTACATGTTTCCCCTTAAACCACTCAAGTGTTGCTTTAGCAGTGTGTTTGGGGTCATTATCCTGCTGGAAGGTGAACCCCCCCGTCCTAGCCTCAAATCGCGCACAGATTGGTACAGGTTTTGCTCAAGAATATCCATGTATTTAGCACCTTCAATCTTTCCCTGAACTCTGACCAGTTTCCCAGTCCCGGCTGCTGAAAAACATCCCCACTGCATGATGCTGCCACCGCCATGTTTCACTGTGGGGATGGTGTTCTTTGGGTGATGTGATTGCGTTTTCTTTGATGGCCGAAAAGTTCAGAGCACCTTCCTCCATACAGAGCACCAGGGCACCTTCCTCCAAACATTTTGGGAGTCTCCCACATGCCTTTTCGCAAACTCAAAACGTGCAATTTTGTTTTCTTTGCTGAAATTAATGTCTTTTTTCTGGCCACCCAACTCTATGGCGCGTACAGCTTATTGTCGTCCTTTGTACAGATACTCCAGTCTCAGCTGTGGAAATCTTCAGCTGCTTCAGGGTTCAAGGTATCTGTCCTGCCTCTCTGATTAATGCCCTCCTTGCCCGGTCCGTGAGTTTTGGTGGGCGGCCGTCACTTGGCAGGTTTGCTGTTGTGCCATGTTCTTTCCATTTGGTTATGATAGATTTGATGGTGCTCCTGGGGATCATCAAAGATTTGGATATTTTTTTATAACTTAACCCTGACTTCTCAACAACATTGTCCTTTACTTTTTTGGAGAGTTCCTTGGTCTTCATGGCAGTGTTTGGTTAGTGGTGCCTCTTGCTTAGGTGTGTATATGTAATGACAGATCATGTGACACTTAGATTGCACACAGGTGGACATCATTTCACTAATTATGTGACTTCTGAAGGTAATTGGTGGCACCAGAGCTTTTTATGGGCTTCATAACAAAGGGGGTGAATACATACGCACATGCCAATTTTCTGTTTTCTATTTCTAAAAAAATGGTTTTATGTATTCAGTTTGGTAATTTGACTTCACCAACTTAGACTATTGTGTTCTGATCCATCACATAAAATTCAGAATAACAAAACATTGAACTTAAGGCTGCAATGTAACAAAATAGATAAAAAGTCAAAGGGGTGAATGCTTTTGCAAGGCACTGTGTATATGTGTATTTTTTTTAAATCTGTATAGATGTGGTAGTAAACAATTTTCTGAAGCCTCATATTCTGCTACATTTATAAGGTACTCATGTCAATATTTGTGCGGTTTACATTTCAGATAATGCACATCAGTTCTCCGGGTTATTTGTAATACTTCCTGTGAATAGTTTCAATTCTATCAGTTCATCTGCTTTGTATCCTATATTTACAGCCTTGAAGAACAGTTACAGAGCTTTTTGGAAGACAAAGATCCTGAAAGCACACTTGATATAGGAGCAGATATGAGGAGAATCCAACATTGCTTCAGTGTCTTCAAGGTAACTGGCTATCACGACCATTTGTGTAAAGGTATAGCTTGCAATATCTTATCAGTAGTGCTTTGGACTTGAAAAAGAGAGTTGCATCTGTTAAAAGCTTATCTCACCCTCTGTGCCAATGTACATTATACAGTTACAATGCCTATGATTATCCTCAGTATGACATCTCGCATCCGGGGTGCAAGCAAACATCCAAAACTCACATAACTTAATATCCATCACCTGTCACAAACCTTCCACTTTTCCCTTCTCATGAGCTCTCTGGAGTGCAAGATCTCTTTTATTCCAACTCCTTCAATCTAAAGGCTATCACTGAAAGTTGGCTCACTCCATCAGATACTGTTTCCCTTGTGGCACTATTGCATGGTGGCTTACACTTCAGTCACACACCTAGATCTGGGAATAAGCAAGATGGAGGAGTGGGCGTACTACTTTCTCCTCGCTGCAAATTTCACTGCATCGCCCCAGTTCCCTCCCTCCAACTTTCTTATTTTAAAGTTTCGAACTATTCGCCTCTTCTCACCCATCTCTCTGCGAATTGCTGTGGTCTATCACCCACCGGGACCATCCTCACAATTTCTAGATCGTTTTGCCACCTCGTTCCCACATTTTCTATCCACCAACATATGTTTACTTATTCTTCAATTTTAACATTGCCATTGATACTCCCATTTCCCTTTTAGCCACAAAAGTACTTACACTTATCTCCTCCCTTGGCCTCTCACAATGGACAGAATCCCAAACTCACTGTGATGCACACTCCCTTGACCTTATCTTTACCAATTACTGCAATATATCCAATCTTATTATCTCCACACTCCCTCTTCCTCACCATCATCTCCCATAATCTACACCCTCACCACCCCTCCCACTCTCTGCATTTCCTCTCCCCAAGCCAACAGGACCCACAGAAACCTGCAAACACTTGACCCACAACTTCTTTCCAATGTGCTACAACCCCTTCTCTGTCCCCTCTCTACCCTCACTTGCCCTGCCATTGCCACCGTACAATACAACTTGACTTAAACCTTTACCCTATGCATTCTTGCCCCAATAACCTCTCTCAACTACAACCATGGCACACTACACAAACACGCTACATTCAGATATTCTCTCCTCGTGCTGTGGAATGATCATGGAGGAAAGCTCGAACTTCAGCAGACTTCCTTCACTACAAGTTTATTCTATGCTCATATCAGAATGCACTCCGTCTGTCCAAACAAAGCCATTTCTTATCATATATATACACCCTGTCCTCCAACCACAAACGTTTATTTACCACATTCAACACTCTTCTCTGCCCTCCACTACCCCTTTCCCCTTCCTGTCTCACTGCGGAAGACTTTGCTAGCCACTATAAAAACAAAATTTAAACTATCAGTAATGAACTCTCCACTCTACATGGTCCTACCTTATTGTTATAAATATATGCTGAATTAACCAATTTCACAGCTATAATGACCCACCGGCAATAAAGAGGTTAAGGTGCGAGGAAAGTCCTGTTTATTGATATCCAGGATTACTCCCAGCCAACCGGAGATGCAATCTCTTGTAAACAACAAAGAAAATAAACCTCTCTTGCAAAACACCCTGCTGGTTTTACAGAAACTGGACTCATCAATAGGGTGTCAGGGGTGTGTTGGCCTTAGAGAATCCATGCTGGAATTAACATTTACCCAACAGATGGCATGGGCAAACAATGATTCTACAAAATATTACAATCTGATTGGCTGGGACAATCTTCAAGATGTGGCTATGATGGGTATAATTAGGCAACATTCACTGGAGCAGAATTATCTTAGGAAAGGAACAGAAGAATCAGGATAAATACTCTACACTCTTGCATACACACACCTTTTCAAGTTCCCAGTGTGTTTTGGAGTTTCTTATAGCAGTCTGATGTAAGTTAATTTGTCAGGATATATAGTGTGATCAGGATGACCGCATATAGCGGTGGTTTCTGGAATGAAGGGCTGACTCCGACTTCAAATGCAGCAAATTGGTTTATTTGCAAAACGGAAATTAACAGTTGAAGCAGTAGCTCTGCTTAAAATAACGAAACATAAATAACTTTGTCTCTGCGAGGGGGGAGAATGCCACCTTGTGGCCAGGTATATACAAACAGTCCTTTAACTTGGGAACTGCCCCCCTGGTGGCCAGCTTGTCAACAGTCTTTTAAGCTTGGGAGACTGGTGAGAGTGCCACCTAGTGGCCAGGAAACAACAGTCTCTTATCTTGTTAAAAATGCCAGCTCGTGGCTAGGAAACACACCGTCTCTTACTTGGTTGAAAATGCCAGCTTGTGGCTAGGAAACAAATAGTTCCTTTGACTCGTGATAGTGCCACCTTGTGGCCAGGAAATAAACAGTCTCTTTACAGGTGAGGGTCCCAGCGAGATTAGGTCGCCCTCTTCAGCAACCTCTGGGACCCCGCTCCACTCTGGGTCACAGCTCCGCTCTGTGGGACACAGCTCTCCTCTCTAGCTCCTCGCTTTGTGGGACACAGCTCTCCTCTCGGGGACACAGCGCTCCTCTCTGGGACACAGCGCTCCTCTCTGGGACACAGCGCTCCTCTCTGGGACACAGCGCTCCTCTCTGGGACACAGCGCTCCTCTCTGGGACACAGCGCTCTTCTCTGGGACACAGCGCTCTTCTCTGGGACACAGCGCTCTTCTCTGGGACACAGCGCTCTTCTCTGGGACACAGCTCTCTTCTCTGGGACACAGCTCTCTTCTCTGGGACACAGCTCTCTTCTCTGGGACACAGCTCTCTTCTCTGGGACACAGCTCTCCTCTCTGGGACACAGCTCTCCTCTCTGGGACACAGCTCTCTTCTCTGGGACACAGCTCTCTTCTCTGGGACACAGCGCTCCTCTCTGGGACACAGCGCTCCTCTCTGGGACACAGCTCTCTTCTCTGGGACACGGTTGCGGGTGAAGCATAGGGCCCGCCTGTCTCTCCCGTATGCTTCACCCCAGGGACCCTTGCATACACAAACTCACTTGTATTCACTTCTCTTTATCTTCACTACTTCCCTGGGGCATAATACTTCAGCACCAACCGTGCCTAGGCCTTTAAGGCAAAACTCTGCCTGGGATTCTTCACTAATCCCCTTCACTTACGTGGCTTCCTTGTGACTTCACCTCCTGAGTCTGAAGTCAATCTTCCAGCTCGTACGACTTGCTGTAGTCCCCGTTCTCCCAGTAACAGTCACTTGGCGATCCTTTACAGGGTAGTTCACAACTTCACTGTATATCCACACCAGATCACCTTCCTCTCTGTGCTTATTCCTCTCAGCAGCACAGCTGCCTAGGGCCTAGTCAGCCCCTCCTCCCCCTTTCCATGCCTGCTTTCCAGTCTTTTAAAGGGGAGTTGCTCTAATTAGGAGTTCTTTCAGAAGTGTTAACTCCTTCACTTCTGACAAGAACTCACACTCCACTTGCTTGTCATCACTTCCAAGGAGCAAACGATCACAATAGTTATAACTCAAGTATAAAAGGAACATTTGTAACACTCATTATCCCCTCAACTAACTCATAGCACCCTCTTTTAACCCCTCCCCTATCCGTTTTGAACTCCTTTAACCCTGTAACTGAGGATGAAGTCGCTAGTCTTCAACCTTTTATCTTACAACTTGTCCTAATGACCCTATTCCATCACAGCTGATCCCTCCCTTCTCTACCACACTTATACCAGTTCTCACACATCTATCAACCTTTCCCATACCACTGGCAAGTTCCAATCCGCCTCAAAACACACCATGATTACACCCAATCATAAGAAACCCACTTCTGATCCAGCTTTTGCATCTAACTACAGCCCTATTTCTCTACTTTTCCTGGTTTCTAAACCGCTTGAGCATGTCATTTACAATCTTTATCTTATCCAACTCCCTCCTTGATCCTTTCCAATCTGGCTTCTGGCCCCAGCACACCACAGAGACAGCTATCACAAAAATCACTAATGACTTACTCAAAGCCAAGTCAAAGGGTCATATTTTTATTCTAATTCTACTGGATCTCTCTGCCCCTTTTGACACAGTTGACCACCCACTTCTCATTCAAATTCTACACTCTTTTGGCATTTGTGACACCGCTCTCTAATGGTTCACATCTTATCTTGAAAATCTAACTTTTAGTATTTCCTTCTCTGGCACTTCTTCTTCTTCTTCGTCTCGCTCTCTGACCGTTGGTGTACCACAAGGTTTAGTCCTAGGCCCCCTCCCTTCATATCATCTCTATGCAGACGACACTCAAATCTACTTCTCGGCACCAGAACTTTCCCCCTCTCTTCTAGCTAAAGTTGGCAACTGCCTCTCTAGCATATCCTACTGGATGTCTGCCCATCAACTCAAGCTCAACATGTCAAAGACTGAGCTCCTAATCTTCCAACCCTCTTCCTCAGCCTCTGCTACTCACTTTTCACTCTCTGTTGAGAATGCTATCATCACTCCTACCTCCCAGGCTGGTTGTCTTGGGGTTCTACTGGGCCCTGCCCTCTTTCATTTCTCATATACAATCAATCACAAAATCTTGTCATTTTCAGCTAACAAAAACATCTCCAAAATGGTGCCCGGTGGTCAGATCAGGATCATCAGCATCAGCTTGAGTGCCCAGGGTCACTGGAACAGCTAACTGGTATCCTCTGTTTATTCAGTGGGCTTGAAAAGGCCAAGGGACCAATCCTACCCAGCAGAGTCCAACCCGGTATTCAATCCCTTCTCCCAAGATAGGAGCAGAGATTCGGGCAGCAAAGTGATTTTAGCTCAGTAGTCATCCCTCTAAATGAAACATACCATTGTCTATGTGTCCCAAGAAGAGTATGTTTATTTCTGGTTACTGGCAGTGTATTTATCAAAATTTAGCACAAAGGATTTACATGTTTCTTGCCTGAACATATGCAAACTGTCTGCTCAGATTAGAACTAACAATAACAGATGTGCCTCTAGGATATGCAGCTGATTGGTCCATAAAAGAGCCAATGAAGAGGCAGGGAAAACCGTGGGCTTGGCTTGTCCGCCTTGTGGGTGGATCTATGGGAGGCACCTACAGAGAAAAAGAGCGTGAACACTGAAACAAAGGAAAGATAATACACGTAAACGGCCACAAGATGTCTCTGCACGATAATAAATTAAATTACTCATTCTTTTTGTATTGAATCGTCTGATTATATGAAAACTGTATGGGTTATTTTATACAATTGTTTTTAAAAACCTGACAGTATGTTAGTTAAGGGAAAATAGATCCTCATATAAAGCTTTTGGTGCTTTGGGAAAAGTACTATGTATGTTTGATTTTAAACTCAATAACAGGGCCCTCCATTCTTTTGCAATGTAATAAAAAAGAAATACTTGATTTGTACTTAACCCCTGTACAGCACTAAGGAATATGTTGGCGTGTTACAAATATATAATGTATAAACATATAATAGTATAATGATAAGAATTTGAATTCAGTATCAATATTCACTCCAATAGTTCTTCAGAGTTACAGTAGTAAAAACATTCTAAAAACCTTTCACTGTAAATGCAACAATGAATAGTTCCCCTATAGTACATATTGTGATGTTTTGTATATATAAAGGCTATTGTGGTCATACTCCATCTTTCTAAGTTTTTACAACAGTGTTTATAAATGTGTGTTCATTTTCTTCTAAACAGAAACTACTGAATGACCGGAATATAAAAGAAAGCAGAGGGTCCACTCCAGAAATTACTTCAGAACGTCCCATTACTGGTGCAAATTCAGAAGAGATGAAGAAACTCCAAGATCTTTTACAGCAGAGAGATAATGAAATCAGTATCCTTTCACATGTGTTATATGTTTTAAAATGATGGGATATCCGGATATTCAAAACAAAGGGTCCGAGGCACTTGATTGAGAATGAACAACACCTGAAGTAGAGCTTTTCTATAGTCCTGGAACCTACTCAGAGAGCAGACCTCTTATAGCTCACTTGTGCCCTTCACATGGAGAAATATCCTGAAGTATGTCAGTTTGGTCTCGCTCAAAAGAGTGATCCAGCCCCGAAATACCATGCAATTCTACCTGAACAGGAGAAACAGGAAACCCCAGACTTACTATTCGGCCATAGTTGGGCCGCATAAGTGAGGTGTAGCTGAACTCCCTAAGGCACAGTAAGCAAGGGTTCACATCTGGATCCCCTATCACCTTTATAGTGACAAAGCCCCAATAGTAATTTATTTAAATGACCTTTGTCATTAGTCTCCCTAAGAGTAATAGGAGGCTTGAGACA
Source organism: Discoglossus pictus (assembly GCA_027410445.1). NCBI lineage: Eukaryota > Metazoa > Chordata > Amphibia > Anura > Alytidae > Discoglossus > Discoglossus pictus. The sequence goes on along the minus strand of CM050165.1, from coordinate 13,059,372 downwards.
TGGACTCCTTGATCACTGTGCCTTAGGGAGTTCATCTACACCCTACTGAAGATTTTGGTGCTGGATCACTCTATTGAGTGAAACCAGATTGATGTACTGTAGAATATTTCTTCCTGTGAAGGGCACAAGTGGCTAAAAGAGGTTGATATCTTGGGTTATCTGTCCATAGAACTAACCTATTAAGTCGATCACAAATTGAATGTTAAACAAGTTCTTTCACATTGTCCTTGTATTGTTTATATAACATAGTGTCTTGGTTTTCAGTTTGATTTATTCCATTGAAAAGATGCAGTTAAAAGTAATTAAGGAGAAGATTTAATCAAACTGGGACATTAACATACCAAGCAATCAGCATAATAAATTTGAAATTATTTTAACATCTGAAACATGATACTGCCTACAATAATCATCCTCTACCACAATACATTCATAAAAGCTAAGTTTAATTAAGTTTAATTAATGTTAGAAGCAGTGTGGTCTTCTAAGACACAACCTGTTAAAGGGCCAATTAATTCAGTTCAATTTGGACCACATCACACTAAAGATCTCCAAAAAAGAATGTTGAAATCATTTTTGCATTTTTGAAATATGCGCATTTTTCACAGAGAGATTAAATGAAATAATATGTGTTTTATATGTGTGTAAGACTGTGCATAGCCTGCTTCATGTCTGTTCCATTACTGCAACCAGTCAGGCTTCTGGGGTGTGTCCCTCTTACAAGTCAATGGTAAGGTTTTTGTCAGACTGCTTTTATTTCCACTTTGAAGGGAACAGACCTTGTAATGGGTTTATATTTTTTAGTGTCTGCATTCTAGCCTCTCCGGAGTATGAGCTATGCCGGCCAGCTCAGGGTGCTGTGGCGGGGGATATTGCTCTGCGCAGTGATCCCAACAAGTAAAAATGTAACCCTTACCCACATCTATCTGTGCAGGTATGGAAGATTGGTACTCAACTAAAACAGGAAAGCTGTGAGTAAACTGGTCAGTGCAGTGTAACCTGAGTCCTATATAGTGTCGCACAGTGAAAGTTGAACTCTCTGGATTTTTTAGCTATTATTAGTGTAAATAGAAAAAAAATATAGATCATTTTAACATATGATCTTGTGCTCTTTCACACCATGAAAAGCACTTACAGTGACTTTTTTGGCCCTTTTTATTCAGCAGCTTCCTGGAACACAGTGGTATGGACCCATATTTTTAGATGAGTGAAATGTTTTTTAAGACATCAAGGTCATAATGCCCCTGAGTTTGTGGTTGGAAAGTGCAACAATGCCAGGAAACCTTAGAACAAATGTATGTGCAGCTTCAATAAGGCACCCGGTGAAGACGTTCTGATTTTCTACTGCAAAGGAAACTGAATAGGACAAAGCATTTTGCTCACAAATGAACATTCTAGTTCCTAACTGCCCAATCTTTTGTTTTTTAATTGCTGTAGTTAACATTTATGTGGTAACCTTTCTGACCAAACTAATCATACCCATCTGGGACAGGGCTGTGGACTTAGGGGCATGCTTTCAGTATTGCACCAAGAGCCACACTCCTCATGTAGGACAGGCACTTACTGCACCTGATCGATTCCCAGTATTTACATATGGTGTAATTTAAGCATAAGGGACTATTGTTGCACAGACACTATATATATACTAGCGACTTGCCTGTCAAAAATTACGGGGCAATAACATTGTAAGGCAGGGAATGCTGTTTGGGCCAGACATTAATTTTTTGGGTGGTCCGAGACCCTTCGGCACTCATTGCGAGCCTCACACTGAGCGCTCATTGCGTGGCTGTTGGTTGTTGTATTTGTTTTTTCTGATAGGCGCTTTTGCTGTTTTTGTTTTGTTGGGGTTTATCTGCTTTTTGCGCTTATTGCAAGGCTTTGTGTGCTATGAGCAGCGTTGGCACTCGTTGTGAGGCGCGCAGTGAATGGGTTTTGTGTTTGTTGTGATTTTTTTTTGTGTATATTTTTTTTTGTATGCTAATTAAATAATTAATAAATTAATACATGAATATACTTTACCTATTTTGAAGTAATATATGCAGGAAGCATTGTGCCGAAGAGCTGACAATCTGTTTTGATGTTCATGTAGCATACACTGTAGGTTTGCACTGTTGTGGAGCTGATGTGTAAGTGTCAGCAATGTGTGTAGTGTAAATAGGCTGCGTGCGCGAGGGGAAGCCGTTAGGGTAACTATGTACTTCCGCATTGTGAAGTTAGTGTTGTAAAATGGCGGCGAATGTGTATGTGGTACCCGGCTGTGTTTGATGTAGCGTCCTTGGTAAGAGTGTATCTTGTATCTTGTATGTTTTTTTGGAAAAGCCGTATGTGCTTGGTGGTGTTGGTGGTGTTTTGCGTCTTTAGGGTCCTGTAGCCTCATTTTTCTTTTTTCTGCGGCCATTTTTTCTCTCGCTTAGGGGATTTTCGTGTGTCTAAACTCAGGAATTTTGACTTAAATCGAGGTGTAACTTCACTTGCAGAGGTCTGTGGGTAAGCTTTTTATGTATTTTTTGTGTGTATTTATTGTGTTTGTAATGTTTTCAGGTGCGCGCGGTTCGGCCGTTAAGGTCGTATTTTTGCGAGGTCGTAAGGTTTTTTCTTTTAAGTACCCTGTCTCGTATTTTTGTATGCTAAGTCCGTAAATTTTCCATTCTATGTCCTGCGGTTCGTATTTTTTTGTCTAAGTCCGTATACAGTGATTGCGTGTTAGATCTATTTTGGTAAAGTGCCGCTTGTGTGGGTGTTTGTAACCGCGTGTGAGGCGCCGTAGAGCCTCCACCTCCGTAAATGCGGCCCCTCGCTTCGCTTTGGCTCATTGCAGCCGACGTTGGAGCCTCCACATTCCGCAAATTCAGCCCCTTATACAATATATATATAGATATGTAAATATGGTCCTGACTTCTGCAGTGTTACGATGAAATGAATCTTCTTCTATAGTTATGGGGGACATTTTATTTATTTTTTTCACCCAAAAAGAATGCTGTGGTTTCACTTTCCAATGCACAACCATCAGATATACTGGTGAGCATGTTAAAGAAGGAAAAGAAAAAGGCTCATGATGCTGTATTGGAATTGAATTCATCTGGCAATCCATCTCATGGAGGAACATCAGAGCTGTCAACCATAACTAGAAATCAAGGAGGGGGTCTCAAGTCACCTCTTTTGACTGGTGTGCAAGACAGGAGTGACAGCAGCACTTTGGAAAACAGATTCCACTTGCTTCACAAGAAAACAGGTGCGTAAGATAAATTTTCAGATATTTGGGAAAGAAACCTGAATATACAACTGGTCTTCTCGAAAAGTCTCGAAAGAACCATAAAACATAACGTGCTTCAAAAACATTACATGATATTCTTTTAAATAACATTCCTTTGTTAAGCCCATGGAAACGGAGGTACGACCCTAGCCAACTACTTATATAGTAAGATATGTGAGTTTCTATCCAGATGTATACAGAATAAAAGCCAGTAAAACAGGTCTGCAGGATCAAATACATTTAGATAAAGTTCGATAGCAACCTATTTCTTTAAATCTCTCTCCCTGTATGAGCCGTGCCTTGTACATTATACATCTGTATATGTTCTGCATTAGAGACTGTGGTTCCACCCGCTGGCGCCCATGACCTCCTGGTGTTATGGTGAGATATGTTATGATATTATCACTTCCATTAAATCCTGTGGGGCATTTTGTAGGGGTAGAATGAAGTCTATTACATGTGTATCAAAAACATATTGAGAGCTCAAGACTACATGTGTGGGAACTTTGAGTACAATGGTGGGAGTTTTGTTTTTATTATCAGTCTTGTAGTGTCGATTTGGTATAGTTTTGAACTAGTGTATTTTTCAATTTTCCATTATTATTATTATTATTATTATTATTATTATTATTCTTTTTTGTAGAACCCTAATATTCCATAACACTTGGTTAAAGTGGAGCACAAATATTCCATAGCACTAGGATACAATAGAGCACCAAGATTCCATAGCACTAGGGTACAATAGAGTGCCAAGATTCCATAGCACTAGGGTACAATAGAGTGCCAAGATTCCATAGCACTAGGGTAGAATAGAGCACCAAGATTCCATAGCACTAGGGTAGAATAGAGCACCAAGATTCCATAGCACTAGGGTAGAATAGAGCACCAAGATTCCATAGCACTAGGGTACAATAGAGTGCCAAGATTCCATAGCACTAGGGTACAATAGAGCACCAAGATTCCATAGCACTAGGGTAGAATAGAGCACCAAGATTCCATAGCACTAGGGTAGAATAGAGCACCAAGATTCCATAGCACTAGGGTAGAATAGAGCACCAAGATTCCATAGCACTAGGGTACAATAGAGTGCCAAGATTCCATAGCACTAGGGTACAATAGAGTGCCAAGATTCCATAGCACTAGGGTAGAATAGAGCACCAAGATTCCATAGCACTAGGGTACAAGATTCCTTAGCACTAGGGTACAAGATTCCATAGCACTAGGGTACAAGATTCCATAGCACTAGGGTACAATAGAGCACCAAGATTCCATAGCACTAGGGTACAATAGAGCACCAAGATTCCATAGCACTAGGGTACAATAGAGCACCAAGATTCCATAGCACTAGGGTACAATAGAGCACCAAGATTCCATAGCACTAGGGTACAATAGAGCACCAAGATTCCATAGCACTAGGGTACAATAGAGCACCAAGATTCCATAGCACCAGGGTACAATAGAGCACCAAGATTCCATAGCACTAGGGTACAATAGAGCACCAAGATTCCATAGCACTAGGGTACAATAGAGCACCAAGATTCCATAGCACTAGGGTACAAGATTCCATAGCACTAGGGTACAATAGAGCACCAAGATTCCATAGCACTAGGGTACAATAGAGTACCAAGATTCCATAGCACTAGGGTACAAGATTCCTTAGCACTAGGGTACAAGATTCCATAGCACTAGGGTACAAGATTCCATAGCACTAGGGTACAATAGAGCACCAAGATTCCATAGCACTAGGGTACAATAGAGCACCAAGATTCCATAGCACTAGGGTACAATAGAGCACCAAGATTCCATAGCACTAGGGTACAATAGAGCACCAAGATTCCATAGCACTAGGGTACAATAGAGTGCCAAGATTCCATAGCACTAGGGTACAATAGAGTGCCAAGATTCCATAGCACTAGGGTAGAATAGAGCACCAAGATTCCATAGCACTAGGGTACAAGATTCCTTAGCACTAGGGTACAAGATTCCATAGCACTAGGGTACAAGATTCCATAGCACTAGGGTACAATAGAGCACCAAGATTCCATAGCACTAGGGTACAATAGAGCACCAAGATTCCATAGCACTAGGGTACAATAGAGCACCAAGATTCCATAGCACTAGGGTACAATAGAGCACCAAGATTCCATAGCACTAGGGTACAATAGAGCACCAAGATTCCATAGCACTAGGGTACAATAGAGCACCAAGATTCCATAGCACTAGGGTACAATAGAGCACCAAGATTCCATAGCACCAGGGTACAATAGAGCACCAAGATTCCATAGCACTAGGGTACAATAGAGCACCAAGATTCCATAGCACTAGGGTACAATAGAGCACCAAGATTCCATAGCACTAGGGTACAATAGAGTGCCAAGATTCCATAGCACTAGGGTACAAGATTCCATAGCACTAGGGTACAATAGAGCACCAAGATTCCATAGCACTAGGGTACAATAGAGTACCAAGATTCCATAGCACTAGGGTACAAGATTCCTTAGCACTAGGGTACAAGATTCCATAGCACTAGGGTACAAGATTCCATAGCACTAGGGTACAATAGAGCACCAAGATTCCATAGCACTAGGGTACAATAGAGCACCAAGATTCCATAGCACTAGGGTACAATAGAGCACCAAGATTCCATAGCACTAGGGTACAATAGAGCACCAAGATTCCATAGCACTAGGGTACAATAGAGCACCAAGATTCCATAGCACCAGGGTACAATAGAGCACCAAGATTCCATAGCACTAGGGTACAATAGAGTGCCAAGATTCCATAGCACTAGGGTACAAGATTCCATAGCACTAGGGTACAATAGAGCACCAAGATTCCATAGCACTAGGGTACAATAGAGTACCAAGATTCCATAGCACTAGGGTACAATAGAGCACCAAAATTCCATAGCACTAGGGTACAATAGAGCACCAAGATTCCATAGCACTAGGGTACAATAGAGTACCAAGATTCCATAGCACTAGGGTACAATAGAGCGCCAAGATTCCATAGCACTAGGGTACAAGATTCCATAGCACTAGGGTACAATAGAGCACCAAGATTCCGTAGCACTAGGGTACAATAGAGCGCCAAGATTCCATAGCACTAGGGTAAAAGATTCCATAGCACTAGGGTACAATAGAGCACCAAGATTCCATAGCACTAGGGTAAAAGATTCCATAGCACTAGGGTACAATAGAGTACCAAGATTCCATAGCACTAGAGTACAATAGAGCGCCAAGATTCCATAGCACTAGGGTACAAGATTCCATAGCACTAGGGTACAATAGAGTACCAAGATTCCATAGCACTAGGGTAAAAGATTCCATAGCACTAGGGTACAATAGAGCGCCAAGATTCCATAGCACTAGGGTAAAAGATTCCATAGCACTAGGGTACAATAGAGTACCAAGATTCCATAGCACTAGGGTAAAAGATTCCATAGCACTAGGGTACAATAGAGCGCCAAGATTCCATAGCACTAGGGTAAAAGATTCCATAGCACTAGGGTACAATAGAGTACCAAGATTCCATAGCACTAGAGTACAATAGAGCGCCAAGATTCCATAGCACTAGGGTACAAGATTCCATAGCACTAGGGTACAATAGAGCACCAAGATTCCGTAGCACTAGGGTACAATAGAGCGCCAAGATTCCATAGCACTAGGGTAAAAGATTCCATAGCACTAAGGGTACAATAGAGCACCAAGATTCCATAGCACTAAGGGTACAATAGAGTACCAAGATTCCATAGCACTAGGGTACAATAGAGCACCAAGATTCCATAGCACTAGGGTACAATAGAGCACCAAGAATCCATAGCACTAGGGTACAATAGAGCACCAAGATTCCATAGCTCTAGGGTACAATAGAGTACCAAGATTCCATAGCTCTAGGGTACAGTAGAGTACCAAGATTCCATAGCACTAGGGTACAATAGAGTACCAAGAATCCATAGCACTAGGGTACAATAGAGTACCAAGATTCCATAGCACTAGGGTACAATAGAGTACCAAGATTCCATAGCACTAGGGTACAATAGAGCACCAAGATTCCATAGCACTAGGGTACATTAGAGCACCAAGATTCCATAGCACCAGGGTACAATAGAGCACCAAGATTCCATAGCACTAGGGTACAATAGAGTGCCAAGATTCCATAGCACTAGGGTACAAGATTCCATAGCACTAGGGTACAATAGAGTACCAAGATTCCATAGCACTAGGGTACAATAGAGCGCCAAGATTCCATAGCACTAGGGTACAAGATTCCATAGCACTAGGGTACAATAGAGCACCAAGATTCCGTAGCACTAGGGTACAATAGAGCGCCAAGATTCCATAGCACTAGGTAAAAGATTCCATAGCACTAGGGTACAATAGAGCACCAAGATTCCATAGCACTAGGGTAAAAGATTCCATAGCACTAGGGTAAAAGATTCCATAGCACTAGGGTACAATAGAGCGCCAAGATTCCATAGCACTAGGGTAAAAGATTCCATAGCACTAGGGTACAATAGAGTACCAAGATTCCATAGCACTAGGGTAAAAGATTCCATAGCACTAGGGTACAATAGAGCGCCAAGATTCCATAGCACTAGGGTAAAAGATTCCATAGCACTAGGGTACAATAGAGTACCTAGATTCTATAGCACTAGAGTACAATAGAGCGCCAAGATTCCATAGCACTAGGGTACAAGATTCCATAGCACTAGGGTACAATAGAGCACCAAGATTCCGTAGCACTAGGGTACAATAGAGCACCAAGATTCCATAGCACTAGGGTAAAAGATTCCATAGCACTAAGGGTACAATAGAGCACCAAGATTCCATAGCACTAGGGTACAATAGAGCACCAAGATTCCATAGCTCTAGGGTACAATAGAGTACCAAGATTCAATAGCACTAGGGTACAATAGAGTACCAAGATTCCATAGCACTAGGGTACAATAGAGTACCAAGAATCCATAGCACTAGGGTACAATAGAGTACCAAGATTCCATAGCACTAGGGTACAATAGAGTACCAAGATTCCATAGCACTAGGGTACAATAGAGTACCAAGAATCCATAGCACTAGGGTACAATAGAGTACCAAGATTCCATAGCACTAGGGTACAATAGAGTACCAAGAATCCATAGCACTAGGGTACAATAGAGTACCAAGAATCCATAGCACTAGGGTACAATAGAGTACCAAGATTCCATAGCACTAGGGTAGAATAGAGCACCAAGATTCCATAACACTAGGGTACAATAGAGCACCAAGAATCCCTAGCACTAGGGTACAATAGAGCACCAAGATTCCATAGCACTAGGGTACAATAGAGTACCAAGATTCCATAGCTCTAGGGTACAATAGAGTACCAAGAATCCATAGCACTAGGGTACAATAGAGTACCAAGATTCCATAGCACTAGGGTACAATAGAGTACCAAGAATCCATAGCACTAGGGTACAATAGAGTACCAAGAATCCATAGCACTAGGGTACAATAGAGTACCAAGATTCCATAACACTAGGGTACAATAGAGCACCAAGAATCCATAGCACTAGGGTACAATAGAGCACCAAGATTCCATAGCACTAGGGTACAATAGAGTACCAAGAATCCATAGCACTAGGGTACAATAGAGTACCAAGAATCCATAGCACTAGGGTACAATAGAGTACCAAGATTCCATAGCTCTAGGGTACAATAGAGTACCAAGAATCTATAGCACTAGGGTACAATAGAGCACCAAGAATCCATAGCACTAGTTTTTTTTTAAATCTAGATGAGCTTTTTATTGAGGTTTTTGAAGGTTTTGAGGCAGGAGGAGTCTAGTGGAAAGAGGCAAGGAGTTCCATAGAATAGGGGCAGCGAACAAAAAAGTAATGAAGGCAAAAGTGAGAGGAAGTCATAATAGAGGAGGAACGAAGAAGGTCATTAGCAGAGTGAATATGGCAGTTGGGGGAGTATTTTGAGATGAGGACAGATATAAGGGATGCGCTATTATTGAGGGCTTTATACATTAGGATCATGATTTAACATTTTATTCTGGAGGCCAAGGGAAGCCGGTGGAGTGACTGACAGAGAGGAGCTGCAGACACTGAGTGTTGGGTATGGTAGGTGAGTCTAGCCGAGGCATAGTTTTGAAGATAGTTTGTGTATTTAGATGTTGGAATCCACAGGAACTCCTGTTTGTGCTTTGGCTTCTTCACAGAACAATTTCAGAAATTCCTTATTTTCTATGACCATATAATTTGTTTTTATGAAATGACTAATATTAGGATTTTCAGCATCATTATGATTGTCTCAATACCTTTTAAACAGATATCCCCCACAAAACCTCCATCACAGGAAATGTTACTGTACTTATTTCATTCCTCAGCCGTATATAGCAGGGCTTACGGGCTGGAATATATTATTCTTTATATATGTATTCATTTCAGTTAGTAGATCCTAATGTATTTTATGTATTCCACGTGCAAACTTAGAAGAGTCATATCCTACTCTGACTGTGCGTGTCGTTAATGTTATTATGGGAGCCGTTTGATATTTCTATTTTAGGCTGAGTGTGAGTCAGACATTAAGGGCAGAAGCTTAAGGACTTGCTGATTAATGAATGTTAAACATATTGATTAGGGCTCTATATAAGCACACAGCATATTTTTTTACAGTAGTAAAGACCTTGCTTTTGGATAGAAGTTCACTAACTAAAAACTTCTGTAACTTCTCCAAGTTAAATGGACTTTTGAGTCTGTGTCTTTGTGAGCTGCAGAGGGCAAACCCAAGCAGGGACTATTTGTTTGAGCTTATAAGCACTTCCTAATAAAATAAAGTACATAAAAGTAAATAGATACACAGGATATGATATACATAGTAACATATATTGTTGCGTGGGGACACATTTTCCTCCCGTATGTTTCTGTAGAGCACATACCATTCCACGTATTCGTACATCTCGAGCTGCCAGACTACAGATCACTTTGCATGCACTTGACATCACATTATATTGTCAGAAACTCGCTTCCTCTGCTCTTTAGATCCTGTAAACTTGTCCTAGCACCTGAGCCTTTTGTAATTCAAAATGAAACTAGATTCATGACTCACCAGAGAGTTTATGTAGTGAGCACGCTCTTAAAAACACTCAGCCAAGCCAGGCTTTTTCTCTTCTTTTCTTTCCACGTCTGTTTTTATTTTATTGGAATAATGAAAAGCCGCGCTTGTTCGACTCCGAAGTTAACAAAAAGGCCATATTGTTCTCTTTAACATAGCAGCGGTCTGAGCCCTGCTCTTAATGTCGGGTCTATGTGTGTTCCAAATCATCACCTGGAACCATTCAGCGCTCCCAAACCCCCCCCCCCCCAATGACTCACTGCATCCTTTAACTGTTTGAGGTTCAGTATCACTCTGGCCAATGGTGGCAAAGCAATTTTATAAGGTTCTGAGACGATGTACCTCGGCGCAAAGTCGTGTCTGTGGAATGTAATCGCAGTATTATACACTGTAATAGTTTAGATACTTCCAAAAATGCCAGGCAATGTTAGAGTACCACTGAGGTCTCATGTTTAGGAAGTGTAAAATCGCTGGTGTATTTCTGCGTATGCCCGTGAGGCGCGGGCCTAGGACACCATATATTCAGGGGGAAGAAGGCTGCATGAATTAGAAGATGCCGTGCCATGACCTAGTGTGTGAATCGTCTATGCGCACCGACAAATAATATGGCTCATATGTGGCAATAATACAGTGTAATACCATAATAATTATAATAATACCCCTGTAATGTAATAATTAGTTACAGAGACTTTTGTTCTTTCTTTTAATTCAACCTAACAGAGCATAAAAGCAAACTCACAAATAGCCGTAGGAGCCTGTTCTTGAGTATGGGTCACGTGTAACCCAGGGACCTCCTGAATGTGTCTATCCACATCATAACATTATTTAGCTTATGGTGGGCAAAAAAACGATAAAATCCTCCACATTATATAGCAAAGCAGATAAATAGGACATTTATGTCACATTTAAATGTCTAAAAACAAGTTAAATGTATTTATTTCTCAGGTTTCTCAGAAATACAGTTATTGCATTGCATTCTGGGTAACTGGACGGGGACATGCAAATGAGTCCACAATGCATTTTCACTCTTAAATCCCAAAACCACTTTATACATGGTTTCTTTTAGGCATATGCTCGCTGTATTACACAACATTAAGCATAGCGTAGGATGGATTATGCACAAGTGAGGAGATAAATATACACAATTCTTCTCACTGTACTACTTTAATAGTGAAACTAAAATATCCTCAAAAGTGAAATAAAAGTTTCCAATTTCTCAAACAAAGGGATCTAATTTGTAGATGTTTGTATTAGAAGTATAAATACATGGTATAATAAAAGTAAATGCACATAGAAGGTTCCTGGGTGGTGTTACTAGGTGTAAAATATCCCTGTAGATCTATTTACTGACATGTACTTTATTTTAAGAAGAAGTGCTTATAAGCTCTGTTTCTGAATGGGTCTGCCCACTGCAGCGTATGCAAATAGACTGGGTGGATGTGCAGTGTAGAGTCCTAGCCTATCAGGGACCACGTCTCAGCAGCACGTTGCTAAGAGATGGTCACTGATTGGTTAGTATGATAAACTGCACAGCAAGTACTACAGAGTCTGTGTCTGCATACGTTGCAGAGGGCAGATCCATTGTTTGATTTTAAGCAGTACAAACAGACCTTAAAAGTATTTATTCGTAAAATAAAGTTTATGAAAATAGATACACAGGGATATTATATACTTAGTAATACCCAGGAACGCTCCATATCCCTTTAATGGCTGTATTGGTTATTTACAATTTTAAAACTTGTTGCCTGTTTAAACTGTAGGTCTTCAAAAGAGTATATTTAGAATTTAGGTCTCTTATAGTGTGATTTTAGCTAATATTTATTATAGATAGAAAAATTACTATTTAAGTCCGTTTAGGGTTAAAAAAATTGAACTGTGCTTCAGCAGGGATGAAGATTATTTCACTGTGTTTCGTAGTGCCTGCACATTGTTGTTGTTTACTTGTTCAGTCATATCCTACTCTCTGTGACCCTATAGATCACAACAAACCCGGTATATCTGTCAGCCACTGCCCCTCGGAGCTCCATCAAAATTATGTTCATTGCTTCAATAACTCCATCTATCCATCATCATCTATCCCATGCCCTTCTTCGTGTGCCTTCAATCTTTCCCAGCATCAAAGTCATCCCTAGGGAATCCTGTCTTCTCATGATATGGACAAAATATTTGTGTTTCAGCCTCATGATCAAACCTTCCAGTGAACAGTTTGGCTTCATTTCCTGTAGTATTGATTTATTGGATCCTTCAGTCCAAGGGATTCTAAGCAGTTTTCTCCAACACCACAATTCAAAGGCGTCAATTCTCCGGCACTCAGCCTTCTTTATGGCCCAGCTCTCACATCCATGTGTTATTACTGGGAATACCAGAGTTGTAACCATGTAGACCTTTGTTGACAGTGATAAATCTTTACTTTTTAATAGCTTGTTCATAGGGCCATAGCTTTTCTCCCAAGAAGACAAATGCCTTTTAATTTCATGGCTGCAGTCACCATCTGCAGAGATCTTGTAGTCCAGGAATATAACATCTGTCACTGCCTCTAGTTCTTCCCGCATTTATTTGCGTGCACATTAGTCTACTCTAAAATACATACTCTTCTTTTTTCTTCACTAGGTCAGGATAACTTACCTTGTAAAGTTGTCTTTTTGCATCTTACATGCGATAGCCAATCCTACAAATTACATTTGTGATACAATAAGAACACAGATGGTATGTGATTTATGATCTACATAAGGAATATGCAGCACGATGTACTTTTCTTCTGCTCGTCTCATGACTTCAGTTTGATAACATCATCCCGCTCCTTTGGCACCATAGATACAACCCATAAAATGTTTCAGAGTTTCTTGCTTATTTATGTTTGAGTTTTATTTTTATGGCAATTGATGAGGCTGAAAAAAACATGAGCAAATACATTGGCTATTAATATATCTCCTTCTGAGCTTTGTATCCGTGATGTATCTGATCAGTGCTTCATTTTAGGTCCCACAAGTGTGTCCAACAAATGAGTTGGAACACAAAAACCTTATACTCGAGCTATGGTATTATGCGTTTTTTGACTTTCTGGACTCATGGCATTGGTGTCATCGGCCTGGTCTATAGTTAGTTACTTGACCTGATATATGGAACATATTTTAGAGATATTATTCTTATATTGAAGGTTTGTGCCCTTATTTCTGCTACTTTGATGGAGAAACCCATATATAGGAGGCTTTAATGCTTTTCCAAATGTTCATATAATATATTTACAAGTGTTACAGAATTTAGACCAAATGAATTAAAGAAAACAACAGGCCTAGCTCCCACCAGAGCACTACCTCTACTGATAGACAGCTCCTTAACCATCACCTGTTGACCAGCTAAACCTGGGTTGTGCAAAAGCAAAACATAAACAGTCCAATAGTTCAGAATCACTAGTCTGTATCCTTTAGAAGTCCAGCTTTTCATTCTGCTGCAGATCGCTCCTCAGCTTCATACTGCTCTTGTCTCTGTGTATTTTTCCATCTTCAGTAAACACCTTTTTGTCTTTCTCTCTCCAGCACAGACTGGCTCACCCAAACTAGCCGTGTTCAAGTCTTCTCTAATAAGGTGCAGAAAATGAACTTGCTCAACTTGGAGAAATAGAACCTTGTAGAGTCTGTAGCTCACATAAACCACTTGTATCATACTGACTATTTAATATATTAATATTATGGAACACATTTGAATGAAAACCAGCAGGAGTTGTGATGTTGTTTTACAAAGTGTGCGGACTAATAAAGGGACGTGGAGGGTTTCTAATTTATACAGGGTAGGTAATATACCTATGTGTGCATCTGTCCCAGTATATACAGTGAATGTAAAAAGTCTACACACCCCTGTAAAAATGTCAGGTTTCTGTGCTGTAAAAATTGAGACAAAGATAAATCATTTCAGAACTTTTTCCACCTTTAATGTGACCTATAAACTGTACAACTCAATTGAAAAACCAACTGAAATCTTTTAGGTGGAGAGAAGAAAAAAAAAATAATAATAATGTGGTTGCATAAGTCTGCACACCCTCTTATAACTGGGGATGTAGCTGTGTTCAAAATTAAGCAATCACATTCCAACTCGTGTTAAATAGGAGTCAGCATACACCTGCCCTCATTTAAAGTTCCTCTGATTAACCCCAAATAAAGTTCATCTGCTCTAGTTGGTCTTTCCTGAAATGTTCTTAGTTGCATCCCACAGCAAAAACCATGGTCCACAGAGAGCTTCCAAAGCATCAGAGGGATCTCATTGGTAAAAGTCAGGAGAAGGGTACAAAAGAATTTCCAAGGCATTAGATATACTATGGAACACAGTGAAGACCGTCATCATCAAGTGGAGAAAATATGTCACAACAGTGACATTAACAAGAACTGGAGCTCCCTCAAAAATTGATTAAAAGTCGAGAAGAAAACTGGTCTGGGAGGCTACCAAGAGGCCTACAGCAACATTAAAGGAGCTGCAGGAATATCTGGCAAGTACTGGCTGTGTGGTACATGTGACAACAATCTCCCGTATTCTTCATATGTCTGGGCTATGGGGTAGAGTGGCAAGACGAAAGCCTTTTCTTACGAACAAAAACATCCAAGCCAGGCTACATTTTGCAAAAACACATCTGAAGTCTCCCAAAAGCATGTGGGAAAAGGTGTTATGGTTAATTCCAAATGATATCTTTGGCGCAGAAACAACACTGCACATCACCAAAATAACACCATACCCACAGTGAAGCATGGTGGTGGCAGCATCAAGCTTTGGGGCTGTTTTTCTTCAGCTGGAACTGGGGCCTAAGTTAAGATAGAGGGAGTTATGAACAGTTCCAAATACCAGTCAATATTGGCACAAATCCTTCAGGCTTCTGCTAAAAAGCTGAACATGAAGAGGAACTTCATCTTTCAGCATGACCACGACCCAAAACATACATCCAAATCAACAAAGGAATGGCTTCACCAGAAGAAGATTAAAGTTTTGGAATGGCCCAGCCAGAGCCCAGACCCGAATCCGATTGAAAATCTGTGGGGTGATCTGAAGAAGGCTGTGCACAGGAAGGAGATGCCCTCGCAATCTGACAGATTTGGAGTGTTTTTGAAAAGAAGAGTGGGCAAATCTTGCCAAGTCAAAATGTGTCATGCTGATAGACTCATACCCAAAAAGACTGAGTGCTGTAATAAAATCAAAAGGTGCTTCAACAAAGTATTAGTTTAAGGGTGTGCATACTTATGCAACCATATTATTTTATTTTTATATTTTTTCTTCCCTCTACCTAAAAGATTTCAGTTTGTTTTTCAATTGAGTTGTACAGTTTATAGGTCACATTAAAGGTGTAAAAAGTTCTGAAATGATTTATCTTTGTTTAATTTTTTTACAGCACAGAAACCTGACATTTTAACAGGGGTGTGTAGACTTTTTATATCCACTGTATGTATATATTTCCATAAAAAGAAAAAAGAGAGCATGCAAATACTGCAACGCATAGGGCCCTCTTCTATTGCCCAATTCGTATATTTATACACACTAAAAATCACTGAATATTGCCACATATTCGATTTGCTTCTCGCATTCCGATTACGAGTTCCCTGTCCACAATCACTGCGGGCCAGCCAAAGACGGAAAACCAACCTTAGAACTGTATTAGTTTTAGCACAGCTGGAATATTACGAGAGCCAACTAATTAAAGGTACACAAAATCAATATTCTAATAGACCCGTAGCTCGATCTCGCAAAGTCTAACTCACAATTGAAAAACGTCTCACGTTTCTGTCAAAAATATTACGAGTACTAAATAGAATTGTCATTTTCAAACATTTATTAGAGCTGTAACAGCAAATAAACACACAATACTGTATGTTTAAAATATGGGAAAGCATGAAAACCTATTAGAATTAATTACAGTCTCAAACCCCCAAATATGCTATTTTATTTTAATTTGTTTATGTTTTTTTTGTGTGAAATGGATCCTGGGACTTAAGGGGGTAATACATATCATGGAAAATAATTTGTTGTCTTTGAGTGAAGTTTAAGTATAAACTCCATGTGTTATTGACAACGGTGTCATTTACTATTTGCTACTAAATTACAGGCTTGCTTAAATATTGTCAGATCATATAATCACTCGCTGTGAAAAGCTACTTAAAACATCAGGGTTTACGAGTTCAGCCTTGAAGTCAGAATTTTCGAGCTGGAGTCAATAGAATACATCTAAACATTTATTTTAAAAAAATACCCTCAGCCAAATTTGTGAGTTTGAGGCATTTGCGAGCAGCGAATAGAATAGGGCCCAGAAGACATAGCTCTGCCTGGAAGGACATTGGATGTACTATACTTTCTATAGCTGTAGAACATAGATTTGCACATATAAATATAAATAAATATATATATCTTTGGAGACTGGTTATATAAAAAGCTTTGCAGACTACGACTAGCTAAGCAATAATGATACACTGAAACTGTCTTGTTGGATAAAATGTTAATTAAATGATCCTTATATTTATCCTGAATTAAGGGTGTGAGAGACAATTACTTATGTTAATTTTGTCTGATGGAGTGGGATACCCAGACCATCAAAGACACCAAAAGGGTAAAGAACACCCATTTATAATTAAATAATTTTTCCCATAAATTATGAATACCATAAAAAAACAATTTTTTTATCTGAGCATGATATTACTATTAATAACAGGTGCTGTCATGTAGTAGAGAGCTATATATTTGCTTTTTTTTCTTATATTTATTTCTATTATCACCAAAATCATACAGTTCATATCTATTTTGGACTCCCCTTATCAAAGTCAAGTATTGCTCTATAGTGTAATTGTTGCTGTTGTTGTGCAAACCTTCAGTCGTGTCCAACTCTCTGTGACCATATGGACTGCAGCACACCAGGCACATCTTTCTTTGTTTTTGGTTGTGTTTATCCATATGGTTCGCTTGGCAAAGATACTAGAGTGGGTTGCTAGTTCCTTTCCCAGTGGACTGTGATTAGTCTGACCTCTCTACTATGACCTGCCCATCTTGGATGACCCTACATGGTATCTCACAACTTCATTGAGGTATACAAGACCCCTCAAGGGGTAGCGATCCAGAAGGGGAATAGTCAGATTCAATCCCTTCCCTCCCCCTCTCCCTGCCCTGTGTCTCTCCCCTCCCCCCTCCCTCCCCTGTCGCTCTCCCCTCCCCCCTCCCTCCCCTGTGGCTCTCCCCTCCCCCCTCCCTCCCCTGTGGCTCTCCCTCCCTCTCCCTCCCCTTTGGCTCTCCCTCCCTCTCCCTCCCCTGTGTCTCAAACCCCCCTCTCCCTCCTCTGTGTTTCTCCCCCCCTCCACTGTGTCTCTTCCCCCCACTTCCTCCTGTGTCTCTTCCCCCCCCTCTCCCTCCTCTGTGTCTCTTCCCCCCCCCTCTCCCTCCCTGTGTCTCTTCCCCCCCTCTCCCTCCCTGTGTCTCTTCCCCCCACTTCCTCCTGTGTCTCTTCCCCCCCTCTCCCTCCTCTGTGTCTCTTCCCCCCCTCTCCCTCCTCTGTGTCTCTTCCCCCCCTCTCCCTCCTCTGTGTCTCTTCCCCCCCCTCTCCCTCCCTGTGTCTCTTCCCCCCCTCTCCCTCCCTGTGTCTCTTCCCCCTCTTTGTTTGGTGTCTCCCCCCCCTCCTTCTTCTGTGTCTCTTCCCACCTCACCCTCCTCTGTGTTTGCACCCCCCCCTACCCTGTGTCTCTTCCAATTAAATTTCCCTAACGTGTAAACCCGTAGCTCATAATGTAGCCCGCAAGACTTACGGCTATTAAATTAGACTCTTAAACCAGCCCGCCAACGACTTGCGGGGTAGGAGTGAGAAAACCCTAAGGGACATGACAATTTGATTTGCAAGCCCGCAAATCTTTTTTTCTTTCTAGCCAGTAAATGTTATGTTCCAATCGCGCTATTAAATTGCATCAAAATCACTGGCGAATAACCCCATAACCCGCAATTGGAGCCAAGAGGTCAACGAGTGCTAGAGAGAGGACCCGTAATGGGGGTGCAGTCCCATCCGTAGCACTGTAAATGCCCATATACCCACACTACTGTACTCTTACTAACAGGGAAAATTATGTTAGGTCTTAGAATTAATAGCACAACATTCTCAAGCTCGCAAATCGCCCCCGAAAAATTTTTTATTTCATGTTTAATTTCTGTGTTGTATCGATCCCGGCAATCGATGTGTTAATACATATACTGTAACTCGCATGTGATAGAATATCATATTTACGGCTTTATGATTATTGCATTATATCTGGAATGTGGGTCCGATCGTAACTCGTAATTGAACACTGTAAGACTTTGAAATCCCACCTCCATTTTTCAGTGACGTAATTCAGACAATCTCTGTTTCCATTGGCTGCATCCCAACTCGTAACTACGGGTTTGACGAATTGATCTTGGCCGCAGATCCAACGTCCAAAAAATATTTTACAGGCTTGCCTCTCAAGCCCGTAACTAGCAGCATGTTCTAATTTAATAGCTCCGTAAATCGGCAACATTTCCAGCCTTCAGCTGTTGCGGGTCTCACGTTGCACATACGGGCTTGGAATTTAATGTGGCTGTTTGACAACTATTATATGTTATATTTACTGCTCCTTGAAATTGTTTCTCTTTGTTACAATATTTTGATGACAGTCACTTATGAGACAAAATTTGGGAGTCTGTTTTAAGTAAAAAAAAAAAAAATAATAATAATCAAATCGTATGGGTGCTTTCAGTAGATAATGACTTATACAGGACTATTAGTTTGATTTTAGGCAGGAAAAACAGAGATTTTAAGCACTTCTTACTAAAATAAAGTACATGTCCATGAATAGATACTCAGGGATATTATATACCTATTAACACCCAGGAGCCTGCCATGTCCCTTTAAGCTTGGTGTATTGGGTCACTTCTGCCGCGTGGATGGATCTCCAGACCTATATCACATTACTACATTATATTACTATACTCTGGATACTGTCCGGTCCTGATTGGACCTGGCTGCTGCGCGTCCCGTTCTCTCGCACATTATGGCGTCTCTTCCAAAATAAGCAGGTGCAGAGGATTGAGAACCGCAAGTCATTACCTCACTGCTCCGTATAATTTGCATCAAAATCTCATGGATGTCTTTATATGGCAGAGAGGACTTGACCACTAACCCCACTGAGGATGTTCCTGTATACGGATATTTTACTTACACCAATTAACGCTTTCTGTTTATTCCTTGATCAGAGCATACTATTGGGGACTCTGCAGCGGGGGCTGGGGGGTTGTCTCCTGTAACATTAACAGAACATATTCACTAATTAACTTTAAAATGCTTAAAGGGGCTCAGTCATTTCAGAAACAAATTGCCATTTTTTTATTTTATTTTTTAAAGGGATATGGAAGATTTCTGGATTTTGCTATGTATACAATATCCCTGTGTATCACACAAGATACGGGAAGAATCCGTAAACCATGCACCCATAAGTAGCATTTCAGATCATGATCAATAGCAAGGCAGTAACTACCGATTTAGAAACAGCCAATAGTAAATGAGACCGTCATCATGACGTCCGTAAAACATGGAGGTTACACGTCATTCAATTAGCGTTTAGACGTCACATTTGCGATCCGACTCGCAATCCGACAATGTACAAAAAAATAAAAATGAATGGTAATACTGTTTTAGTCCATGTGGGTGGCCTGACATATATTAACTCATTGATTCCCGAGATTGATATGACACTGAAATGAAACATAAAAAATATATTATTTTTTTTATTGCAGATTTGCGAGCTTGAGGCTGCTGTGCAGTATTTCTAATGTCTTTCATTACTTTCCCTGTCTTTTAAAGTGCAGTATTGATTTTTTCTTTGCATTTACAGCGCTACCAACAGGTGTTTAACCCCCTTGCGAGTCCTATCTGGTACCTGAGGGAATTTCTTCTACATTTGCCATTTACAGGTGTGAAAACATTTGCGGGCTCGAGGATTTGAGCAATTGAATAGTAATTTGTGATTTTAGCGATGGTAACTTTTGCAGGCTTGAAAGATCAAAGGCTTCAATAGGGCGTAAGTTACGGTTGTAACAACTGCAGGGAGTTTTAGCCTGTCATCCGTAGATCGTTTGCCGGTAGCCTTAAAGGCACCAATTGAATAGCAAATTAGTTTAGAGGCTCCAGTAACTTACAATTGCTCAATTGAATAGAGGCCATAGACCCTGTATGGGTCTGCCCACTGCAGCATATACAGACACAGATGATGTAAGGCTGGATGTGCTATGTAGTGTCCTAGCCTATCAGGGTCCAGGTCTCAGCAGCATGTTGCAGGATGTTGCCAAGCGATGGTCACCGGGTAGTCCGTACTGTAGAGTCTCTTTCTTTGTGAGCTGCAAAGGGCAGATCCATACAGGGACTAATTGCCATGGACTGTAAACTCTACTTCTCTTCTTCATTGAAGTTACCGATTCATTATCATGCAATTAAACAGCAGTTTTTATATATTACAAGAGCTTTTCTTTGCATGAAGCATATTCACATACTTAGTATGACATGGCCAAAATGGCTTTGCAAACCAAAATAATTTGAATGGCTAAAAGTGATGTGGAACTAAAGGAACTGTTGATGAGTGTGAAAGAAGAGCAAAAGCTGTCCTGCTGCTCAACGTTAGGAAGATGAAGATCATGGCAAACGGCAATCTCAGTTCCTGGCAAATAGATGGGGAAGAAGTGGAGGAAGTGACAGATTTTATTTTCCTGGGTTCCAAGATCTCTTCAGCTGGTGACTGAAACCATGAAATTAAAGCAATTTGCTTCTGGGGAGGAAAGCTATGGCAAGTCTCAACAAGCTGTTGATAATTTAACATTTGTGCTTTTTTAATAAAGGGCTGCATAGCTACATCTATGGTATTCCCAGTAGTAACTTACGGATGTGAGAGCTGGGCCATAAAGAAGGCTGAGTCAATTGTGTTGTTCGTGAAAAGTGCTTAGACTGTAAGAAGATCCAATGAATCAATACTACTGGAAATGAAGCCAAACTGTTCACTGGAAGGTTTGATCATGAGGCTGAAACTCAAATATTTTGTCCATATAATGAGACATATAAGACAAAATTCCATAGAGAAGACTCTGATGCTGAGAAAGATTGAAGGCACACAAAGAAGGGGGAGGCAGAGGCGGAGATGGATAGATGAGGTCATTGAGCAATGAACATGAACTTGAGGGAACTGGCAGATGTGCCTGGCGTGCTGCATTCCATAGGGTCACAGATAGGCGAATACAAATCACTAACTAAACAACAAGTATGTCATGGCCAAAATGGCATGGCAAACCAATGAAATTTGAATTTTTGAGCACGGTATGATTCTTCATATTCATCAAGTATGTGAATTCTTTACAAAAATGCCTTCTAATAAACTTGAGATGAAAGTGCACATCAGAGCTTTGCAGCTAATCCGGATATGTGATTAACAGCTTCCATATATCTGGCACCAGCGCACAGTGATGTGTGAGAACCGGCCTGCATGTCTAGCATTCTGGCAGGATCCCGGAACGCCTCCACTTAATAACTGAATTTTCCCCCTGTGTATCGGATATTGATAGGATTTTGACTTTCTCCAACCAGTTTGTGATTGGCCAAACATCCATAAATTCCTTCCTAGTAAACACATGTCTATTTGCACATACAAATTATACAGCTACACATTCCATGGCTGCCTGGGCTGGCTTCTAAAAATATAGAGCTCAATCTATAATTGAACTTTAAATGTAGTTTTAGCTTTTTGTTTTCCTATCTTTACAAATTCAAAATAAGATGATGCAATGCCAAGCGTGCATCTGGAAGCATTTGTCGCACTTCTCTTCCAATTCCTAATTAATTTTACAGAGATGGTGGATATTTCTGTAGTGGGTGTGCTGAGCTTTCATTTTTGCACAGATTTCATGTCTTTTTTATTTTAACCATTATTCTCACTGTTTATAGCTTTTGGGATATGTAGCATAGAGCAGTGTTGTTCAGTTTGGGGCAAATCCCTAATGTTGCCCTGAAATTATCCTGATAAGGGAAGAGTGTGTATGGGCTATATTGTATTGGACAATGGAAACCATGCACTAAATACCAAGACATTATCCTGATACGGGATGAGTGTGTCCTATTCATGTATGGGCAAGGGAAAGCATACACTAAATATCAATACATTATCCTGATAAGGGAAGAGTGTGTATGATCTATATTGTATTGGACAAGGGAAAGCATACACTAAATACCAAGACATTATCCTGATAAGGGAAGAGTGTGCATGGTCTATATTGTATTGGACAAGGGAAAGCATACACTAAATACCAAGACATTATCCTGATAAGGGAAGAGTGTGCATGGTCTATATTGTATTGGACAAGGGAAGCATACACTAAATACCTAGACATTATCCTGATAAGGGAAGAGTGTGTATGGTCTATATTGTATTGGAAAAGGGAAAGCATACACTAAATGCCAAGATATTATACTGATAAGGGAAGAGTGTGTATGGTCTATATTGTATTGGACAAGGGAAGCATACACTCAATACCTAGACATTATCCTGATAAGGGAAGAGTGTGTATGGTCTATACTTTAGTGTATGCTTTCCCTTGTCCAATAAATACCTAGATATTATCCTGATATAGGAAGAGTGTGTATGGTCTATATTGGACAAGGGAAAGCATACACTAAATACTATGACCCTCATTCTATTATCGGCCGCAAAGCTGCGATTCCTTGCGGGGCTCCCGTTATCTTGCAATTCAAATAGACGGCGCCGCAAGGATATCCCCTTACGTCCGGCCGTATATCTTGCAACCGTCCGTAAGCTCAGAAAACTTTAAAAGCAAATATAAATTCAAGACGGCACTGTAAAGCTCTATAAATGCTAGGGATCATAATGGGGGACATGAGGATTAATAGCAACCCCCTCTCAAGCTTGCACATCAGCCCAAATCCGAGTTTACATTAACTGTTTATTTTCCGGCCGCAGCGTGGGCGGGTCTGAGGTGCTCCAAGCACTCTGGACTTTTTACATGGATATTTGACATAAATTAAAAAAAAATTATTTACGGATTTGAGTGTAGGGGAATGCTGTGCTATGAATGCTAACACCGAATATCACTTTATAGTCTCCTCAGAGTGCAGGATGGCTTTATTATGGCTTTATAATGTGCTTATTTGTGTGCCTGCCGGACCTTTTTGCTGCAAGTAAGCTGCGGCTCGCTTTTAGCCTTGCAGAGAGGGTTCCCGGAGCAATTGAATAGCAACCAGGATTTTCTTGCGGCCGAAACTCTTGCGGCCGTTTAAGATCAAAGGCTTTCCTCCGTCGCATGCGGCTGCATGGGATAACAAGGCGCCGGCCGAAAGGGAATAGAATAGGCAAATAGCTTGCGGCCGGTCCTTGCGGCCCCGCATCTCCTACGGCCGGTAATAGAATGAGGCCCCAAGACATTATCCTGATAAGGGAAGAGTGTGTATGGTCTATATTGTATTGGACAAGGGAAGCATACACTAAATACCAAGACATTATCCTGATAAGGGACGAGTGTGTCCTATCCATGTATGGGCAAGGTGAGCATACACTAAATAAGAAAGACATTATCCTGATAAGGGAAGAGTGTGTGATATCCGTGTATGGGATATATGTTATTGGGTAAGGTAATGAATACACTAAATACCAAGACATAGCATGTTCTAATTTAACCAGTGTTCACATTAAATGTCAGCCCTCACACCAGACAAGCCAAAGCCAAGTAACAAAACAAAGCACACAAAGGAGCGCCCTAGCCGCCATAGGAGGTCGCAGCAGGCAAGGAGTTTCACTTGGCAGCATGGGTGGAGGAGCCCAAAAAATTCTGGGGGGATGTCGTTTAAAGAGACAAAAAAATTGTGTGGTGCAATTCAACAATTATTTAGAAAACATACAATAGTTGTGCAAATGTATACTATGGTACATGATATTTTCCCAGGGGGAAATAGTCTGTATGAGGGTAGGTGGAAAAGAAAATAAAGAACAAAAAGTGTAGAAGCAAGTTGGAAAGATGTGAATAAACTGAATATATTGCAGGAGTAAAAAAATAAATCCAATGGCGAGTGTTGTGGTGGAACAATACATGCCTGATAAAGTATACTAACCAAGCACTTCTTAATAAAATAAAGTATATAAAAGTAAACCGGTATACCTTGTAAAATCCAAGAACCTTCCATATTCCTAGCAGGAAAAAAGAGAAATCCTAATTCCTAACAGTGTCTAGAGTTTGGTGTTTGTTTCTGGAGACCACTTCTCAATGATTGCTATTCAAATGTTATTTTGTCTCAATATCGTTGCAATATGTTTAGTGCGATGTGCAGCCAATCAGGTTCTATTTCTATATTGTACGGTTTACTGCAATCATGATTCATTTGTCAGGCTATTCCTCTTGGTTATGTCTTTTATTGCCCATAAATATATGGCGTTCTCCATCAGTGCACACAGAGGTTTGTGTTGAGTGACCTCCTTTATACCAGATCCAAGACATGTCTTCACCTATTGAGACTTGATGAGCATGGAAAACTGTTCTTATTGAGTTGTGACCGACCTGGCATGGAGCGCTAGCCACTCATCTCTGCGTCCGTCCGCCCATGCAAAGACATGTAAGGCGGCCAAAAAAAGTTCCAAGTCATTTTCTGCTTTCTGTAAAATGAATCGGCTGCGGCCCTGTGTGTGTTCAGCACAATGGCGAAAACTTTCTATCCAAGCTTAAAGGGATATGGGAGGTTTCTGGATGTTACTACATATATAATATCCCTGCATATCTAATTACTTTTATGTACCGTATATACTCGAGTATAAGCCGACCCGAGTATAAGCCGAGGCACCTATTTTACCACAAAATACTGGGTAAAATGAGTGACTCGAGTATAAGCCGAGGGTGGGAAATGTGCTGCCCCCTGTGTCCCTCTTGTGCCCTCTCTCTCCCGTGTCTCTTCTCCCCTCTCCCTTCCCTGTGTCTCTTCCCCCCTCCCTTATCACCCTCCTCAACCCCCCTCCTCATTCTCAACCTCCCTCCTCAACCCCTCTCCTCATCCTCCCTCCTCATCCTCAACCTCCCTCCTCAACCCCCTCATCCTTAACCCCACTCCTCATCCTCAACCTCCCTCCTCAACCCCCCCATCCTCAACCTCCCTCCTCAACACCCCTCCTCAACCTCCCTTCTCAACCTCCCTTCTCAACCCCCATCCTCATCCTCCCTCCGCAACCCCCCATCCTCAACCTCAACTCCCCTCCTCATCCTCCACCCCCATCCTCAACCCCCCTCCTCAACCTCAACCCCCCTCCTCATCCTCAACCCCCCTCCTCATCCTCAACCCCCCTCCTCATCCTCAACCTCCCTCCTCATCCTCAACCTCCCTCCTCATCCTCAACCTCCCTCCTCAACCTCCCTCCTCAACCCCCTCCTCAACCTCCCTCTTCATCGTCAACCTCCCTCCTCATCCCCCTTCCTCAACCCCCCCATCCTCATCCTCCCTCCTCAACCCCCTATCCTCAACCCCCTCCTCAACCTCCCTCCTCAACCTCAACCCCCCTCCTCATTCTAAACCCCCCTAAATACCTCCCCCTCTCGCTTTCCCCTCACTTACCTGCTTCTGCTCCTGCCTCCGCTCCTTCTTGATCCGGCGCGCATGTGACGTCATATGCGCGCCACGTCCTTAGCATATACCGGGAGGTATTTAGGGGGGGTTTAGAATGAGGAGGGGGGGTTGAGGATGAGGAGGGGGGAGGGAAAGAGACGGGGGGTTAGAGAGACATGGGGGGGTAGAGAGACACGGAGGGGGGGTTAGAGAGACATGGGGGGGAGAGTGACTCGAGTATAAGCTGAGGGGGCCCTTTTTAGCCTTAAAAAAAAAGGGCTGAAAATCTCTGCTTATACTGGAGTATATACGGTACTTTATTTTCTTAAAAAGCACTTATAAGCTCTGTTTTACCTTATTTAAAAAAAAAGAGAAAAAAAGAGAAAACACACCCTTTATTCCCAGTAGTTTACTCCTCTCAGAGATATAAGTAAAAAAAACGATCATAAAATTGCAGATTGTTTTTTGTATTATAAAACAAACAAATCATGTCAAATAAAAACATAATTTTCTTCTACATTTAAACAATTTATTTTACAAAGCAAATCATTTGATGTTTCATATAATAAATAAGGTAATTCATATTTTCCTAAAATTAGGAGAATCGTTTTTTTGTAGGAATAATACATATAAACACTACAGAACGGATTATTGAATAGGATAATCATGTTATGTACACTGCTATATATTCAAATCACATATATAGTTGTCCGTGTTGGGAACGCTTACGATGTTAGTCACAATTTGCGAGTCTTGTGAGGCGAGTCGTCGACCGGCAGCCTCGCAAAGCGAGCAGTTGAGGCACGCAGGACTTAAGACCCGTACCACTTAGGACTGAAACCCGTACATTCACTGTGCGCCTCGCCAAATTACGACTTTAACGGCCGATCCACGGAACGCCAAATACCTGAAAATATAAACAAATATGCCTCAAATTAACTTACACACAGCACGGGGGGGGGGGGGGTTCGGGGGAGCCTGGGAGTGAGGTTGCAAGTTAATTTAAGGAATATTTGCCATTTGTTATGCAAGAAAAAAATGGCTGCCGAATAAACGCAACACGACGAAAATGAGGCAGAAGGATGTAAAAATAGCCCGTAGAATGTAAAAATTAGCACTAAGCAGTAACGCAAGCCAACAACACTTATTCCTAACACTTAATCCAAGCCACTAACATTTACCACAAGGCAGTAACACTTAACCTAAGACAGTAACACTCAAGCGCAACGTCTATAAAGTACACCGTGTGAGAGGCTTGCAATGAGTGCCAAAGGAGCTCAGCGCGGGGCTCGCAATGAGAGCTAATGTTGCTCAGAGGGCCCATTGCCTCGCCTTACAATTTTACTCCTGTCATTTTTGACAGGCAATTTCCTTGTATAATATATTTTATAGTACAACTAATATATGTTCTAATGTAACATGAAATAATTTGATAATAATTTTACATTAACTCTACTAATTAATTAGAAAAGTTAATTCCTGAAAAAGTAACACATGCAAAGCTGTATAATATATATTCTGATGTAACATGAGGTAATTTTTGATATTAGCACTACCAATTAATTGAAAAAGTCAATTTTTTAAAACTGTGCAAATATTTAAATTAATATTATAAGGTACAAAAATAATAATTGAATAATAATGAATTTGTATGTGCTAATAATGCTTTAAAGTACAAATAAGCAATATTGAAATATTATTTAAAGTGGTAGGTGCATATAATTCCTTGATATAATAATATTTATTAATAAGGGTCAGTTCCTAAGCTATCTGGAGTGGCAGAGCTTGGGACCCACCACTTGCCCCTACCAAGAAACAAAAACGAATCTCATAACAACTAAAAAACGTCCTACTTAAATGTGGTGGCTCTGGGGGCCTGCTACATATCCCTTAAGATAAATAAAAACTAACTATACTATATAAATATCTGTGATGACCCTATTTCTTGGTAATATTTTATACCTTCCAAAAACTGACATATATATACATATATATATACAGTATATATATACAATGAACACATAAGACTCATTCAATAGACTCTGAACAGCGTATCAACAACTGTCCATATGTCCAAGAAGCAGCTACGAAACGCACACCTTGGCCACTGTAGGAACTCCCTCTTCCACTGATGATTATATTTGATGGACAGGTGTTGATACACACTCACTCAGCAGCATAGTTAGCAACCATGGTAATTATTTCCTTTAATATTAATAAAAACTATATAAACAAAGTGATGTATCTCCCTTAAGGTATGTCCTAAATAAAGATCTAAGCTCTGTTTTACTGCCTAAAATCTTACAAATAGTTCCTGTATGGGTCTGCCCACTGCAGCATATGCAGATACAGACTCTTTAGTGCTGGGTGTGCAATGTCTCATACTAGAGATTTAAGTAGAGTGATAATATTTTTTTATGAAACTCAATAAATTAAGTGTTTTGCTGTTTTCCAGGAACATTGCCATAACCTGTAATTTCCATTAATTTGAATGTAAAGGTACATTTGTGTTGATAACGTAATTAGTGTAATTTGTTAAGCCGTTTCCAATGTAATATCACCCATGTTACTCATGTAAGTATTTAAAACTAAGCCATATTTTATGTGTTAAAGTGTAAAAGGGGCAATAATCTAGGCAGTTCTCTGCGGTGAAATGAGTTTGTCACACAGAGCATTGAGTTGTATAAAGAAACAGCGAGACAAACCAGTTAGTTAAATGGCCTCAGCAGTTATTAGTTCAATTACGGTAATTAAAATAAAATGTAACCGCTAATAGGGGTTAGAGAGCAGCAGACTTTTCAAAGCCATTTTAAAGTGATACTTTATTGCAAGGACAGGCAACTCTGGTCCCTGAATGCCGTAAACATTCCTGGATTTCAGTATTTCAGCAGGAAATCCAGGTCCATGTTCAGCACAGGACTGTTGGCTACTGAGAATGATGAGTCTCCTAGATGGGATTGGGCTGTCAATATTCACACAAAGGGAAGGACAATTGTTGCAGAATTCAAGGTGGGATAAAATAAGTGAATTAGATTTTATAATACAGACAGAGGGTTAAAGGATCCCTGTGCTATAAAAATAATGGCTGCTAAAATTAAAGTTCATGCATAAGCATACGTTATTTATAAACTTTAATGCTAGTTGTTATACTTTAAAGCTCTTGCTTTTATCGGTTTCTGCCTGGCATGCTATGCTACTTAGCTCCCTTAATTGCCGAAGAGGCAGCTGTGTGCCTTGGTGTCTGACTGGTGTAGACTTATAGCTGAACAGTTCATGTTTGAATGTCTAAAACAAGTAAAAAAAAAACCTGTTTCCTGCTCAGAATACAGAGAAAAACAGTTATCACACTGCATTCTGGGAAGCTGAGCAGAGACATTCAAATGTGCCAACAAATGCCTTGCTCTTCAATCCATAGCCCATTTTAAACCCATGCATATATATATATATATATATATATATATATATATATATATATATATATATATATATATATATATATATATATATATATATATAATGTGTGTTCGTGTGTGTGTGTGTGATTTGAAAAAGAAAAGAATACCTCTTGAGCTTAAACTTATGGCTGAACATTATAAGATGATTCTGCTCTTCACCTAGTCCTAAAGTTTTACTTTGTTATTATTAATTAAATACAAAATTTGACAACATTTAAAAGCCTTTCAGTAATTTGTCTATATAGGTGTATAGTTTATTCTTCTTTCTAAATATATCTGGATTCCAACATGATGTAGTCATATCATTGAGTATACATAGTACTGAAAAAGTTAAATAATTTGGGATTTTGACCAGTATTAAAAAAAAACAATCCATACTTAAAGTAATCCCTTTTTTTGGACTCAACCTTCTCATAAAAGCACACGCCTTATAGTGGTTTATGACATTACAGCTGAGGGCGCAAGTAGAACCAGACCATTGGCACCAAAGGTACATGTTAAGGGAGGGGATCTCAGGCCTGCTCCTACTTATTGTCCAAGCTATATATTTGTGATTTTGTGTTTTATTTAGAAAAAAAATGTTTTAGGAGAATATAGCATGTTAATAATTCTTAGATTATTTTTTGGATATATGACACTTGCATAAAATATAAGAATTTGCACTAGGTGTTTAAGTCATTTACAGAGGTTGAGTTGTTCAGTCATGTCAGACTTTCTGTGACCCTATGGACCGCAACACGACAAGTACATTTGTCAGCCACTGCCGATCGGAGCGACATCAAGCGCATGTTTATTACTTCAATTACTTCATCTATCCATCTCCTCCTCTGCCTCTCCCTTTTTTTGTGTGCTTTAAATCATTCTTAGCATCAGAGTATATTTGAGCTTCAGCCTCATGATCAAACCTTCCAGTGAACAGCTTGTCTTGAATTCCTGAAATACTGATCTATTGGATCTTCTTGCAGTCCAAGGCACTCTAAGTAGTTTTCACTAACACTACATTTCAAAAGCCTTAATTTTACAGCGCTCAATCTTCTTTATGGTCCAGCTCTCACATCCATATGTTACTTCTGGAAATACCAGAGTTCTAACTATGAGGACCTTTGTTGATCGTGTAATATTTTTACTTTTTATTAGTTTGCCCCAGCTTGCCATAGCTTTCCTACCCAGAAGCAAACATGTTTTAATTTCATAGCTACAGTCACCATCTGAAGAGATCTTGGATCCGAGGAAAATTAAAATATGTCACTGTCTCCACTTCTTCCGCATATATATGCCAGGAACTCAGATTGCTGTTTGCCATAATTTTTATCTTTTTAACATTGAGCAGCAGGCCAGCTTTTGCACTCTATTCTTTTACATTTTTCATTAAGGTAGTATCATCCACGTATCTGGGGTTGTTATTTGTTCCAGCAATATAAATTCCAGCTTTGGATTCATCCAGTCCAGCCTTACGCATAATGTATTCTGCGTCTAAGTTGAATAAATAAGGTGACAATATACAACTTTGTTGCACTCCTTTACCGATCTTGAATTATTCAGTTGTCCAATGTTCGGTTCTGACCGTGGCTTCTTGGTCCACATACATATTGTTCAGGAGGAGGATAAGATGATCTGGTACTCCCATCTCTTTAAGAACTTGCCACATTTTATTGTGATCCACACAGTCAAAGGCTTTAGAACGGTCTATGGAGCAGAAGTAAATATTTTTCTGGAACTCTCTTGCTTTCTCTATTATACATCGTATATTGGCAATTTGATCTCTTGTGCCTCTTCCTCTGCAGAACCCGACTTGCACATCTGGTAGTTCCAGGTCTATATATTGTTGGAACTGAGCTTCTGAATCTTAAGCATTACATTGCTGGCATATGTAATTGTTCGATAATTGGAGCACTCTTTGGCACTGCCTTTTTTGGATTGGGATGTAGAGTAACATTTTACAGTCCACTAGCCATTGTGGAGTTTTCCAAATGTGTTGGCATAAGGCAAGCAAAACTTTCACAACTCTTACAGCTTTGTTATCTGCAAGGCAACCTAGGGCCCATCTTCCCTTTGGTTTGAAGAGTCTGAAGGCCTTGGCCAGAAGACAAATAGAAGTGTCCTTTTCCAGAGGGGAGGGGCTAAAGAGTCCTTTTAACTCTTGTTACCTTGCACCTTCTGGTTGGGGCTTTCGGTAGGACATCAAAGGGGCGTCCACACCCTCAAGGTGAGGGGGCCTGAAGAGAATGTCACTCATGAATTCGACACGAAGATAGGCACCTCCTTCAGCACTCCCCTGGGAATCTTCTAAAAATATATATTATTTTGTTATTTTGGGTCTGGATTACTCTGAGTGAGACCAGACTCATATACTACCGGATATTTCTCCCTGTGAAGGGCACAAGTGAGATACAAGAGGTTGCTCCCAGAGTGGGTTATCATGGCCATATAATGAACCTATTAAGGTTAGTTTGTTCTCTTTGATTGAACGCCTCTAATTTAGTTTTTTCTCAGGTGGTATAATTCAATCTGCCTGCCTATACTGTGTGATAATTAGTGCACTTTAATATTCTACTTTATAGATTTAGTGCATAAAATATTAAACAGACTGTATGATTATTGTAATTAGCAATACAGTTATGTGTATATTTATAATTATCCATGTAAGGTGGCTCATTCATATTTTACTTCATTTTGCCATTGTTAAGCTATGGAAATACCGGCTTTAAACTCCCACATTTCTGTTATTTATTTATTTATCCTGTCTTTACCACATTTCTACCATTATAGAGATACATAAGAAGGTATAATGAAGATTCAGCTCTGTGTGAGTATTTGGCCAATATATGGAGTAACCATCATGGCTAGCACATTAATAAAAATATATTAGCCTCAAAATGACTCACTTAGATTTAATAGAGTGCAGTTCTGTTTAAAATGATCCACCTAAATATCTAAACCTCTCATCTCTGCTATGTTTTCACAACAGGACACATACAGACGGGAGCATTTATTAGTGGTCAGACAGTCTATTAGAGTTTACTGGTCACTCTCTATTTATTTTAGTAAGGGCCAGACTGGTATAATGGTACGAGACACTGTTTCTGACTCACCGTTCTTTGGTATGCTTTAGATAATATCTTAGCCAGTAGAGATGGCTGCTCTTGATTTGACTTAATAATCAGTGGTTGGTGCAGCATAATATTGTTGGTATTTTTAAATGGAATATATAAAGGGATAAGGAAGGTTCCTGGATGTTACTAGGTATATAATACCCCTGTGTATCTATTTCGTTTTATGCACTCTGTTTTATTAAGTTCTTATAAACTCTAGGTTTACTGCTTAAAATCAAACACATGCTTCCTGTACGGGTCTGCCAGGACTGAATGTGCGGGGTAGATTCCTAGCCTATCATGTTGCTGAGAGATGGTCACTTATTGGTTAGTATGAGACACTGCACATCCAGTACTATAGGGACATTGTAGCATGATATTTTAATTATCTTAATACATGGTCCAGTCACATTATTATGACACGAATAACCGTTGTGTGCAGCACTGACAGCAGCTAGACAGCGTGGTATTGAGTTAATAAGATGCTGGTAGGTTGGCAAGGGTATTTGGAGCAGACTGTAGTGCATCCGACAGCTGCTGAAGAGTGTGTGATGGAGGATCCATGCAGTGAACATACAGTCAGGTCCATAAATATTGGGACATTGACATAATTCTAATCTTTTTGGCTCTATACACCATCACAATGGATTTGAAATGAAACGAACAAAATGTGCTTTACCTGCAGACTTTCAGCTTTAATGTGAGGATATTTACTTCCAAATCAGGAGAACAGTGTAGGAATTACAACAGTTTGTATATGTGCCTCCCACTTTTTAAGGGACCAAACGTAATGGGACAGATTAACAGTCATAAAACAAACTTTCACTTTTTAATACTTGGTTGCAAATCCTTTGCAGTCAATTACAGCCTGAAGTCTGGAACGCATAGACATCACCAGACGCTGGGTTTCATCCCTGGTGATGCTCTGCCAGACCTCTATTGCAACTGTCTTCAGTTCCTGCTTGTTCTTGGGGCATTTTCCCTTCAGTTTTGTCTTCAGCAAGTGAAATGCATGCTCAATCGGATTCAGATCAGGTGATTGACTTGGCCATTGCATAACATTCCACTTCTCTTTGGTTGCTTTTGCAGTAAGCTTCGGGTCATTATCCATCTGCACTGTGAAGCGCCGTCCAATGAGTTCTGAAGCATTTGGCTGAATATAAGCAGATAATATTGCCCGAAACACTTCAGAATTCATCCTGCTGCTTTTGTCAGCAGTCACATCATCAATAAATACAAGAGAACCAGTTCCATTGGCAGCCATACATGCCCACGCCATGACACTACCACCACCATGCTTCACTGATGAGGTGGTACGCTTTGGATCATGAGCAGTTCCTTTCCGTCTCCATACTCTTCTCTTCCCATCACCTTGGTACAAGTTGATCTTAGTCTCATCTGTCCATAGGATGTTGTTCCAGAACTGTGAAGGCTTTTTTAGGTGTTGTTTGGAAAACTCTAATCTGGCCTTCCTGTTTTTGAGGCTCACCAATGGTTTACATCTTGTGGTGAACCCTCTGTATTTACTCTGGTGAAGTCTTCTCTTGATTTGTTGACTTTGACACACATACACCTACCTCCTGGAGAGTATTCTTGATCTGGCCAACTGTTGTGAAGGGTGTTTTCTTCACCAGGGAAATAATTCTTCGGTCATCCACCACAGTTGTTTTCCGTGGTCTTCCGGGTCTTTTGGTGTTGCTGAGCTCACCGGTGCGTTCTTTCTTTTTAAGGATGCTCCAAACAGTAGATTTGGCCACACCTAATGTTTTTGCTGTCTCTCTGATGGGTTTGTTTTGTTTTTTTAGCCTAATGAAGGCTTGCTTCACTGATAGTGACAGCTCTTTGGATCTCATATTGAGAGTTAACAGCAACAAATACAAATAGCACACTTGAAATGAACACTGGAGCTTGTATCTGCTCTTTGTAAATGGGATAATGAGGGAATAACACACACCTGGCCATGGAACAGCTGAGCAGCCAATTGTCCCATTATTTTTGGTCCCTTAAAAAGTGGGAGGCACATATACAAACTGTTGTAATTCCTACACCGTTCACCTGATTTGGATGTAAATACCCTCAAATTAAAGCTGAAAGCCTGCAGTTAAAGCACATCTTGTTTGTTTAATTTCAAATCCATTGTGGTGGTGTATAGAGCCAAAAAGATTAGAATTGTGTCAATGTCCCAATATTTATGGATCTGACTGTAGGTGGTCTCACAGGTGCTCGATGGTCTGGGGAATTTGGAGGCCAGGGAAGTACTTGGAAGTCTCTGTCGTGCTCCTCCAACCACTCCTGGACAATTTTGGCCATTTGATATGCTACTTTGTCCTGCTGGAAGATCCCATCCGCTCCAGGGAAGACCGTCACATGTATGGGTACTGATCAGCAAGGATGGACAGATAACCCAATCGGTTGAGATTGCCTTCCAGAGGTATGCGTGGACCCAGACAATACAAAGAAAACATTCCCCAGACCATAACGCTGCCGCCACCAGCTTGTGTTCTTCCAACAATGCTTGCAGAGTGTTTGTTCTCAAAGGTTCCACGCCTGACAGCCAACGTCCTTCCAGTCGATGGAGCAGGGTTGGCTGTATTGTCATTTTAGACACAAGTCTGGTACTCTGCAGGTTCCATGCCAATTGTTTGCATTGGTGCCGTTTGTCCAGTCACGCTACACTTTAACCACATTAGCACGTGAACAGGTCACAAACTGCGCTGTTTCAGAAATACAGCCACTGTGGGCCCGAAAGCCAATGATCATCCCCTTTTCAAAGTCTTATAATTCACATGTATTTTCACTCTTTAATCCAAATACTATTTTATACACAGCTCCTTATATGGCTGCTGTATAACACAAGTTTGAAGCATAGCATAGGATGACAACAGTGAAGATGACTGCTCATATGGAAGTTTTTACCTTTTTCTAATCCAACGCATGCAGCTTTATATGAGAAACGCACATTACATTCATTCACTCTATACACATACAGATTCATTTTATTTATTTTTAAATGGTTTACATGCCCCCAGAGGTTCCTCCATAGGCACCTTGTATTAAATACAATGTTTTTGACCTTATACTGACCTTCAAGCCAACAGCAGCACAGTGCAGAGATCCAGAGCAGCAGTTCCTGAGCTGCTTCCTTGTGGTGGGAACAAAAGACTACACATCACAACAATGTTGTAGCTGCCTCTGATTGGCCACAACAAATTATGAATTGTATGCTAATGAAGCATGGATTTTTAGAGGCACTGAAGACATTGGCAAACTTTAGGTTTTATTAATGTTTATTTTGGGATTTTTTCATACAATATTGATTCTCCTCTATTAGATGCACTCATAATCCAGATTCACTCATAATCTTTAAGGTTATTTTATTAATTTAACACATTTTGCCCATTAGTAATTCTAGTTCTTTATAATAAAGCAGTGAATATGTGGGACCACAGCGTCCCTTGTACCTGCTGACAGTGCTAAGTAACTTTTATCCGTTCGCAATAAGGAAAATAGCGCGGATGGAATTTTATATCTTGCACATTATTAAAACAATCCCGCTACCTCTGCTTCCCCACAATGTTGGACACTGCCCACGATTCTGTTCATGGATGTGGTGGAATGTTTGTGTGGCCGCCAGGCACGAGCGCCGTCAAATACCAGGGTAATACGTACATATTGCTCTGATATCTCATTTTAATGACACTGCCACGTGATGCACTCACTGGCTCCTGCAACGTCCATCCCTAACACCAAACAGAGCAACGCGGTCTGCGCTCTGCATCCTGTTTGCTGCATAAAATGTGTGATCCCTGGCACCGCACGGCTTTGCTCCTTTATATTTATTTAGGTGTGGTGGCTGTGATGGGTGGATCTGGTAAAAGCTCTTGTGGGTTTAACTTTTCCCTTGTATCCATTACTCCAAGTCCCTGCCAAACCTGCCATGCTACAGCTTGGCTTAGCATGTCTATGTCAAGCTACTTATTACAGCTGCGCTGGCTTCCTTACATATGTAAGACTATAAATACCGTCTCTGGACGCTAAATACAAACTTGGATATTTAATAAGGTTTTCTTATTCCGTATTTCCTGTACATAATGTTCCGGAAAGTGTGAATCTTGCACCCTGTAAACTCAAAATGTTTATATCTCGACGTTTTCTACAGCTGGTGTAGAGCTATTGATAAAGTGTTTAATAATAACTTTTACATATTAAAGATATTGTGTACAATTATTTTTCTTGTTTTACTTGAAACTCCCAAATGTTCTATAATGCATGTAAAACAGCATATTTTAAACTTTACAAAACTGATATGTTTCAAGTAAATAAGTCATATAATATTGATATTGTGCGCATGGGTGTATGAGCCAAAGGAAATTCCGGGTGAGGGGGGGGATACGCATATAGTTATAAAAATACAACACACAATGAAAAATATGGGGGGATTTGTCCCCCTCATCCCCCCAGTTCCTACACCCATGATTGTGTGCATCTATCTATCTATACATCTATCTATCTATACATCTATCTATACATATATCTATCTATCTATACATCTATCTATACATCTATCTATCTATCTATCCGTCTATCTATACATCTATCTATAAATTTATCTATCTATCTATACATCTATCTATACATCTATACATCTATCTATATATATATCTGTCTATCTATCTATCTATATATCTATCGGTCTATCGGTCTATCTATCTATCTATCTATCTATCCATATACATGTCATTTAACTTGTGGCCAAAATAGTGATTAAAGCCCTCAACCATACAGCATACAGTAATTAAATAGTACATTTGTGTTCCCATCTAAACGTCTAAAAATAAGTTAAAAAAACATGTTACCTCCTCAGAATTCCCAGTAATAGAGTTATTGCACTGCACTCTGGGAAACTGGGTGGGGGACATGCAAATGAGTCCACCACAACATTTCACTCCGTAATCCACAAGTGTAACTTCTTTTCAGACATTCAAATGTCAACACAAATGTGCTATTTATTTACTGATATATATATAATCCGTGTGTGTGTTTCTTGTCAATAGGTCATTTTCGATGCATGAAAAAAAAATTCTGAATATATTTTCCTATGAAATAATTCCACTTCTTATTTTTAAATAAGGCAATCTCAAAGTACTGCTTAGTTCTTTTGACTGGCGACATCACCCATCTGTACTACATTATATTTTTTTTTCATATTTAACCCCGTCATAGTGTCTGTCCCTAAACCACAGAAGTGCTGCATCATCATAATCCCTCTGAGAAATAAGGGGATTATAAAATGATACCATATGCTCTATATAATGAGTGGGAAAATGTCTTAAATTACCTTAATACAATATAATATGTAGATGTGAGACTTGAAATATTATGTACAGGTATAACTTGTTGTATTGGTTATCGGCTCACAGCTTCATTGTATGGTATGGCTCACAGCTTCATTGTATGGTATGGCTCACGGCTTCGTTGTATGGTATGGCTTACGGCTTCGTTGTATGGTATGGCTCACGGCTTCATTGTATGGTATGGCTCACGGCTTCATTGTATGGTATGGCTCACGGCTTCATTGTATGGTATGGCTCACGGCTTCATTGTATGGTATGGCTCACGGCTTCGTTGTATGGTATGGCTCACGGCTTCATTGTATGGTATGGCTCACGGCTTCATTGTATGGTATGGCTCACGGCTTCATTGTATGGTAGGGCTCACAGCTTCATTGTATGGTATGGCTCACGGCTTCATTGTATGGTATGGCTCACGGCTTCGTTGTATGGTATGGCTTACGGGGTTCAATTACCATGTACGAGCGAACCCACATTCCAGTCATAATGCAATAGTAATAAAGCCGCAAATCACGTGCAAGTTACATTATGTGTATTAACACATTGATTGCTGGGATCGATATAACACAAAAAATAGACTTGAAATTAAGTATTTATCTGGGCCGATTTGCGGGCTTGAGAATGTTGTGCTATTAATTCTAAGACTTAACATCACTTTCACTTGTAATAAAAGTACAGTAGTGTATTTTTATTTGCAGTTTAAGTGCTACTGATTGGACTTTACCCACCTTCTCGAGCACACGTTGGGCTTTGGGCTCCATTTGCGCATTACAGGCTTGCTCACAAGTGACTTTGTTGCAATTTAATTGCTAAATTGAACAAGTAGCGGTTACGGGCTTGACAGCTCAAAGGTTTTACGGGCGCAAAGTTCAACGTTGCTCAACGTGTAGTATTTTCTCGGCCTTGCTGTGTTTTAATTCACCAGTCGTCTGTAGTCTGCGTTACGCGGCTAATTTTAAAGCACATATCTCTATTATCTATGTTACAGGCTACATTTAACACGTAGCCCGAATTTAATGTGGCTGTATATCACGTGCAGCCCACCGATCACTAGATATCGGTAAGCAGATCTGACAAACGGGGAGTCTGGAATCAAACTGGGAAAACCAGGATCCGGAGCATGGTCTGGAATCTAAATAAAAAGGTTGGACAGGAACATGGGGAGGTCCCAGACAGTGAGGAACAGTTACTCTGTGGGGCTCTTACAAGTGAGTGTAAATTGTATATGAAAACCACATTAAAGATCATTTAACTAAATAAACCTATTTAGAACATGTTATATAAAACAAAATATTTTGCTTGGGAAAAGTGATAATACGAGTATCAGATATGGGCTGCTTGATGTATTAATAGGTGTTATTAATGGTATATGGAGGTTTCCTGGATTATGAGCGTGACGATGATTCGCAGTTTGACAATTATTACATGTGAATAAATATATATATACTAGTGAATTGCCAGTCAAAAAAAGGTGGCAATAAAATTGTAAGCCAGGCATTGCTGTTTGCCACACAGTGTGACGCTTTTGCTTCTCCGAGCACCTTCAGCGCTCATTGTGAGCCCTGCGATGAGCTCCTTCGGCTCCTTCCTCTCGCATACTGTACGGGCCGCTCATTGCAGGGTTCATTAACCTGCAAGTTTTGTGCTTGGGAATGCCATGTGTCTATTTCCAGCATCTCCCCCCTGTCCGTTCCCTGTGTGTTTTTCCTCTATGTGTCTGTTGAATGTTTGTGTGGCGCGCTGACTGGCGTTTGTTTTATATTAAAAGTCCTGCGTGCCTGGCGCTCTTGGTGTAAGTGTTAGAAAATACACAACGGCAAAGACACTAAGTCCCGCGAGCTTGTCTTTGCTCTGCCTCGTTTTGATCCAGTTTCAGAAATGTTTACGTTTTTCGTCCGCCATTTTTTTCCTCGTTTAGCCGATTTTCGAGTAACGAAACACAGCAAATAAGGCTTAAAATCGCTTGCAACCTCTCTCCCAGGCTCCCTGGCTCTCCCCCTGTGCTGTGTGTGAGCGTCTTTTAATGTATTTTTTATTATTTTTCGTCTTTTTTGATTTTCGCGGTTCGGCCGTTAGCTTCTTATTTTTCTGAGCTCAGATTTTTTTTGCCCCGAGATTGGATTTTTTTTTATCTTGGTCCTGCGTTCCTCAGCTGCTTGCAGCCTAAGCCCTGTGTGCCGCGAGGCACGCAGGAGCGCCTTTGGCGCTCATTTCAGCCTAAGTCCTGCATGCTTCAATGCTTCAACTGCGAGGCTCACAGGGCAATGAGCGCTCATTGCCTAAGTCCTGCGGCTCGCCTTGTGAGGACAAATCGCAGTTTGACAATTATGATATGTGATATCTATATATATATATATATATATATATATATATATATATATATATATATATATATATATATATATATATATATATATATATATATATATATATATATATATATATAATTTGTGTAGGGAAGTTCCCCCCCTTTGGCCTCACCAGCCTTCCCACCCCACAGTGGATGTTGTATGTTCTGTTAGAGCCGACACTGAACATTGAGGCATCCAAAAGGCTTCATAGATAGTACTGTATTGAAAATAAAGTTTACATTTTTACCAGCCTACACGATGTTTTCGCTGTGCTGAGTTGCTCTCTTGGATTTTGACATGAATATTAGACTTTTTGTTTAAAATATCTCAAGAAAAGAGGCAGTGTGCAGAAAGACACTGAGCAGATTTCCTTGCACACTTGTGCCAAGGCACTGCAGCTCTGACTACTTGTGTTATTCTAGTATGAGGTATGCCAGTTATGCCAAAATCTTTCACTTGTGATGGGGACAACCCATCCTATTTGTTTTATTTGGAAGCTACACCTAGGTCCTCTAAGGTAATACAGCCCGCTGCTTAT
This sequence comes from Discoglossus pictus, assembly GCA_027410445.1. NCBI lineage: Eukaryota > Metazoa > Chordata > Amphibia > Anura > Alytidae > Discoglossus > Discoglossus pictus. The sequence continues at coordinate 13,018,634 of CM050165.1, read as the reverse complement.
ATTCATAGTGCCATCATCCTTCCTGCAGCTCCTACACGGCTCTGACTTGAACAAACATTTTATGTAAAAGATATCAATATGAAAGATGGCTTTTTCTTTTAAACTCTTTCTTTCCTTGCGTTTGAAAACTTTTTAAACACTTTTGGTGTCAATATCAAATATGAGATGCTTAGCGGACATATTTCATACACTTGATGAGAAGTAAGAATTACAAATTATACAAAGCTTTTTGTGGTTTGTTCAAAAATATGTAAGAAATATCAGTCTTTGATATTGACATTTTTTTACTTAATGTGGTTTGATTTATATTTAGTTTTTATGGTTTAAACGATAATGCCATATCACCAGGAGAGCTGAAGACCATTCCTTTCCATCTTCCGTTCTCCTGGCAGATCCTTTCCATGTTCCTTTCTTCTGGCAGTTCCTTTCCATGTCCCTTTCTCCTGGCCGTTCCTTTCCATGTTCCTTTTTCCTGGCAGCTCCTTTCAATGTTCCTTTCATTGTGCCTTTCCATGTTCCCTTCTCCTGTCAGCTCCTTTCAATGTTCCTTTCTCCTGGCAGATCCTTTCCATGTTCCTATCAATATTCCTTTTTCCTGGCAGATCCTTTCCATGTTCCGGTCTCCTGGCAGTTCCTTGCCGTGTTCCGGTCTCCTGGCAGTTCCTTGCCGTGTTCCGGTCTCCTGACAGTTCCTTGCCGTGTCCCGGGCTCCTGGCGGTTCCTTGCCGTGTTCCGGTCTCTTGGCGGTTCCTTGCCGTGTTCCGGTCTCTTGGCGGTTCCTTGCCGTGTTCTGGTCTCCTGGCGGTTCCTTGCCGTGTTCCGGTCTCCTGGCGGTTCATTGCCGTGTTCCGGTCTCCTGGCGGTTCATTGCCGTGTCCCGGTCTCCTGGCGGTTCATTGCCGTGTCCCGGTCTCCTGGCGGTTGATTGCCGTGTCCCGGTCTCCTGGCGGTTGATTGCCGTGTCCCGGTCTCCTGGCGGTTGATTGCCGTGTCCCGGTCTCCTGGCGGTTGATTGCCGTGTCCCGGTCTCCTGGCGGTTGATTGCCGTGTCCCGGGCTCCTGGCGGTTGATTGCCGTGTCCCGGTCTCCTGGCAGTTCCTTGCCGTGTCCCGGTCTCCTGGCAGTTCTAAAAAAAAAAAAAACAAGCACATGAATGTGCTGCCCTGTGCCTGGGCCTTGTAAGAGGTGGACCCTGTCTTCTCAATGCTTGGTCCCCCTTCTCTCTGGTAGCCCATGTAGTTGCAGTAATATGTCTACTATTCCTATCTCTGTCATGATGGAATCTGTGAACGGTTTGAATTATTTACATATCCTTTACTTGTGCTCCTAAAAGTACTGAAAATCTGTAAGTTTTGTTTATACGTGCACGTTTTTCACTTACACCCCCCCCCCCAACTTCACACTTTATACATTTATATATGTATATGTACTTGACTTCTCTTCTATTAAGTAATGAAGCAAGTATGAAGAATTTTGCTTCAAAGAGAAGTCAAACCTCTCAAAACCTTGTCAATATAAAAAGGCATTTATCCAATACAAAAGGTATCACTGCAATACTCATTATTATTCTATATATATGTGTATGTGTGTATATATATATATATATATATATATATGTCCCTGCTCAGCTTACCAGAATGCAGTGTAATAACGTTTTTTTCTCTGAATTCTGAGCCGGAAGCAGGATTTTTAACTTGTTTTAGACATTCAAATGTGAACACAAATGTACTATTTATTTATTTTATATATATATATATATATATATTACATTTACATTTGTCAGTTGAAGGACAAGGGGGGGTAAGGAGACACAGGGGGGGAATGGAGACAAGAGAAGGAGAGGTGGGGGGAAAGGAGACAAGGGAGAGGAGGTAAAACGGAGACACAAGGCAGGGAGAGGGGGAGAAGGAAACACAGGGGAGGGAGAGGGGGAAAGGAGACACGAGGTGGGAAAGGAGACACAGGGGAAAGGAGGAACAGGAGAGGGAGAGAGGGGGAAAGGAGACAGAGGGAAGGGGGGGGGGGGATGAGATACAGGGAAGGGAGATGGTGAAAGTAGACACCAGGAAGGGAGAGGGGGGAAAGGGAGAGGGGAGGAAAGGAGACAAAGGGGAGGGAAGGGGGGGAGACACAGGGTAGTCATTTTTGACGGGCAATGTGTGGCAAACTAGCGACTTGCCCGTCAAAAACGACGGGGCAATAAAATTTGAAGTCATGGCAATGCTGTTTGACACACAATGTAAAGCTTTTTGTACTCTGAGGATGCTTATAGCGATCCGCTCCTCTCGTGTAGTTTTGGTCCTATGAGCATCTTCGTCACTCATCCTAAAGATAGATATATATTTATCTATATTTAGTTAACTAATAATGGATTAATTAGTTCTTGAATAAATTTATATACTTTACCTATTTGTAATTAATATATCCATCAATCAATAGCCTGAAGAGCTAACAATCTGTTTGTATTTTCCAGCACCATACAATGTCCAGTTTGAGTGTTGGTGATCTGATGATAAAGTGTAATGAATGTCTGAACTGTGCATTGTAAATAGGCTGCGTGCGCGAGGGAAAACTGTTGGTTTAGTTGTGTAAAGCGCCATTGTAGATTCGTAATGTTATTAATGTGTTACGCGGCTCGCGAGCATTTTCCGTCTTTTGTCTTCGTGTATTTTGACGTTTTTACGTTCCTGTTTTAAAGCGCTATGCGTTTGGCAGTGTTTTGTGCGTTCCCGGGTCGTGTAGCTTTGTTTTATTTTTTTTCTCGTTTAGGTGATTTTCGAGTGGTGAAAGTCATCAAAATCGTTAACCGTTAACCTCGTATATTTGCTATCTCGTATTTTTTTTTTTCAAAGTCCCGCGTTTGTCAAGTGCTTGGAGGTTAATGCGATCCCGTGTTTACTAAGTTTTTGGTGGGTAAGTCCCGTGTGTTTCATTGCCTTCACTGCTCGCCTCACTTCGCAAGGCAAGCAGACAATGAGCACCTTTGGCGCTCATTGCCTTTGTGCTGCGAGTTTTAGTGCCTTAACAGCTCGTACTACGCGTTAACGGCTTGCCTCGCTGCGCAAGGCTTGCCTAACTCGTACGCACCACGCAAATCGTGACGACATCTCGCAGTTTGACAACTACACTGCATTCTGGGAACCTTCCCTTTTAGTCAATATGAAGGATTTGGAAAGTGAGCTATCTTATTTTCAGGTTATTTGAGGTTATTGTCTCCCTGGAATAATCGTGCTTTACAAAAAAAAAAAAAAGCATGTAATGATAAAATATTTTTTATTTTAGTGTAGATATGAGTCCATCTAGTCTGCCCACTCTGTCTAACTAATACGTGTTGGCTAAATGACCGTCTCGTACATATATTGAATTCATTTGTTTCCTATTGTTCTCCCTATTATGTCTGCGGGAATTATGTTCCAGCCATTGAACACCCAGCGCATCCACTGGAAGATTTCCAAAGACAAACATGCATCTTGTAGGGAAATACAAGTCTTTATTGTAGGGAGACGGCTTCTAACTCAATTACACACATAATGATTGTGTTACCATGACATTTGTGTTCTTGTTGGATAATTTCTTCGATAAATGGTTGTATGTGGAAAAAACTGTCTTTAAGGATTGTGGTTCTATCAATGGACTTGGTTACCAGTTTTGTAATTATGTCTCCTCCCACTTAGTCTCTTATTATTATTATTATTATTATTATTATTATTATTATTATTATTATTAGACATTATTATTATTTTTAGTACTAGACTAGATTGTTGTTATTAGACTAGAATATTATCATCATCGTCATCATTATTATTATTAAACCAGATTATTATTATTATTAGACTAGTGTATAAGACCAGATTATTATTGGATGTTTTCTGATTATTACTCTAGGTTATTATTATTATTATTATTCATAATAATAATAATAATAATAATAATATTGTTATTTAGAGTAGATACTAGATTATGATTATTAGACTAGATTATTATTATAATTAGTCTACATTATTATACTAGTATTATTATTTAGATAAGGTTATTAGATTAGATTATTATTATTAGACAATATTATTGTAATTTATTAGAATATAAAATTATTCTGTACCCTAAGTACATAGGATCCTGTGAATACATAAATCGAACATGATACATGTATACAGTGCCTTGCAAAAGTATTCATCCCCCTTGGCATTTTTCAAGTTTTGTTGCCTCCCAACCAGGAATTAACATGGATTGTTTGAGATTTGCATCATTTAATTTACAGAACATGCCACAACGTTGAAGATTTTTTTTTTTTTATTGTGAAGCAAACAACAAATAGGACAAAATAGCAGAAAAAAATCAATGTTCATAACTATTCACCCCCCTAAAGTCAATACTTTGTAGAGCCACCTTTTGCGGCAATCACAGCTCCAAGTCGCTTAGGATAAGTCTCTATGAGCTCGCCACATCTTACCACTGGGGTTTTTGTTGGATAATTTGCGCTTGTGAACAGCAATCTTTAAGTCTGACCACAGATTTTCTATTGGATTGAGGTCTGGGCTGTGACTAGGCCATTCCAACACATTTATATGTTTCCCCTTAAACCACTCAAGTGTTGCTTTAGCAGTGTGTTTGGGGTCATTGTCCTGCTGGAAGGGGAACCTCCGTCCTAGCCTCAAATCACGCACAGAGTGGTACAGGTTTTGCTCAAGAATATCCCTGTATTTAGCACCATCCATCTTTCCCTCAACTCTGACCAGTTTCCCAGTCCCGGTTGCTGAAAAACCTCCCCACAGCATGATGCTGCCACCACCATGTTTTACTGTGGGGATGGTGTTCTTTGGGGGATGTGATGTGTCAGGTTGGCCCCTGACATAACGTTTTCTTTGATGGCCGAAAAGTAAAATTTTAGTCTCATCAGACCAGAGCACCTTCCTACATACATTTTGGGAGTCTCCCACATGCCTTTTCGCAAACTCAAAACGTGCCATTTTGTTTTTTGCTGAAAGTAATGGCTTTCTTCTGGCCACTCTGCCATAAAGCCCAACTCTATGGAGCGTACGGCTTATTGTCGTCCTACTGTATGTACAGCTCCTCCAGTCTCTGCAGCTCCTCCAGGGTTACCTTCGGTATCTGTGCTGCCTCTCTGATTACTGCCCTCTTTGCCTGGTCCGTGACCATTGGTGGGCAGCCGTCTCTTGGCAGGTTTACTGTTGTGCCATGTTCTTTCCATTTGGTTATGATAGATTTGATGGTGCTCCTGGCGATCATCAAAGATTTGGATATTTTTTGATTACCTAACCCTGACTTGTACTACTCAACAACATTGTCCCTTGTTTGGAGAGTCCGTTGGTCTTCATGGCAGTGTTTGGTTAGTGGTGCCTCTTGCTTATGTGTTGTAGCCTCTGGGGGCCTTTCAAAAAAGGTGTGTATATGTAATGACAGATCATGTGACACTTAGATTGCACACAGGTGGACATCATTTCACTAATTATGTGACTTCTGAAGGTAATTAATTGCACCAGAGCTTTTTAAGGGCTTCATAACAAAGGGAGTGAATACATACGCACATGCCAATTTTCTGTTTTCTATTTCTAAAAAAACTGTTTTATGTATATATTTTTCTTATTTCACTTCACCAACTTAGACTATTGTGTTCTGATCCATCACATAAAATTCCGATTAACAAAACATTGAACTTAAGGCTGTAATGTAACAAAATAGGTAAAAAGTCAAGGGGGGTGAATACTTTTGCAAGGCACTGTACATATTTCTACAGGAGGTTCTGAGGGCCATGCTCTCAGATGACTTTACACTATATATGCATTGTCTTATGCTCTTATTCTTCGTTCATCCCTTTTCCTCTTTCTCCTTCTCTCTTTACTCAGTAATGTAGAGGCTGCTCTCCCGTTTCAGGCCCATTCAGTTGCAGCCCCTGGCCCCCTCCCAGTTGATGCATCTCTTTACAGTCCTTGTGGTTTTACACATTTAGCACGTACAGGGACATACTGGAGTCAGCAGCTTTAATTTTTTGTTTATATTAAATCCCATGTTTAAATTAGTATCTCTGTGTTCCCTTTCCCCCTGAGCAGTATATGTGCATTGCAAACAACTTAAACTAAAGAGGACAGCCATAAATACTGTGGCTTCACTGTGACTCCATCTGGTTTTTGGAACATATACCAGATCCACCTTCCTTCAGAGGTCATGTGGCCTGTTGAGAAATTGATTGCTATTATCAGGAAATAAATATTATCATTATTATTATTATTATTAATATTATGCAATTATTACTGTAATTATTTTACTTATTTAAAAAGCACCAGCATTTTTCCTAGTGATTTTTGCAAAGTAGAATAAAGTACAGTGGGTAAAAATAGAAAATTACAAAGCTATTCAGTGGGGGAAAATGGTATTTGATCCTCTGCTGATTTTGAACGTTTGTCCACTGACAATTAAATAATCATTCTATAATTGTAATGGTCGGTGTATTTTAACAAAAAAAAGAACAAGAAAAATGCATGTCAAAAAAGTTATAAATTGATTTGCAGGTCAGTGAGGGAAATAAGTATTTGATCCCCTATCAACTAGCAAGATTTCTGGTTCCCAGGTGTCTTTTATACAGGTAACGAGCTGATATTAAGAGCACTCAAAGAAAGTGCTCCTAATCTCAGCTTGTTACCTGTATAACAGACACCTGTCCGCAAAAGCAATCAATCCATTAGATTCCAAACTCTCCGCTATGGCCAAGACCAAAGAGCTGTCCAAGGATGTCAGGGACAAGATGGCAGACCTACACAAGGCTGGAATGGGCTACAAGACCATCACCAAGCAGCTTAGTGAGAAGGTGACAACAGTTGGTGCGATTATTCGCAAATGGAAGAAACACAAAATAACTGCCAGTCTCCCTCGGTCTGATGCTCCATGCAAGATCTCACCTCGTGGAATTTCAGTGATCATGAGAATGGTGAGGAATCAGCCCAGAACTACACAGGAGGATCTTGTTAATGATCTCAAGGCAGCTGGGATCATAGTCACCAAGAAAACAATTGGTAACACACTATGCCGCGAAGGACTGAAATCCTGCAGCGCCCGCAAGGTCCCCCTGCTAGAGAATGCACTTGTACAGGCCCATCTGAAGTTTGCCAATGAGCATCTGAATGATTCAGAGGAGAACTGGGTGAAAGTGTTGTGGTCAGATGAGACCAAAATCAAGCTCTAAGGCATCAACTCAACTCGCCGTGTTTGGAGGAGGAGGAATGCTGCCTATAACATCATCCCCACCGTCAAACATGGAGGTGGAAGCATTATGCTCTGGGGACAGGACAGCTGCACCGCATCAAAGGGATGATGGACGGGGCCATGTAGCGTCAAATCTTGGGTGAGAACCTCCTTCCCTCAGCCAGGGCATTGAAAATGGGTCATGAATGGGTATTCCAGCATGACAGTGACCCAAAACACACAGCCCAGGCAACAAAGGAGTGGCTCAAGAATAAGCACATTTTAAGGTCCCGGAGTGGCCACCTATCTTAATCTCAGTGAAAATCTGTGGAGGGAGCTGAAGGTTCGAGTAGCCAAACATCAGCCTTGAAACTTTAATGACTTGGAGAGGCTACAAAGTGGAGTGGGACAAAATCCCTCTTGAGATGTGTGCAAACCTGGTGACCAAATACAAGAAACGTCTGACATCTGTGATTACCAACAAGGGTTTTGCCACCAATTTCTAAGTTGAAGGGGTCAAATACTTATTTCCCTCATTGACCTGCAAATCAATTTATAACTTTGTTGACATGCGTTTTTTTTGTTTTTTTGTTATTCTGTCTCTCACTGTTAAAAAGCACCTGCCATTAAAATTATGGACTGATCATTTCTTTGTCAATGGACAAACGTTCAAAATCAGCAGAGGATCAAATACTTTTTCCCCCACTGTATACAATTAGAAATACAATACAAAACATGATTCAAATGGGTCAGCAGACCACTTGCTGAGTTGAAGTCCTTGCTCTGAGGAGTTCTTAGTCTAGAAGGTGTGGGTAGTGAGTGAAATAGGAGAAACAGATGCAAGATGGCAATGATCAAGGCAGTAGGCGAACACAAGTGGAGGTGGATGTGTGTTATTATATAGAATCTGTGCATGCGTGTGAGAGCAATTTGGTATGCAGTATGCAGTTGTGCATGTTAAGGCGGAAGTTGATAATCTGAAACTGATAAGCCAATAATCCCCAGGAATACTCATACTTTTTCTTCTTAAGAGGTCTTGGCCAAACTAGAATTGTTTCCATTTTTTTTTCCATTTATGGCTTTACTGTATCCCAGATATTTTGTCTCTACATGACCCAAGTTACATTTGGCCAGATGCATATTCTATTTGGAGACATATGAGCTTGTCCATAAACTTTGAAAGATTGCTCGGTCTTCATGTAGTCCAACTAACAAGACATTATAATAAATCCTGTTTGGGTGGAGAAAACTGTTTTTTTTCTTTTGCGGCACCCCACCAGAAAGAAAAGGTTTGAGCATTTTTGTTCGCGAGACCTGCCAATGCCACTTGGTCAGATCCAATGTGGAAAAGATTCTCGTTATACCCAGTTGATCTATCAATTCATCAATTCTTGGAAGAGGATATGCGTCAAATTGGGACACTTTATTCAACCTTCTGAAGTTGTTATAGAAGCGTGTTGTCCCATCAGGCTCTTACTTTGTCTCTTTTTGCTTCCAGCATTCGGTATGGCTAGACTCTTTCTGTGACTCCAGGTTTAGTAATGATGTCGTGGTGGATCTAATTAGTCCATCCTGGATAGGCTGCAAAGACATCTCTATTGCTGGTTATCATTTGTATAACGTTCTTCCCTTTGGTCAAGGGATAATTTTGGAGATAAAGGGAATACTCCAAGAGGCAGCTTTTCCGACTGGGCAATAGAGGAAACAAATTAACTTAAGCGACTTTCTGATGCCATGCTATCAACAAATTGATATCCTATATTTGCTCTGGTTTGCGGCAGTTATGTTGTTTGATCTTGTACTCTACCTCTCCAATGGCTTCTATGACTTCCTAAGGTTGCTGCCATCTTGCCAGAAGTTTACTCTCTACAGTGGGAACTAGTACGATTACTTTGTTTGCACACATACTCCACTTCAGATCCACTTGCTCCTCAGCATATTTTCCTCTGATTTAGGCCCAACTATACCTGTAGCCTAAATAAAACATTTCCAGCCTTTCTCAGGTGCAGCCTAATCGGTGTGTAGAGCCTTTTAACTCCTGCAGGTCTGGATTGGGCAAATGGCTCTATTTAGCCTCAGGTTTGCATCATTCTATGATTATCCCATATCTCTGTCCAGTCACAATAGATAGATAGATAGATCTATGTGTGAATATAAAATTAAAAATATCTAACATTGTGCTGTAAAGTTCAAAACTTTCTGGTTAGGTTCATAAGATTGTCTTAGTTCTTTTTCTCTTTATAGAGGATTTAATGCTCTTGTTGTCAAATAGCTAGTTTTGAGCTATGCTAGTACTTATTTTTAGCCTTGTGCCAGATTAATTAGCTACGATTTAAAGAAGCACCAAGGTATGTCAATATATAAAATACTTCATGCACAGCATTTTTTGTGCTTTCAAGTCCTATTGCACTTAAAGGAGACACTCACTAAAACTGTGACCTAATAATATTGTGTCATTATACACAGCGTGTTCAGAGACAGCTGTAGAGTAAAATCAGAACTAAAACTAATGACTTTAATATTGTTTTTAATGCCAGAAGTGATTGTTCTGTTGCATAAGTACATATGTACTAAATCTAAATGGACATAACATTGTGAAGCAGTTCTCCGCCATCACTATCTAAGAAATGATAAAGCGTATATTCCATAATTATAACTACTTTTATATCAAATTCACTGCAAGTTGTAATTTTAACATTTGAAATATGAAAATTGCTTTATTTGTGTTTGCTAGCTGATTTCTATTTTAATAGAGGTAAGTGTATTTTAGCTCACAGCTTATATTAAAATTGTACGCAGCCAATGAAGTGAGGATATAATGCAGTAATAATCATTACTGTCAAGTATTTATTATGGATCAAACTAATATACAGTACTGAGTTAGCAATGAAGCTTATTACATTAATACTATAGTAAGTGATGATGAAAGTGGTTGCTGAGTTAGAACATCAGACATATCATTCAAATATATATATATGTGTGTGTGTATATGTATTTATATATATATATATATATATATATATATATATATATATATTATCTTTATTTGTAGCACTTCAACATATTTTATAGTGCTGTAAAAGGGTTAAATAAAAGGCAAAAACATTTGTGTGTAGAATCCAGTGTACATAATTCTTTCCCTAAAGCACCTTACGAGATTGAAAACTCGCAGACTTCCCATCCAAATGGGCTTGGGTGTGGTACGGGAGAGTGAAAGATGTATTGTGCATATTAAGGATGAAGGTGATAAACTACTTGTGTTTTTAGTGAGGTTTTGAGGCAGGAGGAGAGTCTAGAGGTAAGGAGTTCCATGTAGTTGGGGCAGCACGAGAAAAGTCCTGAAGGCGGAGTGAGAGAATGTGATAAGAGAGGAGTAAAGAAGAAGAAGGTCATTAGCAGAGGGAAGAGGATGGTTGGGGCAGTATTTTGAGATGAGAGCAGAGATACAAAGGGGTGCATTATTATTGAGACAGATAGGAGCTGCAGATATTGAGCGATGAGTATGGTAAATGAGTCTAGCGGAGGTGTCATTAGGGATTAGATTGGAGACAGACAGGGGATGGGAAGGCCAGCAAGGAGCGAGTTGCAGTAGTCGAGGCGAGATATGAAGAGAATTTATTAGAACTTTTTTTGTGTCTTGTGTAAGATAGCGACATATTTTGGAGATTTTTTTTAGATGAAAAAGATTTTATTAGTGACTGTATATGAGGAATAAAAGAGAGGGAAGGGTCCAGTAGAACAACGGGCCTGGGATGTGGGAGTGATGATGACATTGTCATCAGTGAGAGAGATGTGAGGTGTGGAAACTGTAGTAGAGGGTGGGAAGAAGTATAATTAGTTGGCACCGGATCGGCAACACAAAATTATTTTTGGGGCCCACTTTTGGGGCGTTTCTTTGCACCTGGGTCCTTCATTCTCTAGCTCCGTCACTGCCCTTCATTGTGAATCTTAGTTTTTCCTTATATCTGCAATTGTTATACCGGTTGAGTTTTCCTTACAGTGTTATCTTTTACCACTCCTACAAGGGGCTTATCTATTCTTGCCAACAAAGTTCTGCTCATATTAATTTTAAATTGTCATTATATATATATTTATTTTCTTTGACAGCCCACCCTGACGGTATTTTTCTGCACTACATGTCTATTAAGGGAACATATGATGCTGAAAATATATGTCCTAAAATTGATTGAGCAGAGTATATACATTATACAATGTCAGAAATGGTTTAAACAAAATTGTTTTAATCTTGTAAAAAGACACCTTTGCAGTTATTTTTCTGTCAAACTCTAATTTTGATGTAGCCAATCACTGAGAGCATTAAGTTATTTTTCCTAATAACTCAGCTGGTGCCAGACCAGGACAAGCCCAAAGAGAAGCATGTTAGAGGGAGGTGCTCATGTCCTTGCAATACTGCACAGGGAGTACAAGTCATTTTAAGGGAACATACAGTGCCTTGCAAAAGTATTCACCCCCCTTGGCATTTTTCGTGTTTTGTTGCCTCACAACCTGGAATTAGCATGGATAGTTTGAGGATTTGCATCATTTAATTTACAGAACATGCCCACAACTTTGAAGATGCTTTTTTTTTATTGTGAGGCAAACAACAAATAGGACAAAATAACAGACAAAGTCAATGTGCATAACTATTCACCCCCCTAAAGTCAATACTTTGTAGAGCCACCTTTTGCTGCAATCACAGCTCCAAGTCGCTTTGGAGAAGTCTCTATGAGCTTGCCACATCTTACCACTGGGATTTTTGCCCTTTCCTCCTTGCAAAACTGCTCCAGCTCCTTCAAGTTGGATGGTTTGCGCTTGTGGACAGCAATCTTTAAGTCTGTCCACAGGTTTTCTGTTGAATTGAGGTCTGGGCTGTGACTAGGCCATTCCAACACATTTACATGTTTCCCCTTAAACCACTCAAGTGTTGCTTTAGCAGTGTGTTTGGGGTCATTGTCCTGCTGGAAGGTGAACCTCCGTCCTAGCCTCAAATCACGCACAGAGTGGTACAGGTTTGATCAAGAATATCCCTGTATTTAGCACCATCCATCTTTCCCTCAACTCTGACTGTTTTCACAGTCCTGGCTGCTGAAAAACATCCCCACAGCATGATGCTGCCACCGCCATGTTTCACTGTGGGGATTGTGTTCTTTGGGTGATGTGATGTGTTGGGTTTGTGCCAGACATAGCGTTTTCTTTGATGGACGAAAAGTTCAATTTTAGTCTCATCAGACCAGAGCATCTTCCTCCATACATTTTGGGAGTCTCCCACATGCCTTTTCGCAAGCTCAAAACGTGCCATTGTTTTGTTTTTTTTGCTGTTGTGCCATATTCTTTCCATTTGGTTATGATAGATTTGATGGTACACCTTGGGATCATCAAAGATTTGGATATTTTATTATAACCTAATCCTGACTTGTACTTCTCTACAACATTGTCCCTTACTTGTTTGGAGAGTTCCTTGGTCTGTATGGCAGTGTTTGGTTAGTGGTGCCTCTTGCTTAGGTTTTGCAGCCTCTGGGGCCTTTGAAAAAGGTGTGTTTATGTAATGACAGATCATGTGACACTTAGATTGCACACAGGTGGACATCATTTCACTAATTATGTTACTTCTGAAGGTAATTGGTGGCACCAGAGCTTTTTATGGGCTTCATAACAAAGGTGGTGAATACATACGCACATGCCAATTTTCTGTTTTCTATTTCTAAAAAATAGTTTTATGTCTATACAGTTGCAAGCAAAAGTATGTGAACCCTTTGGAATTATATGGATTCTTGCACAAAGTGGTCATAAAATGTGATCTGATCTTCATCTAAGTCACAACAATAGACAATCACACTCTGCTTAAACTAATAACACACAAATAATTAAATGTTACCATGTTGTTATTGAACACATTATGTAAACATTCACAGTGCAGGTGGAAAAAGTATGTGAACCCCTAGACTAATGACATCTCCAAAAGCTAATTGGAGTGAGGTGTCAGCCAACTGGAGTCCAATCAATGAGATGAGATTGGAGGTGTTGGTTACAGCTGCCCTGTCCTATAAAAAACACACATTAGTTCTGGGTTTGCTTTTCACAAGAAGCATTGCCTGATGTAAATGATGCCTCACACAAAAGAGCTCTCAGAAGACCTACGATTAAGAATTGTTGACTTGCATAAAGCTGGAAAGGGTTATAAAAGTATCTCCAAAAGCCTTGCTGTTTATCAGTCCACGGTAAGACAAATTGTCTATAAATGGAGAAAGTTCAGCACTGCTGCTACTCTCCCTAGGAGTGGCCGTCCTGTAAAGATGACTGCAAGAGCACAGCGCAGACTGCTCAATGAGGTGAAGAAGAATCCTAGAGTGTCAGCTAAAGACTTACAAAAGTCTCTGGCATATGCTAACATCCCTGTTAGCGAATCTCCGATATGTAAAACACTAAACAAGAATGGATTTCATGGGAGGATACCACAGAGGAAGCCACTGCTATCCAAGCAAAACATTGCTGCACGTTTACAGTTTGCACAAGAGCACCTGGATGTTCCACAGCAGTACTGGCAAAATATTCTGTGGACAGATGAAACTAAAGTTGAGTTGTTTGGAAGAAACACACAATACTATGTGTGGAGAAAAAGAGGCACAGCACACCAACATCAAAACCTCATCACAACTGTGAAGTACGGTGGTGGGGGCATCATGGTTTGGGGCTGCTTTGCTGCGTCAGGGCCTGGATGGATTGCTATCATCAAAGGAAAAATGAATTCACAAGTTTATGAAGACATTTTGCAGGAGAACTTAAGGCCATCTGTCCACCTGCTGAAGCTCAACAGAAGATGGGTGTTACAACAGGACAACGACCCAAAGCATAGAAGTAAATCAACAACATAATGGGTTAAACAGAAGAAAATACGCCTTCTGAAGTGGCCCAGTCAGAGTCCTGACCTCAACCCGATTAAGATGTTGTGGCATGACCTCAAGAAAGCGATTCACACCAGACATCCCAAGAATATTGCTAAACTGAAACAGTTCTGTAAAGAGAAATGGTCAAGAATTACTCCTGACCGTTGTGCACATCTGATCTGCCACTACAGGAAACGTTTGGTTGTAGTTATTGCTGACAAAGGAGGTTCAACCAGTTATTAAATCCAAGGGTTCACATACTTTTTCCACCTGCACTGTGAATGTTTACATGGTGTGTTGAATAAAAACATGACAACATTTAATACTTTGTGTGTTATTATTTTAAGCAGACTGTGATTGTCTATTGTTGTGACTTGAAGATCAGATCTCATTTTTTGACCAATTTGTGCAGAAATCCATATCATTCCAAAGGGTTCACATACTTTTGCTTGCAACTGTATTTTTCTCATTTCACTTCACCAACTTAGACTATTGTGTTCTGATACATCACATAAAATTCAGATTAACAAAACATTTAACTTAAGGCTGTAATGTAACAAAATAGGTAAAAAGCCAAGGGGGGTGAATACTTTTGCAAGGCACTACATTGTAGATTTTCTGTGTATCTATTAACTGACATGTACTTTATTTTAGTGAGAAGTGCTTATAAGCCCTGCCTAAAATCAAATAGTCCCTGTATGGGTCTGCCCACTGCAGCGTATTCAGACACAGAGGGCCTCATTCAATTGAGCCCTCGGGAGATGCGGGCATCCGTAAGGTAGCCAGTAAGTTATGTTGCTATTCAATTGGCGTCATTTTGCGGGGTCTGACCGGGTTACGGTCTCCGGTCTCCGATTGCTTGCGATGGTTAACATCGCAAGTTAAAGCCCGTCCTAGCCATTGAACTTTCACGGCCACAATTGCTCCGGTTCCCCTCGCCAAGGCCTCAAAAAGCCAGACCACAAGTTACAGGTTCCAAGGAGGACTCGCAAATGCCTTAAAGACATGTCCGGAGCACTGTAAATGCAAATATAAATTCGATACTGCACTGTAAATGATGGGGAACACAACATTAGAATTAAATGCACAACAGTCTCAAGCCCGTAAATCGGCAATATTCAATTTTAATTTTAATGTGTAATTTTGGGGTCAAATCAATCTTGCAAATCAATGAGTTAATATATATCAGGCCACCCACATGGACTCTAACATTGGCTTCATTCAATTTTAATATTTTGTACATGCCGGTCCGATCGCATATTGGACCCACAATCGCTAGTTGATTGACATGTCACCTCCATGTTTTACTGACATAATGATGATGGGCTCCTTTTCTATTGGATGTTTCTAACTCTGGAGTTTACAGCCTTGCTTAATTGATCATGATCACGCCCTGACGTGCTACATACGATGGCATGGTTTACGATTTGCGCATTCGGGCTTGGAATTGCAGTCTTGTCCAATTGAATAGCACCGTAAGTCTAGCATGCAGCATGCCCGCAGACTTACGGCCTACATCCTGCGAGTTGCCGCCTCCGAATTGATGGATTGATGTACAGTGTAGTGTGCTAGCCTATCCCAGGCCACGTCTCAGTAGAATGTTGCTGAGAGATGGTCACTGATTGGTTAGTATGAGACACTGCAGCCATACAGAGCCTGTATCTGCATACGCTGCAGAGGGCAGACTCATACAGGAACTATTTGTAAGATTGTAGGCCGTAAATACAGAGTTTATAAGCACTTGTTAATAAAATAAAGTACTAGTCAGTAAATGGGTACACAGGGATATTATATACCTAGTAACATCCGGGGACCTTCCATGTCACTTTAACCCCTATTACACTAGTCACTAGTCCAAACACAATGACAATGATTGTTGTATGGTTTCCACGCCACCCTTCCCATGCGTGAGAGCACATTGCGGCTCCTTGCAGTTTGTACTCTTGTATAATTAGGTGGTTTCCACACAACTGAGACCTCTCTGATGTGAACATTTGTCACTAGCTAAACTAAAGCAAGCCAGATTATGCTGAATTAAAGTGATCTATTGCTTGACTTATTTGTAGGCAAATATTTTGTTAACATAAAGCTGTGACGTCAATATGAGGGCCGGTGTCCAGCTGGGGCTTACTGCGGAGCATGCAAACACGTACTGCAGAGCCAGCAAGGGCCGCTGCGATGTGCAAAGCGTGGAGTGCCATATACACTGCAGAGCAACTTGCCTGCTCATAATTCATTCTAATACTAGATTTAAAATATTTTTTGTTGTTCAGTAGTGTCCGATTCTCAACGACCCTATAGATTACAGCACATCAGGCACATCTATGTATGTCTCGGTTTGTGCTTATCCATAAGGTTATCTTGGCAAACATACTGGAGTGGGGTGCCAGTTCTCTCTTCAGTGGACTGCAATTTGTCTGACCTCTCTGCTATGACCTGCCTATCTTGGGTGACCCTACCTACATGGTATAGCTCACAGTTTCATTGAGGTACACAACACCCTTCACCATAACAAGGTAGTAATCTAGGATGGGATTTAAAATATACTACACCTTAAAATGGCACCCCGACCTTTGCTCTGTGGACAATAGCGCAGCGTCATCAGGGCACCGACAAATGCGCGCGCCCACATCTGAGCGCCAGAAAAGAGCGCGCCCAACAACTGCGCACCACACTGCATCCCATCTGCCAGAGAGACTGCAGGTTAGAAGCCATCAACTCTCCTATTCTGCACCCCATCACCTGCACCCTACTGCACCCCATCTCCACACTCTGTCCCCTGCACCCATCCTCTCCCTCCCTCCTGCACCCCAACCCCTCACTCTGTCTCTTCACCACATCCCCTCTTTCCTGCACCCCTTCTCCACACGCTTTCCCCTGCACTACACTCCCTATCTGCCCTTCTAACCTGCAGTCTCTCTGGAAGATGGCACTAGGCAAGTAACGACCTGAAACCCACTTATAGATCACATAGGGTTACATCATTTTATATATAACCTTACACCCCTACTGTAACCCTAACCCTTACACCGCTACTGCAACCCTAACCCTTACACCGCTACTGCAACCCTAACCCTTACACCGCTACTGCAACCCTAACCCTTACACCGCTACTGTAACCCTAACCCTTACACCCCTACTGTAACCCTAACCCTTACACCCCTACCCTAACCCTTACACCCCTACCCTAACCCTTACACCCCTACCCTAACCCTTACACCCCTACCCTAACTCTTACAGCCCTACCCTAACCCTTCCAACCCTACCCTAACCCTTCCAACCCTACCCTAACCCTTACAACCCTACCCTAACCCTTACAACCCTACCCTAACCCTTACACCCCTGCCCTAACCCTTACACCCCTGCCCTAACCCTTACACCTCTGCCCTAGCCATAACCCTTACAACTCTACCCTAACCCTTACACCCCTAGCCTAACCCTTACACCCCTGCCCTAACCCTTACACCCCTGCCCTAACCCTTACACCCCTGCCCTAACCCTTACACCCCTGCCCTAACCCTTACACCTCTGCCCTAGCCATAACCCTTACAACTCTACCCTAACCCTTACACCCTAGCCTAACCCTTACACCCCTGCCCTAACCCTTACACCCCTGCCCTAACCCTTACACCCCTGCCCTAGCCATAACCCTTACAACCCTACCCTAACCCTTACACCCCTAGCCTAACCCTTAACCCAAAGACACCTAACCCTAAAAGCGACCACCTAACACCCCAAGCCCATTTTACCTGAGGTTGTGCCGGTCCTGTGCGCAGATGTTGGGATTGCGCAAAAAACTGGAGCACTTTTGTGTGTGAGCGCATTCGTTGGTGCGCATGTGTCAGGCTCTGAAAAGTTGTGCTACCCTTTAAATAAACCACATGTTTTTAGAATGCAAAAAAATATATACATTATTTGTTTTTTATCACTTATATGCACTTTACTCTGACCTCCTTGGATGTTACTTTTATGTACTTTATATTATTAAGAAGTTCTTAGAAGCTCTGTTTTTACTGCCTAAAATCAACAAATAGTTTCTGCATGGGTCTGCCCTATGCAGTGTATGCAGGCATAGCGTTTGTACTACTGAGTGTGCAGTGTAGTGTCCTAGCCTATCAGTGTCCTAGTCTATGTTACGGAGAGATGGTAACTGATTGGTTAGTAGAGACATTGCACAGCAAGTACAGCAGGGTCTGTGTCTTCATGGGCTGCAGAGGGCAGACCCATACAGGGGTGTATATGTTTGATTTTAGGCAGTAAACACAGAGCTTAATAAAATAAAGTCCATGTCAGTAAATAGATACACAGCGATATTATATACCTAGTAACACCCAGGACATATCTCTTTAGTGCACCTGTTTCTTTCTGGACAATAAAAATGGGGCAGTGCTTTCAATAAGACCAGGGGTAGGGCCACACACCGCTCAGGATTTGAGGTGATCCCTGCTGTGTATAGCTGCGACTATCACTTCACCAGTCATCCTGATTGACTCTCCTGTGCACAGAAAGGAAATCCTCAAATCCAGGCCTAAATAGGACTGATTGAAAGCTAATTGGTTTTCAAGGACACACTCTTCCATGGAAAGTAGCAGACCAAAGCAGTTGAGAAAAGAAAATGGAATCACATAGCAAAGATTACTTGTAAATAAGATATACAAATATTAGAGGTGTTTTTTTCAAAAAATATTTAGTGTATTACATTTAGTTCTTGAAGACATTGCATGATGTCTTCTAGTTTGACTCCTTAGATATGTCACTTAGCCCTTCACTACTCTGAGAGATAGAAGTGAGCGGCGTTAGTCTTGCCTCCCCCTAGAGGCGAGCAGGAAGAATTCATAACTGTATAATCAGCCTTTTTATTGTGCCAGATGCAACATATACATGTTAAAGTCTGGACTTTCTTTATAAATGCTTTTATGTGCATCATTTAGTCCCCTGCTAATCTTCTTAGTTGGTTGCACATCTCACAGACGTGAAGTTTTTTCCACACTACATAGGTCTTATAACTAGATAAATCCACCATGAACTGAAATTAGTCTCACTGCAAATTATTCGTATATTTCTCACAACATCATTTAGCGTATGGCGAGTTAAAGAGCGATAGGAGCCTCCAATGTACAGGAAATTAATAGCACATTTGTTTCTCGTTTAAATGTCTAAAATAAGTTAAACTTTACTGCTCATATTTCCCAGAAATACAGTTATTGCACTGCACTCTGGGAAACTGGGTGAGAACATGGAAATTAGTCCACAATGCATTTTTACATTCTTTAATCAAATACCATTTTATACATGGCTCCCTTTCACATAGAAAGATTATATCACTGTACTTGTGCTATGTTGAACCTATTTCATATTGTCTTATACTGTACGAAGATGTTAATAGAAATATATGATTACCTGGGGTTGTTATTATTATTATTTAGCTTATAATATTTGGAATATGAAATACACAGTTGTCCCACTCTTCATATATAAGCCGCCAGTCTCCCTTATTTCACTTTCGCTCAGAGGTTTCTTACATTAGGTTCTGCATTCACTGTTTTTTCACCTGTTAAATGTTCCCAGACTTAATTCTTTATAACTTCTGATTATATCTACAGTACTGGCAGAGGAAGAAATGTCTCTGGGACGCCAAGAAGCATTTGAAATATTCAAAAGGGATTATCCTGAAAGAGTCACCGTTGAAGACAACAAGGCACTCCTGAAGCAGAGGTAGAGTGTATAGGATTCATCTGTATGTGAGCTCCTGGCTCTGAGTTATAATGTGTCCTATCAGTCTGAGCTGTATCTCCTCATTTAGAGATATAATGTGTCCTATCAGTCTGAGCTGTGTCTCCTCATATAGAGATATAGTGTGTCCTATCAGTCTGAGCTGTGTCTCCTCATACAGACATATAGTGTGTCCTATCAGTCTGAGCTGTGTCTCCTCATATAGAGATATAGTGTGTCCTATCAGTCTGAGCTGTGTCTCCTCATATAGAGATATAATGTGTCCTATCAGTCTGAGCTGTGTCTCCTCATATAGAGATATAGTGTGTCCTATCAGTCTGAGCTGTGTCTCCTCATATAGATATATAGTGTGTCCTATCCATCTGAGCTGTGTCTCCTCATACAGAGATATAGTGTGTCCTATCAGTCTGATCTGTGTCTCCTCATATAGAGATATAGTGTGTCCTATCAATCTGAGCTGTGTCTCCTCATAGAGATATAGTGTATCCTATCAATCTGAGCTGTGTCTCCTCATATAGAGATATAGTGTGTCCTATCAATCTGAGCTGTGTCTCCTCATATAGATATATAATGTGTCCTATCAGTCTGAGCTGAGTCTCCTCATATAGAGATATAGTGTGTCCTATCAGTCTGAGCTGTGTCTCCTCATATAGATATATAGTGTGTCTTATCAGTCTGAGCTGTATCTCCTCATATAGAGATATAGTGTGTCCTATCAGTCTGAGCTGTGTCTCCTCATATAGAGATATAGTGTGTCCTATCAGTCTGAGCTGTGTCTCCTCATATAGAGATATAATGTGTCTTATCAGTCTGAGCTGTGTCTCCTCATATAGAGATATAGTGTGTCCTATCAGTCTGATCTGTGTCTCCTCATATATAGATATAGTGTGTCCTATCAGTCTGAGCTGTGTCTCCTCATATAGAGATATAGTGTGTCCTATCAGTCTGATCTCTGTCTCCTCATATAGATATATAATGTATCCTATCAGTCTGAGCTGTGTCTCCTCATATAGAGATATAGTGTGTCCTATCAGTCTGAGCTGTGTCTCCCCATATAGAGATATAGTGTGTCCTATCAGTCTGATCTGTGTCTCCCCATATAGAGATATAGTGTGTCCTATCAGTCTGATCTGTGTCTCCTCATATAGAGATATAATGTGTCCTATCAGTCTGAGCTGTGTCTGCTCATATAGAGATCTAGTGTGTCCTATCAGTCTGATCTGTGTCTCCTCATATAGAGATATAGTGTGTCCTATCAGTCTGAGCTGTGTCTCCTCATATAGAGATATAGTGTGTCCTATCAGTCTGAGCTGTGTCTCCTCATATAGAGATATAGTGTGTCCTATCAGTCTGATCTGTGTCTCCTCATATAGAGATATAGTGTGTCCTATCAGTCTGATCTGTGTCTCCCCATATAGAGATATAGTGTGTCCTATCAGTCTGATCTGTGTCTCCTCATATAGAGATATAATGTGTCCTATCAGTCTGAGCTGTGTCTGCTCATATAGAGATCTAGTGTGTCCTATCAGTCTGATCTGTGTCTCCTCATATAGAGATATAGTGTGTCCTATCAGTCTGAGCTGTGTCTCCTCATATAGAGATATAGTGTGTCCTATCAGTCTGAGCTGTGTCTCCTCATATAGAGATATAGTATGTCCTATCAGTCTGAGCTGAGTCTCCTCATACAGAGATATAGTGTGTCCTATCAGTCTGAGCTGTGTCTCCTCATATAGAGATATAATGTGTCCTATCAGTCTGAGCTGTGTCTCCCCATATAGAGATATAGTGTGTCCTATCAGTCTGAGCTTTATCTCCCCATATAGAGATATAGTGTGTCCTATCAGTCTGATCTGTGTCTCCTCATATAGAGATATAATGTGTCCTACCAGTCTGAGCTGTGTCTCCTCATATAGAGATCTAGTGTGTCCTATCAGTCTGAGCTGTGTCTCCTCATATAGAGATATAGTGTGTCCTATCAGTCTGAGCTGTGTCTCCTCATATAGATATATAGTATGTCCTATCCGTCTGAGCTGTGTCTCCTCATATAGAGATATAGTGTGTCCTATCAGTCTGATCTGTGTCTCCTCATATAGAGATATAGTGTGTCCTATCCGTCTGAGCTGTGTCTCCTCATATAGAGATATAGTGTGTCCTATCAGTCTGATCTGTGTCTCCTCATACAGAGATATAGTGTGTCCTATCAGTCTGAGCTGTGTCTCCTCATACAGAGATATAGTGTATCCTATCAGTCTGAGCTGTGCCTCCTCATATAGAGATATAGTGTGTCCTATCAGTCTGAGCTGTGTCTCCTCGTACAGAGATATAGTGTGTCCTATCAGTCTGATCTGTGCCTCCTCATATAGAGATATAGTGTGTCCTATCCGTCTGAGCTGTGTCTTCTTATGTAGATATATAATGTGTCCCATCAGTCTGAGCTGTGTCTCCCCATATAGAGATATAGTGTGTCCTATCAGTCTGAGCTGTGTCTCCTCATATAGAGATATAGTGTGTCCTATCAGTCTGAGCTGTGTCTCCTCATATAGAGATATAGTGTGTCCTATCCGTCTGAGCTGTGTCTCCTCATACAGAGATATAGTGTGTCCTATCAGTCTGATCTGTGTCTCCTCATATAGAGATATAGTGTGTCCTATCAGTCTGAGCTGTGTCTCCTCATATAGAGATATAGTGTGTCCTATCAGTCTGAGCTGTGTCTCCTCATATAGAGATATAGTGTGTCCTATCAGTCTGAGCTGTATCTCCTCATATAGAGATATAGTGTATCCTATCAGTTTGATCTATGTCTCCTCATATAGAGATATAGTGTGTCCTATCAGTCTGAGCTGTGTCTCCTCATATAGAGATATAGTGTGTCCTATCAGTCTGATCTGTGTCTCCTCATATAGAGATATAGTGTGTCCTATCCGTCTGAGCTGTGTCTCCTCATATAGAGATATAGTGTGTCCTATCAGTCTGAGCTGTGTCTCCTCATATAGAGATATAGTGTGTCCTATCAGTCTGAGCTGTGTCTCCTCATATAGAGATATAGTGTGTCCTATCAGTCTGAGCTGTGTGTCCTATCCGTCTGAGCTGTGTCTCCTCATACAGAGATATAGTGTGTCCTATCAGTCTGAGCTGTGTCTCCTCATAGAGAGATATAGTGTGTCCTATCAGTCTGAGCTGTGTCTCCTCATATAAATATATAGTGTGTCCTATCAGTCTGAGCTGTGTCTCCTCATATAAAGATATAGTGTGTCCTATCAGTCTGAGCTGTGTCTCCTCATATAGAGATATAGTGTGTCCTATCAGTCTGAGCTGTGTCTCCTCATATAGAGATATAGTGTGTCCTATAAGTCTGATCTGTGTCTCCTCATATAGAGATATAGTGTGTCCTATCCGTCTGAGCTGTGTCTCCTCATACAGAGATATAGTGTGTCCCATCAGTCTGAGCTGTGTCTCATCATATAGAGATATAGTGTGTCCTATCAGTCTGAGCTGTGTCTCCTCATATAGAGATATAGTGTGTCCTATCCGTCTGAGCTGTGTCTCCTCATACAGAGATATAGTGTGTCCTATCAGTCTGATCTGTGTCTCCTCATATAGAGATATAGTGTGTCCTATCAGTCTGAGCTGTGTCTCCTCATATAGAGATATAGTGTGTCCTATCAGTCTGAGCTGTGTCTCCTCATATAGAGATATAGTGTGTCCTATCAGTCTGATCTGTGTCTCCTCATATAGAGATATAGTGTGTCCTATCAGTCTGAGCTGTGTCTCCTCATATAGAGATATAGTGTGTCCTATCGATCTGAGCTATGTCTCCTCATATAGAGATATAGTGTGTCCTATCAGTCTGATCTGTGTCTCCTCATATAGAGATATAGTGTGTCCTATCAGTCTGAGCTGTGTCTCCTCATATAGAGATATAGTGTGTCCTATCAGTCTGAGCTGTGTCTCCTCATATAGAGATATAGTGTGTCCTATCAGTCTGAGCTGTGTCTCCTCATATAGAGATATAGTGTGTCCTATCAGTCTGAGCTGTGTCTCCTCATATAGAGATATAGTGTGTCCTATCAGTCTGAGCTGTGTCTCCTCATATAGAGATATAGTGTGTCCTATCAGTCTGAGCTGTGTCTCCTCATATAGAGATATAGTGTGTCCTATCCGTCTGAGCTGTGTCTCCTCATATAGAGATATAGTGTGTCCTATCAGTCTGAGCTGTGTCTCCTCATATAGAGATATAGTGTGTCCTATCAGTCTGAGCTGTGTCTCCTCATATAGAGATATAGTGTGTCCTATCAGTCTGAGCTGTGTGTCCTATCCGTCTGAGCTGTGTCTCCTCATACAGAGATATAGTGTGTCCTATCAGTCTGAGCTGTGTCTCCTCATAGAGAGATATAGTGTGTCCTATCAGTCTGAGCTGTGTCTCCTCATATAAATATATAGTGTGTCCTATCAGTCTGAGCTGTGTCTCCTCATATAAAGATATAGTGTGTCCTATCAGTCTGAGCTGAGTCTCCTCATATAGAGATATAGTTTGTCCTATCAGTCTGAGCTGTGTCTCCTCATATAGAGATATAGTGTGTCCTATCGGTCTGAGCTGAGTCTCCTCATATAGATATATAGTGTGTCCTATCAGTCTGATCTGTGTCTCCTCATATAGATATATAGTGTGTCCTATCAGTCTGATCTGTGTCTCCTCATATAAAGATATAGTGTGTCCTATCAGTCTGAGCTGTGTCTCCTCATATAGAGATATAGTGTACCCTATCCGTCTGAGCTGTGTCTCCTCATACAGAGATATAGTGTGTCCTATCAGTCTGAGCTGTGTCTCCTCATATAGAGATATAGTGTGTCCTATCAGTCTGATCTGTGTCTTCTCATACAGAGATATAGTGTGTCCTATCAGTCTGATCTGTGTCTCCTCATATAGAGATATAGTGTGTCCTATCAGTCTGAGCTGTGTCTCCTCATATAGAGTTATAGTGTGTCCTATCAGTCTGAGCTGTGTCTCCTCATATAGAGATATAGTGTGTCCTATCAGTCTGAGCTGTGTCTCCTCATATAGAGATATAGTGTGTCCTATCAGTCTGATCTGTGTCTCCTCATATAGAGATATAGTGTGTCCTATCAGTCTGAGCTGTGTCTCCTCATATAGAGATATAGTGTGTCCTATCAGTCTGAGCTGTGTCTCCTCATATAGAGATATAGTGTGTCCTATCAGTCTGATCTGTGTCTCCTCATATAGAGATATAGTGTGTCCTATCCGTCTGAGCTGTGTCTCCTCATACAGAGATATAGTGTGTCCCATCAGTCTGAGCTGTGTCTCATCATATAGAGATATAGTGTGTCCTATCAGTCTGAGCTGTGTCTCCTCATATAGAGATATAGTGTGTCCTATCAGTCTGAGCTGTGTCTCCTCATATAGAGATATAGTGTGTCCTATCGATCTGAGCTATGTCTCCTAATATAGAGATATAGTGTGTCCTATCAGTCTGAGCTGTGTCTCCTCATATAGAGATATAATGTCTCCTATCAGTCTGAGTTGTGTCTCCTCATATAGAGATATAGTGTGTCCCATCAGTCTGAGCTGTGTTTACTCATATAGAGATATAGTATGTCCTATCAGTCTGAGCTGTGTCTTCTTTTGTAGATATATAATGTGTCCTATCAGTCTGATCTGTGTCTCCTCATATAGAGATATAGTGTGTCCTATCAGTCTGAGCTGTGTCTCCTCATATAGAGTTATAGTGTGTCCTATCAGTCTGATCTGTGTCTTCTCATATAGAGATATAGTGTGTCCCATCAGTCTGAGCTGTGTCTCCTCATATAGAGATATAGTGTGTCCTATCAGTCTGAGCTGTATCTCCTCATATAGAGATATAGTGTATCCTATCAGTTTGATCTATGTCTCCTCATATAGAGATATAGTGTGTCCTATCAGTCTGAGCTGTGTCTCCTCATATAGAGATATAGTGTGTCCTATCAGTCTGATCTGTGTCTCCTCATATAGAGATATAGTGTGTCCTATCCGTCTGAGCTGTGTCTCCTCATACAGAGATATAGTGTGTCCTATCAGTCTGAGCTGTGTCTCCTCATATAGAGATATAGTGTGTCCTATCAGTCTGAGCTGTGTCTCCTCATATAGAGATATAGTGTGTCCCATCAGTCTGAGCTGTGTCTCATCATATAGAGATATAGTGTGTCCTATCAGTCTGAGCTGTGTCTCCTCATATAGAGATATAGTGTGTCCTATCAGTCTGAGCTGTGTCTCCTCATATAGAGATATAGTGTGTCCTATTGATCTGAGCTATGTCTCCTCATATAGAGATATAGTGTGTCCTATCAGTCTGAGCTGTGTCTGCTCATATAGAGATATAGTGTGTCCTATCGATCTGAGCTATGTCTCCTCATATAGAGATATAGTGTGTCCTATCAGTCTGATCTGTGTCTCCTCATATAGAGATATAGTGTGTCCTATCAGTCTGAGCTGTGTCTCCTCATATAGGGATATAGTGTGTCCTATCAGTCTGAGCTGTGTCTCCTCATATAGAGATATAGTGTGTCCTATCAGTCTGAGCTGTGTCTCCTCATATAGAGATATAGTGTGTCTTATCAGTCTGAGCTGTGTCTCCTTATATAGAGATATAGTGTGTCCTATCAGTCTGAGCTGTGTCTCATATGGAGATATAGTGTGTCCTATCCGTCTGAGCTGTGTCTCATATAGAGATATAGTGTGTCCTATCAGTTTGATCTGTGTCTCCTCATATAGATATATAGTGTGTCCTATCAGTCTGATCTGTGTCTCCTCATATAGAGCTATAGTGTGTCTTATGAGTCTGAGCTGAGTCTCCTCATATAGAGATATAGTGTGTCCTATCAGTCTGAGCTGTGTCTCCTCATATAGAGATATAGTGTGTCCTATCAGTCTGAGCTGTGTCTCCTCATATAGAGATATAGTGTGTCCTATCAGTCTGATCTGTGTCTTCTCATACAGAGATATAGTGTGTCCTATCAGTCTGAGCTGTGTCTCCCCATATAGAGATATAGTGTGTCCTATCAGTCTGAGCTGTATCTCCTCATATAGAGATATAGTGTGTCCTATCGGTCTGAGCTATGTCTCCTCATATAGATATATAGTGTGTCCTATCAGTCTGAGCTATGTCTCCTCATATAGATATATAATGTGTCCTATCAGTCTGAGCTGTGTCTCCTCATATAGAGATATAGTGTGTCCTATCAGTCTGAGCTGTGTCTCCTCATATAGAGATATAATGTCTCCTATCAGTCTGAGTTGTGTCTCCTCATATAGAGATATAGTGTGTCCTATCAGTCTGAGCTGTGTTTACTCATATAGAGATATAGTGTGTCCTATCAGTCTGAGCTGTGTCTTCTTATGTAGATATATAATGTGTCCTATCAGTCTGATCTGTGTCTCCTCATATAGAGATATAGTGTGTCCTATCAGTCTGAGCTGTGTCTCCTCATATAGAGTTATAGTGTGTCCTATCAGTCTGAGCTGTGTCTCCTCATATAGAGATATAGTGTGTCCTATCAGTCTGAGCTGTGTCTCCTCATATAGAGATATAGTGTGTCCTATCAGTCTGAGCTGTGTCTCCTCATATAGAGATATAGTGTGTCCTATCGATCTGAGCTATGTCTCCTCATATAGAGATATAGTGTGTCCTATCAGTCTGAGCTGTGTCTCCTCATATAGAGATATAATGTGTCCTATCAGTCTGAGCTGTGTCTCCTCATATAGAGATATAGTGTGTCCTATCAGTCTGAGCTGTGTCTCCTCATATAGAGATATAGTGTGTCCTATCAGTCTGATCTGTGTCTCCTCATATAGAGATATAGTGTGTCCTATCAGTCTTAGCTGTGTCTCCTCATATAGGGATATAGTGTGTCCTATCAGTCTGAGCTGTGTCTCCTCATATAGAGATATAGTGTGTCCTATCGATCTGAGCTATGTCTCCTCATATAGAGATATAGTGTGTCCTATCAGTCTGAGCTGTGTCTGCTCATATAGAGATATAGTGTGTCCTATCGATCTGAGCTATGTCTCCTCATATAGAGATATAGTGTGTCCTATCAGTCTGATCTGTGTCTCCTCATATAGAGATATAGTGTGTCCTATCAGTCTGAGCTGTGTCTCCTCATATAGGGATATAGTGTGTCCTATCAGTCTGAGCTGTGTCTCCTCATATAGAGATATAGTGTGTCCTATCAGTCTGAGCTGTGTCTCCTCATATAGAGATATAGTGTGTCTTATCAGTCTGAGCTGTGTCTCCTTATATAGAGATATAGTGTGTCCTATCAGTCTGAGCTGTGTCTCATATGGAGATATAGTGTGTCCTATCCGTCTGAGCTGTGTCTCATATAGAGATATAGTGTGTCCTATCAGTTTGATCTGTGTCTCCTCATATAGAGATATAGTGTGTCCTATCAGTCTGAGCTGTGTCTCCTCATATAGAGATATAGTGTGTCCTATCAGTCTGAGCTGTGTCTCCTCATATAGAGATATAGTGTGTCCTATCAGTCTGATCTGTGTCTTCTCATACAGAGATATAGTGTGTCCTATCAGTCTGAGCTGTGTCTCCCCATATAGAGATATAGTGTGTCCTATCAGTCTGAGCTGTATCTCCTCATATAGAGATATAGTGTGTCCTATCGGTCTGAGCTATGTCTCCTCATATAGATATATAGTGTGTCCTATCAGTCTGAGCTATGTCTCCTCATATAGATATATAATGTGTCCTATCAGTCTGAGCTGTGTCTCCTCATATAGAGATATAGTGTGTCCTATCAGTCTGAGCTGTGTCTCCTCATATAGCGATATAATGTCTCCTATCAGTCTGAGTTGTGTCTCCTCATATAGAGATATAGTGTGTCCTATCAGTCTGAGCTGTGTCTCCTCATATAGAGATATAGTGTGTCCCATCAGTCTGAGCTGTGTTTACTCATATAGAGATATAGTGTGTCCTATCAGTCTGAG
This sequence comes from Discoglossus pictus, assembly GCA_027410445.1. NCBI lineage: Eukaryota > Metazoa > Chordata > Amphibia > Anura > Alytidae > Discoglossus > Discoglossus pictus. Next base: position 12,989,828 of record CM050165.1, on the reverse strand, counting down.
CTGTGTCTTCTTATGTAGATATATAATGTGTCCTATCAGTCTGATCTGTGTCTCCTCATATAGAGATATAGTGTGTCCTATCAGTCTGAGCTGTGTCTCCTCATATAGAGTTATAGTGTGTCCTATCAGTCTGAGCTGTGTCTCCTCATATAGAGATATAGTGTGTCCTATCAGTCTGAGCTGTGTCTCCTCATATAGAGATATAGTGTGTCCTATCAGTCTGATCTGTGTCTCCTCATATAGAGATATAGTGTGTCCTATCAGTCTGAGCTGTGTCTCCTCATATAGAGATATAGTGTGTCCTATCGATCTGAGCTATGTCTCCTCATATAGAGATATAGTGTGTCCTATCAGTCTGAGCTGTGTCTCCTCATATAGAGATATAATGTGTCCTATCAGTCTGAGCTGTGTCTCCTCATATAGAGATATAGTGTGTCCTATCAGTCTGAGCTGTGTCTCCTCATATAGAGATATAGTGTGTCCTATCAGTCTGATCTGTGTCTCCTCATATAGAGATATAGTGTGTCCTATCAGTCTGAGCTGTGTCTCATATGGAGATATAGTGTGTCCTATCAGTCTGAGCTGTGTCTCATATAGAGATATAGTGTGTCCTATCAGTCTCAGCTGTGTCTCCTCATATAGAGATATAGTGTGTCCTATCCGTCTGAGCTGTGTCTCCTCATATAGATATATAGTGTGTCCTATCAGTCTGAGCTGTGTCTCCTCATACAGAGATATAGTGTGTCCTATCAGTCTGAGCTGTGTCTCCTCATATAGAGATATAGTGTGTTCTATCAGTCTGAGCTGTGTCTCCTCATACAGAGATATAGTGTTTCCTATCAGTCTGAGCTGAGTCTCCTCATGTAGAGATATAATGTGTCCTATCAGTCTGAGCTGTGTCTCTTCATATAGAGATATAGTGTACCCTATCCGTCTGAGCTGTGTCTCCTCATACAGAGCTATAGTGTGTCTTATGAGTCTGAGCTGAGTCTCCTCATATAGAGATATAGTGTATCCTATCAGTCTGAGCTGTGTCTCCTCATATAGAGATATAGTGTGTCCTATCAGTCTGAGCTGTGTCTCCTCATATAGAGATATAGTGTGTCCTATCAGTCTGATCTGTGTCTTCTCATACAGAGATATAGTGTGTCCTATCAGTCTGAGCTGTGTCTCCCCATATAGAGATATAGTGTGTCCTATCAGTCTGAGCTGTATCTCCTCATATAGAGATATAGTGTGTCCTATCGGTCTGAGCTATTTCTCCTCATATAGATATATAGTGTGTCCTATCAGTCTGAGCTATGTCTCCTCATATAGATATATAATGTGTCCTATCAGTCTGAGCTGTGTCTCCTCATATAGAGATATAGTGTGTCCTATCAGTCTGAGCTGTGTCTCCTCATAAAGAGATATAATGTCTCCTATCAGTCTGATCTGTGTCTCCTCATATAGAGATATAGTGTGTCCTATCAGTCTTAGCTGTGTCTCCTCATATAGGGATATAGTGTGTCCTATCAGTCTGAGCTGTGTCTCCTCATATAGAGATATAGTGTGTCCTATCAGTCTGAGCTGTGTCTCCTCATATAGAGATACAGTGTGTCTTATCAGTCTGAGCTGTGTCTCCTCATATAGAGATATAGTGTGTCCTATCAGTCTGAGCTGTGTCTCATATGGAGATATAGTGTGTCCTATCAGTCTGAGCTGTGTCTCATATAGAGATATAGTGTGTCCTATCAGTCTGAGCTGTGTCTCATATGGAGATATAGTGTGTCCTATCAGTCTGAGCTGTGTCTCATATAGAGATATCGTGTGTCCTATCAGTCTCAGCTGTGTCTCCTCATATAGAGATATAGTGTGTCCTATCCGTCTGAGCTGTGTCTCCTCATATAGATATATAGTGTGTCCTATCAGTCTGAGCTGTGTCTCCTCATACAGAGATATAGTGTGTCCTATCAGTCTGAGCTGTGTCTCCTCATATAGAGATATAGTGTGTTCTATCAGTCTGAGCTGTGTCTCCTCATACAGAGATATAGTGTGTCCTATCAGTCTGAGCTGAGTCTCCTCATGTAGAGATATAATGTGTCCTATCAGTTTGAGCTGTGTCTCCTCATATAGAGATATAGTGTGTCCTATCAGTTTGAGCTGTGTCTCCTCATATAGAGATATAGTGTGTCCTATCGGTCTGAGCTGAGTCTCCTCATATAGATATATAGTGTGTCCTATCAGTCTGATCTGTGTCTCCTCATATAGAGATATAGTGTGTCCTATCGGTCTGAGCTGTGTCTCCTCATATAGAGATATAGTGTGTCCTATAGGTCTGAGCTGTGTCTCCTCATATAGAGATATAGTGTGTCCTATCGGTCTGAGCTGAGTCTCCTCATATAGAGATATAGTGTGTCCTATCAGTCTGAGCTGTGTCTCCTCATACAGAGATATAGTGTGTCCTATCAGTCTGATCTGTGTCTCCTCATATAGATATATAGTGTGTTCTTTCAGTCTGATCTGTGTCTCCCCATATAGAGATATAGTGTGTCCTATCAGTCTGAGCTGTATCTCCTCATATAGAGATATAGTGTGTCCTATCGGTCTGAGCTATGTCTCCTCATATAGATATATAATGTGTCCTATCAGTCTGAGCTGTGTCTCCTCATATAGAGATATAATGTGTCCTATCAGTCTGGTCTGTGTCTCCTGACACACAGAGATATAGACCTTATTCACATGACTTCCCCTAAAGTGTTGTGTGAAAGTCACACGTATAAAGCACAGATTTTGTTTTTTTAAATGGTCAACCCAGTCTCTTAGATCAATAACTATAAAAGAACTATATACTAACTCACAAATACAAATACCTGGTCTCATTATTATACACAGACAACAACTAAAGCTAAAGTCAAACAGGACCCTACAGAGCCCCAGGGTGTGAAGCCTACAAATACCTTTACAGACGCCTCATCATTAATTCTTTCTAAGCATACAATGTTAGATTATATACTAGTTGTGGAAGGGAGTTTTAAACATGGTGGATTTCATGGCCGCATTAGTTTACCATCAGTCATTGATGGTATGTGTGGTGGATAAGTAGTATGGCGGGTACACGTAGGAGGAGATGCTAAGGATGTATGTGTTATCTTACATTTTATATATTTTGTTTCTCGGCATGAAACACGTTTTTTAACTTGTTTTATACATTCAAATGTGAACACAGATGTACTATTTATTTACTGTACTACGGTGGAGGCTTCTATCGCTGTTTTGCCCACTAAATATTAAATTTTAATAATAAATAGTTTTGGTGAACTGCCTACTCATAAAATCTACTATATAACCTAAGGATCCGGCCCCACACTGATGAGAGGCAGCTGTACGTGGGTAGGATTCCTTGCTTGTGTATAATCCATCCTGAGTGTTCAAAGCTGTGTAATACAGCAGGCATATGCTTAAAGAAAGCCATGTTTAAAATGGTAATGGATTGAAAGAACGAAGCCTTTGTGGGCACATTTTCATGTCCCGGCCCAGGTTCCCAGAAAGCAGTGTAATAACTGTAACTCGGAAGTTTGTCATGAAACAAGTTTTTAACTCTTTTTTTTTTTTAGATGTTCAAATGTGAACACAAATACAGTGGATATAAAAAGTCTACACACCCCTGTTAAAATGTCAGCTGTGCTGTTAAAAAATGAGACAAAAATAAATCATTTCAGAACTTTTTCCACCTTTAACGTGACCTATAAACTGTACAACTCAATTGAAAAACAAACTGAAATCTTTTAGGTGGAGTGAAGAAAAAAAGAAAAGAAAAATAATGTGGTTGCATAAGTCTGCACACCCTCTTATAACTGGGGATGTAGCTGTGTACAGAATTAAGCAATCACATTCCTAATCATATTAAATAGGAGTCAGCATACGCCTGCCATCATTTAAAGTGCCTCTGATTAACCCCAAATAAAGTTCAGCTGCCTTTAGTTGGTGTTTCCTGAAATTTTCTTAGTCGCATCCCACAGCAAAAGCCATGGTCTACAGAGAGCTTCCAAAGCATAAGAGGGATCTCATTGTTAAAAGGTATTAGTCAGGAGAAGGGTACAAAACATTTTCCAAGGCATTAGATATACCATGGAACACAAGTGAAGACAGTCATCATCAAGTGGAGAAAATATGGCACAACAGTGACATTACCAAGAACTGGAGCTCCCTCCAAAATTGATGAAAAGACGAGAAGAAAACTGGTCTGGAAGGCTACCAAGAGGCCTACAGCAACATTAAAGGAGCTGCAGGAATATCTGGCAAGTACTGGCTGTGTGGTACATGTGACAACAATCTCCCGTATCCCTGATATGTCTGGGCTATGGGGTAGAGTGGCAAGACGAAAGACTTTTCTTACAAAGAAAAACATCCAATCCAGGCTACATTTTGGAAAAACACATCTGAAGTCTCCCAAAAGCATGTGGGAAAAGGTGTTATGGTCTGATGAAACAAAGGTTGAACTTTTTTGGCTATAATTCCAAAAGATATGTTTGGCACAAAAACAACACTGCACATCACCAAAAGAACACCATACCCACACTGAAGCATGGTGGTGGCAGCATCATGCTTTGGGGCTGTTTTTCTTCAGCTGAAACTGGGGCCTTAGTTAAGATAGAGGGAATTATGAACCGTTCCAAATACCAGTCAATATTGGCACAAAACCTTCAGGCTTCTGCTAGAAAGCTGAACATGAAGAGGAACTTCATCTTTCAGTATGACAACGACCCAAAGCATACATCCAAATCAACAAAGGAATGGCTTCACCAGAAGAAGATTAAAGTTTTGGAATGGCCCAGCCAGAGCCCAGACCTGAATCCGATTGAAAATCTGTGGGGTGATCTGAAGAGGGCTGTGCCCAGGAGATGCCCTCGCAATCTGACAGATTTTGAGTGTTTTTGCAAAGAAGAGTGGGCAAATCTTGCCAAGTCAAAATGTGCCATGCTGATAGACTCATACCCAAAAAGACTGAGTGCTGTAATAAAATCACAAGGTGCTTCAACAAAGTATTAGTTTAAGGGTGTGTAGACTTATGCAACCATATTATTTTATTTTTATATTTTTTCTTCCCTCTACCTAAAAGATTTCAGTTTGTTTTTCAATTGAGTTGTACAGTTTATAGGTCACATTAAAGGTGGAAAAATGTCTGAAATGATTTATCTTTGTCTCATTTTTTTACAGCACAGAAACCTGACATTTTGACAGGGGTGTGTAGACTTTTTATATCCACTGTATACTACTTATTTGCTGTGTATCTTCCCCTCCTTTCCCCCCCTGTGTCTCGCTCCTGAGGCCGGTATTCTGTGTGAGGACACAGGGCTTGTTGCCAGTCTCACAGTGTCAGAGCCGGGCGGCTGTATGCTAGAGTAGGCCACTGTTCTCGGGTGATGCCCCCTCCATGCTAGTTGCTCCTCCGTGGCTGGGTCCGCGTTAGGTGAGCGCTCATCTTCTGCTGTCTCTCTGGGAGAGGAAACAAACCGGAGGGAAGCCATAGGGCTGCGAGAGGCACGAAGGTGGTGGCAATCCTTCGGGAGCCGCGGGAGGAGGCAGGGCTGGTGGTGCTGCTGTACACAGAGCATGGGGTCGAGTACTGAGCCTCCTGTTGCCATCTGGAAGTTGTATTAACAGGTGCCTGGCGCTGCGGCACCGCCCTCTCATTCATTTGTGTGGCTGCCAGGGTGACTTGTGTGAGGTGCAGGCCGTGTGCTGGTGGGATACAGGAGAGCCGCGCAGGCCTTGCAATGAGCGCCTATGGCACTCATCGGGAGCCCTGCAACTGCGGGCCTCGCGAAGCGTGACAACAACTCGCAGTACGACAATTATTATAGTTGATATGGTCCTGTGTTTTATGTTGCACATCACCACGCAGTCAGCGTTTCAGCAGTAAACACTCCCTATATAGATGCCATGTTGCAATTTTTCTGATGTACTTTAGCTTGGGTGGTCGTGCTATAGGAGATTACTGTGCTTATGGGCTCACTAATTCATACTTGTAGCCGTTTATGTAGACATGTAAGGCACGTTGTGGGGGAACATGTTAGATCAAACCCTTAACATACAAACACCCCTGTCTATGAATGTAATTTTCATGTGTATTTAAGGGGGCCATGTAACAGCAATACCAACTGTAAAAACACCTGCTAAGCTACGGGAGGTTTTGTGGGAGTCGTGTATTAAGGTAGTAGGGAGCCATGTCTTCTCACACAGAGATATAGATTAGGATGTCATGGGGATCTATGAATGTAAATTTAATATTGAATATAGCTTTTTTTAAAATGAATAATGCATTATTAGTCCTAATCATTGAATTGGAATTGTATTAACGCATAATTAAAACATTTAGCACCTTTAGCAAAAATAGTTTTAAATACATTACATTATAGACCCTTTTAATGTTCTAGTTGATGATCTTCCAAGTCATCCCCAGTAATGAAAGGATTAATGTTCTTTCCTCATTGCCACCATGTAGATCTGTGCCCTGGCATACTATTTGACATAACCAAATGCACATTCAGCACGGCTGGAAACCCATTTTGCTGAGCACATGTGTTTAGTAGAGATGGGGCGTTGTGTCAGTCTTGCTTAGGGCAACATGAAAGGAATGGCGGAAGGTCAGTTGTCCTGACACATGATAGCTGCATTAAGATGACATTGTACTGACACAAGGACTCTCTAAACACTTAGTCAGACAAGCAGACCCCTCTGTGAGAGCCATACAGGAAACCCACAGGCTGACTCCAGCAATGCGGAGACAAACATGAACCTTTACCACTGTGACACTGGGGAGACGGTAAGAGGAGCCTGTGAGTCACTGCTGTACCTTGGTCAGATTCATATCATGTGCAAGGTGGGCCTAATACTACCCCGGTATGTACACTATGTACATACACTTCTGAGACCACCAAATAGCAATGACACCACTTATGTAAAAGGGCCAAGATATCTATATACAGAAGTGCAGATAATTCTTCATATACTGTATAGGAGGTGAGGTCACAGCTTGCAATTTCCACTGTATGCAGACATTTTACAGTTATTTTATTGTATGTTTGTGCTTATAGCTTTTACCTTCTTTTTAACCTTACAATTTAAGTTTATTTTAAAAAACTAGATATAAAGTACTTCGGCGCTCATTGCAGGTGTGGAGATGAGTGCCACAGGCGCTCATCGCGAGGCCCGCGGGATCTCGAGGCACACAATGCTTTATGGCACGCAATAATTTACCATTTTAATGGCCAAGCGCCTACGTCCAAAAAACCACAACAAACGAAAAATGTACTAAAAAAAAATATTTATACACTCACACACAGCACAGGGGGAGAGCGGGTGTAAAAGAGACACAGAGGAGGGAAATCAGGGGTAAAAAAAAGGCCAGGGAGAGGGGGAAACAGACACAGGGGTCATAGAGTTAGTAGAGACTTGCCGCGAAAGCCAAATAATTAACAAAACAAAATTACACACTCACACACAGCCCGGGGGGGTTACGAAGCCAGTAACACTTAGCGCAAGGAAGTTAACACGATCACAAAGCCAGTAACACTTAGCGCAAGGAAGCTAACACGATCACGAAGCCAGTAACACTTAGCGCAAGGAAGTTAACACGATCACAAAGCCAGTAACACTTAGCGCAAGGAAGCTAACACGATCACGAAGCCAGTAACACTTAGCGCAAGGAAGCTAACACGATCACAAAGCCAGTAACACTTAGCCAAACAATGCAAGCAACGGCAATCATCGCGAGCCACGCAAAACTGTAGCTCAGACACAGAGGAGAAAGACACATGGGCAGGAGAGGGTGGAAAGAGGCACAGGGATGAGAGATGGACGAAAAGAGACATACAGGGGGGGGGGGGGATAAGGGAAAAGGAAAAACAAGACACAAAGCACGGAGACAGGGGGAAACAGACACAGGTATCAGAGACTGGAGAGAGGCTCACGATAAGCGCCAAAGGTGATCATTGAGAACCACGAAAGTTGTGGGTTGCCAAGGCCTGCAATGAGCGGCGAAGTAGACAGGGCGAGAGGCTCGCAATTAGCGCAAAGTTGCTCACATTGTGTGGCAAACAGCATCGACAGCCTATAAATTTTGATGCTTTCATTTTTGACGGGCAAGTATCTAGTATATATATGTTTACAAGGCGTTAAATGATTGCAGTGCATGAGAATGTATGATGCTCTCTTTTGACACGTGTTGTACATGCATCTGCATGTAAGGATTTTAATATATCGTTCTTAGTATATTACCTGTTCATATACATATTTTGTAAATGCTGGGTATTCCCTTTACTTGGTGTATGAGACACAGTAACTTTCTCTGAGCATCACACGGCTCATGGTAATGCGATCCCATAGTACTAACATATGTTCCTAGCAATACAGCAGAACAAAGGACTTTATATTATAGGGTAATGAGGCACTTGAGTGTGAAAACAACATTGCAGGATCGGAGCAGTTTATATGGCACTTACAGGGCACATGAATGGATTCCCAGTACTAAACATAGGAAACACAAGATAGTCTCATAGCAACATATAGTGTATTTACAATACAGTGACAAATATCACACGTCACAACTCTTATCAGTAACTGTAACCTTTGTCTCATCACTTACAATAGAATATAAGTCTGAAGCTGAAGACATCTCACCAACAAATTCTTTAGAGAATTAAGTACATGTCTCACATACCGAACTGCTGAAGGAATTCAGTAAGAGGATGAAGCATGGATGTGGTCACAAGACTTGGACGGCTATACTACAATAATGGATTGGTCCAAAGCAGCAGGATTTGTGTAGGCATCAATAGGAATATGAGAACTGTTCTGTGTCTTATATATACATGGTTAGAATAGAAGTATCTTCAGTTTGTAGCTAAGAATAATTGTCTGTACACGAGATCAGCGATAAAGGATGTTGCACTTTGCCGGTGATTGTGAGGCACGCAACACATTGAAAAAAAATTACGAATTTAACGGCCGATATTTTCTCAAGCGCGTAACTCAAAAGACCGCCAAAAAATAAACTACAAAACAAATTTAAAAACTCACACACAGCTAAGGGGGATCAAAAATTGGCTAAGCGAGGTAAAAAATATAAAAAATACTTAACTGTTTCCAAAAAGAGTCAAAACGAGGCTGAAGCGCGTAACGATTGGACAATCCTCGCGAAGCACGCAAGACTTTGAAAATAACCAACGGTGCTCTTCGCTAGGCACGCAGAGATTTACACAGGGACAGAGAGCAGAAAGACACAGGGGAGGGAGAGGGGGGAGACAGTGGAAAGAGACACAGGGGTGAGAGAGGGTGGAAGAGACACAGAGGAGGGAAATCAGGGGGGGGACAGGCCAGGGAGAGGGGAAACAGACACATGGTTCACAGAGTACGTAACGACTCACAATGAGCTCATCGCGAGGCCCCAAACTTAGAGGGCGGAGAGCCTTGCATTGTGTGGCAAACAGCATTGCCAGCCTTCAAATTTTATTGCCGTCATTTTTGACGGGCAAGTCGCTAGTTACACATAATATTCTTTAAGTCTGAAAACAATTAGTTTCGTTCAGCAGTCATAATCTATGAAGGGGTATTTAGGCACTTAAAATACACTTATTATTATAGGCACTTAAAATGTTTCTGGGAATTAGAATTTACAGAGCATCTATGGAACATAAACCACAGTTATTAAGATATTTATAATGAAACAGTATTTAGTAATGTTGTACCACAAGATACAAAGAATACTCGGTACTTCATTGTGTTTGCAAATCCCTTAGTGTCTATATGGGTAAGAGGGTATCTCAGACATGGACCCCTTACTCATAGTTCCCATGGGGATCAGTAGTGGCTCACTGATGAAAGCCAAGAGCCTAGGGGTTACCGATTTTCCATGAATCCCTTACTCATGGTGCCCATGGAGATCAGTAGTGACTTACTGATGAAAGCCAAGAGGCAAGGGGTGCTCATGTGGATCAGTACTGGCTCACTGATCAAAGCCAAGAGGCTAGGAATTGCTGGTTCTCCATGGATCCATAACTCATGGTGCCCCTGGGGATCAGCAGTGGCTTACTGATGAAAGCCAAGAGGCTAGGGGTTGCCAATTCTCCATGGATTCCATAAGGATTAGTAGTAGCTCACCAATGAAATCCAAAAGGCTAGGTTTTGCTGATTCCACATTGGATCCTTTACTCATGGATACCATAGGGATCCGTAGTGACCCACTGATGAAAGTCAAGAGGCTAGTAGTTGCCAATTCTCCGATAACGGGGAGACTTGCTTGATATTTTGATTCTTGTCTATGCGTGGCAAGGATTTCAGTCTTATATACTACAGGAATTTCTCCTCTCTAGTGGCTCCATTGAGTAAAAACCCAACAGACTGCACCCAAAATGGACACCGTCCTTACTACTTAGTGGCTGCCCATTCTCAAGTGTGCTTATCTCCTGTTTCCGTTTTATTCACGTCTATTAAAACTTACTTTAAAATGTATATCAACCAACTACTTTCCCCCTTCCGTTCACTACCTTGTTGTGGTGAAGGGGCTTGTGTACTTCATCTTGGGTGACTATACATGGTTTAGCTTACAGCTTCATTGGACAGGTCATAGCAGAGAGGACAGACAAATCACAGTCCCCTGGAGAAGTAATTGGCAACCCACTCCAGTATCTTTGCCAAGAAAACCATATGGATAAGCACAACCAGACACAAGATGTGTCTGGTGTGTTGCTTTCCATAGGGTCATGGAGAGTTGGATACAACTGAATGATTAAACAACAACAAGTATTTTACATTTGTAAAACAATTTAATGGACCTTAGTCAATCTAATCTTTGTAGTGTTTATGACACACTTTTTAATATGCATGAAATATATTCACAGTAATGTTATATGCACATCACAGAACCCATGTACCAATAATCACAATTCCATAAATGAATTGAAGCTCGGAGTAGAAACCGCCCAGGACAACAGATTATATGCTTCAGTAACAATAAGCTCCCGGAGTGCTTGCTTGTGGTTCCTTGGATAAGCGGAGGTGAACTGGCTACCTCTTAACAGTCTCAGTAGGTGGCTTGGCTAATTTAAGTGAATGGTCATACCAGCGCCCACAACATTTATTTTTATGTGTGTTTCTGCAAACAAGAAGTGACTCATGTAACCCAGTCCATTACTCAGACACTAACATCAGCGGTTTATGGCAAAGCATCTTCCCAAGTCCTTTCCTTCTTATGCACTAAGTAAATATTACATTTCTGTTCACAATTGGACATCTAAAACTAAGTTAAATTCATTTCCTGCTCAGAAATCCCAGACATACAGTTATTGCACTGCACTCTGGGAAACTGGGCGGGGACATTTAAATGAGTCCACAATGCATTTTCAGTATTTAATATAACACCACTTGGATGGTATTGGACAACCACCATGGCTCCTCATAGCATATGCTCATTATATTGCATAGCATAGGGTGGATTATGCACAAGTTAGTTATTTAATGTACTTTTTTACGAGGGAGGCTTCCATGACTTTTTTTGCCAAATGATGCTAAATGAGGTTGGTTAATAGCCTCCACTTACCTGAAATTAATGATTTGTCCTATGGTTAGATCTGTGAAAGCAATGATGTGCCTGAATGCTCATTACCCTTAATATAGAATATAATTATAAGAAGAACATATTTGTAACCTCATCTCATCACCGGTACCAATATTCATGACAAATGTGACGTCTTTCATGTACAGTCTTCATGTATGTACAATTTGTACCCATGAATGTATTGTGCCTGTGTCCTTTTTCAAATAAAATAATGATCCAATCTACCTTTTCTCCAATTTGTGTATACAAAACGGTTCTCAAAACAGGTATTTGAATGATAAATAAATAATAATAATAATTAATTACTGTTTACATATATCAGTACCCTCTACATTTCTACAGTTTTCGGGCAGTTGATTTTGAGAAAGAGCACCCCTTAAAATCCAAACTAAATTAGTATAAACTTCATAATTAGTTGTAGCCAATCAGAGGCAGGTACAGCAGTGTATCTGTTTCCATCTCGGGAGCAAGCCATGAGACAGACAGCTGATTCGCTAGGACACAACATGGCTAGGGCGCTCTGCCTACATAGGTTCCTCAGGGGTGGAGCTCACACAAAAATGTCAAAAGTAGTTTGAATTACAAAAATCCAGAATTCCTCAATAAAATGATTTGATATGAGACGCCCAATCGGACACAGGAGATCACACAGACTGACAGATACTGTAAAAACCCTGGAAATATATTGCATTATATCGATATGTTTTACATAAATCTGTAGCATTATATTTGGATAATGTACAATTATTTACACACAACTATTTGCTAAGTAAGTTTTTCTTGAAGTGCTCATAACTTACAATTTTACATATCTATATCTTTTTTTTATTGAATCTATATACATAAAAAATTCTATTTACTGATATATTTTGTGTTATTATCTAAAATCACTTTTTTTTCATAGATACGCTGAAGCTAAATCCCTGGGAGAAGAAGTGAATAGAGTGAGAAATCGGATAAGTGAGTACATTACTCCATCACTTTCTACAAATCTGTAAGGGTTAATTTGTCTGATCTGGGCAAGATATTTTTATTTTTTCCTTTTCTGAAATTTTAAAAAAATAGCCATAAATGGAATCTAACAAAAATAATCTCTAGGTTAGTAATAAATGAAAGTAGGAATTGGGGGTATTTTTGTATTTTTAATGATCATGAATTAAAAATCCTTGGCGTTATGAAAGATGTATAACTCATTTAAGAAAGGTTTTTATTTTTCCTTTAAAAATCACCTATTATAACCAACTAGCTGCTTTCCGATGCCAATAAATATTCTGTGTGTGGAAAATGAAAACCAGCAGACTTTTTTGGATACTGGATATTTATTATAGGGTTACTTACACCTGAGTCATCAATACTTTGATGCTCTGCAATACACTGCTGGCCCTTCTCCCAGTGAAGAGGATAAAGTGTAAAATATCACACAAATCAGTAGGGGATCATATTGCTGTTTTTTTTTACAGTATGCTAATAAGAGTGTGATGTGTGACAAAGTTATCCAAGAGGTTTATGTATGCCACCGACTGTGCAAAGCTCTCTTCCCCCGGTAGGACTAAAGGGTTGATTTTCCTGCTCAGTTAATTAGCTGCACATGTGTATTCCTGATTTAAGACAGCTCCTGGAGTATGGTAGGGGCTAGTTATAGACAGATTGTTTGCAGTTTGTCTGATCTGGAGAAAAACACACAGTGTGACAGCAGCCTGCAGCATATGACCACTTGGTGGAGACCTGGAAACCTGAAGAATATATAGGCCACTGATTTCTAGCAACTATTGGACTGTTGGTTTTGCTCCATCCAGGTTTAGCTGGATGAGACCTGGTAGTGCTATCACAGTTCACTACTTATGGTAGTGCTCCAGTTCAAGCTAGTGTATTATTTTCTTTGATTTTATCAATTTTAGATGACAAACAAAAAAGTTATTTACACAAGCTTTCCAGAAAGGTTATTTTTTTGTGTTACTTTTAAATATCTGAACAAGAACCTCTGAACTTCGTCTTAGTATGTATTATTAATACATATGTACCCATTGTCCTTTGTGAGTATTCTCTGGTACCTTGGGATGTTATAGATTTATCTTCTAAACTAGTAAGTGCCTTACTAAACCCATGACTTTTCTCAAAGAAAATGATTATTTAGCTAAATCTTGGTGTGCGGGTCTTTCTTTTCCAAGAAAGGAAAAATGTCCTATTGTTGAGCCAGCTGGCCACAGCCCACGTTAGTCAACAGATGTTAATGCCAATGATTAAGTGTGCTGACATTGTTTACACTCTCATTTCTCGATTAGATCTCTATAAATTAGACATCTTGTACAAGGCTGTGTGTATCTCCGACTTGAAATATAGAATTTTGATTGGTGCCTTTGTCAGCTGTTTATTTTCTTTAATGCTGGTTCCCTATAAGATTGGCTACTGGCCCTTCTGTTCTGCAAATAACTAGTGACAGAAGTCAGGCCAAGCGAGGAAATTTCAGAGCGGACTCAAGAGGCCCATCATGCAGCAGATGCGATACGTATGGACAGACATATGATGATAGATGTAGAGCTCGGATCATTGGGATTAGATCAGCCCAAGACCTCTTCTGTAGACATCTGGAGGCAGAGTATCTGTAGATTGGAGCAAAATTATAATCAAATAAAGATATGATGGATGGTGTATGTAATGGCTACTTTTACTGGTGGGTTTCCAAAATGTTTTCCCCCACTGAATATGCAGCCCGTACAATATGAGGACCTGTCTACAGATGTTTGGCTGAAGGGACACTAAAGTCACAACTCTTTTCTATTTTTTTTTAAGGAATCATGTTTGCTAAAACTGTTTGCTTGAAAAATTAGGCAAAATTGTAAATGTATTGCTTGTGCAAACTGGTCTTCTAAAAAAAGCTAAATCGATTCAACTGTGTCCGGTATAGCCATCATGTCTAGTAGGAGTAACTGAATTCTTCAAGTAGGCCCATTACTCTTTGAGTGCAGAACCCTGACACCTCTCATTAGAGTTAATAAGAGTGGGTTATCATGTCTATACAACTAACCTATTAAGTTAGTTTGTTCTCTGATTGAGCGCCTTTTACTATGTTTGTTTTTATCTACTCAAATGACCATTGGGGCTTAGTCTCCCTAAGGATGGCAGGGGGCTCCAGAGGTGGACTCCTTGCTCAAGGGCCTAAGGAAGTTCAGCTGTCCATCACCAATGAGGCCCATGAGAGGCCGAAAGATACATCTGGGGTTTGCGTTTTCTCCTGTCCAGGGTACGATTGCCTGGTATTTGGGGGCTGGATCACTCTACTGAGTGAGACCAGATATACTACAGAAAATTTCTACCTGGGAACTGCACAAGTGACCTATAAGAGGCTGCTCTCAGAGTGAGTTATCATGTCCATAAAACAAATCTATTAATGTTCATTAATTCTCGGATTGAGCTCCTCTGACTTTGTTTCTGGTTTCCAATAAGCTACATGATTTTAACATGACCCAGGATGTCACATTCATGTTTGTGCAAAACTGTGATACTATGGACCTGTTGGGTATCAGAAACGGTTAGCATCAATAAAGGGGGAGATTAAATCCTTTCACAAACTGTCTGCCTGTTTTGAGTGAGTTTGGTGTTTAAAGAAAATGCCACTATCTGCCCTCTGTAGCTCCTGTAGCTCATGAATACAGACGCAGTTTCAAATTAGCTTGTCAGTGACCTCTCAAGTTGCATGTAGCAGAATATTGCCACTGATTGGTTTCAATGAGACCGTACTTAGAAGTACAATGTCTTCATGAGCTGCAGAGGGGAGGTTTTAGGCAGTAAAACAGAGCTTTTAAGCACTTCTTAATAAAATAAAGCACATAAACGTGTGTGTGTATATATGTATGTATGTATATGTGTGTATGAAATAAACTACTGTATATACTCAATAAGCCGAGGCACCTATTTTACCACAAAATACTGGGAAAACTTAATGACTCGAGTATAAGCCGAGGGTGGGAAATGTGCTGCCCTCTTGTGCCCTTTGTATCCCCCTCTTGTGTGCCCTCTGTGCCCCTTTCTTGTGTCCCCCCTCTCTCTCCCCTGTGTCTCTTCCCCCATCTCCCTCCCCTGTGTCTCTTCCTCCCCTCTGCCTCCCCTGTATCTCCCCCCCCCGTCCCTGTGTCTCTTTACCTCCCCCTCCCTTCCCTGTGTCTCTTTCCCTCCCTCTCCCTTATCACCCTCCTCAATCCCCCTCCTCATCCTCCCTCCTTATCCCCCTCCTCAACCTCTCTCCTCAACCCCCCTCCTCATCCTCAACCCCCCTCCTCAAACCCCTCCTCATCCTAATCCCCCCTCCTCACTTTACCCCTCTAATTACCTCCGCCTCTCTGGGGGGGGGGGGGGGGGGGTAAGAGAGACACGGGGGGGAAAGAGAGACATGGGGGTAGTGACTCGAGTATAAGCCGAGGGGGCCCTATTCAGCCTTAAAAAAAGGGCTGAAAAACTTGGCTTATACTCAAGTATATACGGTAATTATCATGTGGTGCCATTGTGAGAGAAGCATATAAATACCCTCAAAATGCCCAATATGGGAGATCCTCTCTGTCCCCTTTAGTCTCCCAAATGTCCCTCTTATAAATGAAGTGATTGTAAGTCTGTGAGTTTTCAATCTTGCTATGTGCTTTAGTGGAAGCTCTGTGTACATTTTATTTTCACCTCAAAGGCAGGGTCCTCCATTCTCTTCTCTTCTTTGTGTTGATATTGTTCTGACTTCAACTTACCCCTGTATAGCGCTACGGAATATGTTGGCGCGTTACAAATAAAGGAAATAATAATTACCCCCAGTTTTCCAGCCTTGGCCACTTCTCTCTTTATATGGTTCCTCCTGTTTGTTTTTCCTCAAATACTAAAAGAAGGAAACCTGGAACATCAATTCTACAAGGATATAACTGGTTTCTTAAGGATATAACTGTCCCCCTGGCCATTTTAAATATTGGGCTGTATGGTTATGTCCCTAAAATATTTCCATATATAATCGCACAGCTTATTAAAACACAATTCCAACTAAAAAGAATCACAAACGCTCAAAAGTGACAGGTCCATTTTCAATAAAAATAAGTTTAGTATAAAGACCACCTTTGTGCAACTTTAGAACCGATACGTACATCAAAATGATTAAGCCATTGATTGGCCCATCTAAACACAAGCATGGCGAGGTGCAATTCACCACCTTTTGTGGCCTCGTCAAAATGGGTTGTTAGGCCCTAGCAATATACTGGGCCTTCCAAGAAGTAGGCACCTTTTGTGGGTCATAGTTTGATCAATTTGGCTGGTATGTAATAATCCTCTGATCGCATTCAAAAGAGGCTGTATCTACTTAGGGCTTTGCTGATTTACAGCCCCACTAAATTTGAAATTCGGCTGCGTTAAAGAGCTATTAAATTCTACCATGCCGCGAGTTACGGACCAGAGGCGCAAGCCATTTTTCTCATGTTAGATGTACGGTAGTAGTTCCTGGTTTAGACAGAGCCAATGACAAAAGAGATCTTCATCATTACATCACAAAAAAAATGGAGGTTAGATTTGAAAGCCTTACAGTGAATTTGTTGCAATTTAATAGCGTGATTGTAACATAACAGTTACGGGCTTGACAGTACAAAGGATTTGCGGCAGCGCAGTGCATTTTTCGACATCCTGTAGTTTTTTTTGCCCTTACCCTGCAAGTCATTGGCGGATTGCTTTACGTGGCTAATTTAATAGCCCCAAATCTTACAAGCTACTTTACGGGCTACGGTTTTACACGTTCAGGGAATTGAATAGGGCTGTTAGTCTTTTAACAGGAGGTTATTATATTTTACCCAAATTGATTATAATTATGACCCACAGCAGATGCCTCCTATCTGGAAGGCCCAGTCTGCAGTGTGTCTGTAAACAAACTTAAAACTGCACATTTTTAACTGTTCTTAGTTTAATAAAAAAAAATACACAATGAAGAGCACTTATAGTGAAGTAAATGGCCCTTTAATGATCAAATCTAGAAAAAAATATTTTTATTTATATATATATAATTTTTGTGTTGCTTTAATTTAAAATTTCTAAACTGCAGATCATTGTTTTTTAGGCACAAAACTTTTGCAATATTTTATGATCATTCCCATGTACATATTTTGCTAATAATAATGAATATTTTTTTTAATTTCCACACAACTGTGATTACAATTATAATAAATTGGATTTCCATGCCGGATCTATTTTCACTCTATTTGCCACCACAAGGGCTGAACATTGTAACATCCCCAGTCTGGTGCACCGGATACTAAACCCAACGGACTTTAATGACATTGTATAATTTGATGATTCACTTTGTCCAAAGCAAATTCTGTTACTATTTATATTAACTCGTCTCACAGAGCTCAATGGTTCTTCTTGTTCTCCAAAACATGGAAATATCAGTGATTGGTTCCTGGGTGTTACTAGGTATATAATATCCCGGGTATCTATTTACTTTTATGTACTTGATGGTATTAAGAAGTGCTTATAAGCTCTGCCTAAAACCAAACCAATAGTCCCTGTATTGGTCTGCCCACTGCAGTGAATGCAAACCCCAGAGTCTATAGGGCTGGATGAGCAGTGTAGTGTCCTAGCCTATCGGGGACCACATCTCAGCAGAATGTCGCAGAACATTTCTGAGAGATGGTCACTGATTAGTTAGTATGAGACACAGCACATCCAGCTCTACAGAGTCTGTGTCTGCATACCACAGTGGGCAGACCCATACAGGGACTGTTTGTTTTATTTTAGGCAGTAAAAACAGAGCTTATAAGCACTTATTGATAAAATAAAGTACATAAAAGTAAATTGATACACAGGGATATTATCAGCCCTATTAAACTGTGATTTGGCCAATTGAATAGGGCTCTATATAAGCACAGAGCAATTTTTTTGTACAGAAATGTTTAGTTAGTGAAGACCTTGCTTTTGGATAGAAGTCACTAACTAAACATTTCTGTACAAAAAAATTGCTCTGTGCTTATATAGAGCCTTATTCAATTCACAATTTAGTAAGGCTGTATATACCTATCCATTTATCCATCTAAACTACCTAAGGGGGGGGGGGGGGAGTAGTGAGAGAGGTGCAAGCTTTATGGGCGCCCAATATGGCTCCTCACCCAGACGGATAGCAGGCTCGTAGGTAAGCTGCCCCCCCCTATTACATTGAGCACCATTGCACAACATAGACTGTGAAATAATAATATACTTTTTTGCCGTCTATGACATCATTTGGTCCTCACATAAGTTTATTTTATTGCATATTATTTTTATTTCCCCTGCTAATATGTTTTCGCAGTATCATTAAAGGTTATGTTTTAAAGCTGTAAATAGAGTACTTTGTGAGGTCCTGGGTGATATTCTTTTACTCCGCACCCCATTGTTATTGCGTATTTTAGATTATTACTCTATATCTGAGGATGGAAAATCCCTATATCAATTCTCTACAAGCGAGTACACCCCTAAGTGGAAATGTCCAAATTCGGCCCAAAGTGTCATTATTTTGTGTGGCTATCTGTATTTTCCAGCACTGCCTTAACCCTCATGGGCATGGAGTTCACCAGAGCTTCACAGATTGCCACTGGAGTCCTTTTCCACTCCTCCATGATGACATCACAGAGCTGGTGGATGTTAGAGACCTTGCGCTCCCCCACTTTCCATTTGAGGATGCCCCACAGATGCTCAATAGGGTTTAGGTCTGGAGACATGCTTGGCCAGTCCATCACTTTTACCTTCAGCTTATTTAGCAAGGCTGTGATCATCTTAGAGGTTACTGCCCTGTGGCCCAGTGTCCGGGGGGAGGGGATCATGTTCTGCTTCAGTATGTCACAGAACATGTTGGCATTCATGGTTCCCTCAATGAACTGTAGCTCCCCAGTGCCGGCAGCACTCATGTAGGCCCAGACCATGGCACTCCCACCACCATGCTTGACTGTAGGCAAGACACACTTGTCTTTGTACTCCTCACCTGGTTGCCGCCACACACGCTTGACACCATTTGAACCAAATACGTTTATCTCTGGCTCATCGGACCACAGGACATGGTTCTAGTAATCCATGTCCTTAGTCTGCTTGTCTTCAGCAATCTCTTTGCAGGCTTTCATCTTTAGAAGAGGCTTCCTTCTGGGATGACAGCCATGCAGACCAATTTGATGCAGTGTGCGGCGTATGGTATGAGCACTGACAGGCTGACCCCCACCCCTTCAACCTCTGCAGCAATGCTGGCAGCACTCATACGTCTATTTCCCAAAGACAACCTCTGGGTATGACACTGATCATGTGCACTGAACTTCTTTGGTCGACCATGGCGAAGCCTGTTCTGAGTGGAACCTGTCCTGTGATACCGCTGTATGGTCTTGCCCACCATGCTGCAGCTTAGTTCAGGGTCTTGGCATTCTTCTTATAACCTCGGACATCTTTATGTAGAGCAACAATTCTTTTTTTCAGCTCCTCAGGGAGTTCTTTGCCATGAGGTGCCATGTTGAACTTTCAGTGACCAGTATGAGAGAGTGTGAGAGCGATAACACCAAATTTAACACACCTGCTCCCCATTCACACCTGAGACCTTGTAACACTAACAAATCATATAACACAGAGGAGGGATAATGACTAATTGGGCCTAACTTGGACATTTCCACTTAGGGGTGTACTCACTTTTGTTGCCACCGGTTTAGACATTAATGGCTGTGTGTTGAGTTATTTTGAGGGGACAGCACATTACTCTGTTATACAGGCCGTACACTTACTACTTCACATTGTATCAGAGGGTCATGTCTTCAGTGTTGTCACATGAAAAGATATAATACAATATTTACATGTGAGGGGTGTACCCACTTTTGTGAGATACTGTATATATAGTACGCTTATTAGATTACCGCTACTCATTATATTACTGATGTGTATTTGTCATTATGTAGTTCTATTACACTCTTTAATAAATACAGTCTCCACTGGAGAAGAATAAACGAGGGGATTTAAATGTGTGGGATTTAACACAAAATAGATTTATTGTATATTTACAAATTGCCGCAGTTATAAAAAAAAAAACAACTCTCCTCTAGTAAGTCCCTGACTCGGATTAAAGGTGCCTGAGATGCCTTGTTTATTCACTTATTACAAGGACACAACATTCTTATTGTACGTCTTTACCAAAAACTGTCTTTGATTACATTAAATTGAGTTATAGAAGCCAAGCATTTACTAAATTGAATTATTGCCTTTACAAGATAATTAGAATCAATATGTTTGTCTAGACATAAATGGCAGGGATTCCTAAAGCTCAACTTTTGTAGTAAGTCAAATTGTTATTGTTTTAATAGAAAAGTATTTAGCACAACATCATTTAGCTTATGGCGAGGAAAAGAGAGAAAGAAGCCTTCACTGTAAATAGTGCTGTAAATAAATAGTACATTTGCGTTCACATTTGGATGTCTAAAGTTAGAGAATGCATTTCCTACTCAGAATTCAAAGAAATATTGTTATTGCACTGCACTCTGGGAAACTGGGTGGGAACATGCAAATGAGTCCACATTGCATTTTTAGTCTTTAATCACAATAGAAAAGTATAAACACTGAGAACTCACTCCTACTCTACTATAGCTGCCCCTCTGTAGTAAGTACAAAGACCTCTCCCAAGCTGTGTTATAGCCCCCTCCCTTTAGTAAGCACAGAAAGCTTCCTCCATAATAAGCACTGAGTACCCTCACAGTTGATAATTATACCTAACCACAGTAACCTCTGATCTCTCCCTCATTACTACTGATCTTTCCTTCTTATTGTATTACAGGCTCCTCTAAAGTAAGCACTGAGTACCCTGTGCTCTATAAGAGCTTATGCTCAGTAGTAAGCACTGAGTACTTAATTATGCTTTAGTACAGCTTTCTAATATACTACTCTCAGTAATAAGTGCAGACTACCAGTAGTACATATTGAACAATCGTTATGCTCTTCTAGAACTGCCCCTTAGTTTTAAGAATATTAGTAAACTAGCGACTTGCCTGTCAAAAATGACGGCAATACAATTTGAAGCCACACAATGCAAGGTTCTCCCCCCTCCAACTTGTGGGCTTCGCAATGAGCGCCAAAGGCTGTCATTGCAAGCCTCTCTCCCCCCCCCCCCCCCCTACTTTACGGGCCTCCCGATGATCGCATTCGCCGATCATTGCGAGCTCTGCAATGACCGGCTTTACCACTCATTGTTGGCCTTGGCCAAATTGCAACTTTTGTGCCCTGCAATGAGCGCCTCTCCTCCGCTCTACTTTCATCTCCAGCCCCGCAAAGAGCGGCAAAGCTTCGCCGCTCATTGCAGGCATCGGCAACCTGCAACTTTTGGTCCTCATTTGCTCATTGCAGCCCCATCAAGCCAGTCACGTTCGAGCCTTGGGATGAGCGTCGAAGGCGCTCATCGCATGGCTCGCAATGAGCGCCTTCGGCACTCATTGCAGCCCCCATCAAACCCGTAACATTCGGGTCTTTGGCGCTCATTGCGCATGCGCAAGCCCGTAACTTTTAACATTGCGTGACGATCCATCACAGCTGCTCTCAGTAGTAAACACTGAGCACTTACTCATTCTTTATTAGTAAAACTTGAGCACTCAGTTGTGCTCTATTATAGCTGTCATCAGTAGTAAATACTGACCACTATCTCATGATTATTGCTGACGTAACAGCAAGCTTTCATTTATGTGACCATAACCGCATATTTTCCCGTCCGTTCAATGGGTATTTCTTGACTGTGAAATTGGGATTAATACTAATTTTCGCCTTTGGATCAAAAATCTCAAAATACCTAGGTTGACCCATAAAGAACATTTTTACAATTAGTCGAGGTGACCTCTGACTGTATTGACAGAACCTAATGAACAATGCCACGTAAGGACATGAAGAAACCACAGAGAACCCCCCAGAGCTGTCTGGGATAATCACTCCCAGTATACAGCTGCATGTCTAGTGCTTCACATTTATTATCTGGGTTTTCATTTATTTGCATAATTCAAAACATGCTCTGTCTCTTTGGCTCTTGTCAGTTATGTGTATGTAGACAGGGGTCATTGGGGAGCTCTTTTTGGTAAACCACTGACAGCCATAGACAATCTGATCCAAAACAAGTCTGTTACTCTCCTGCATACATCACATTGTTGTAGGATATAGGAGACAATGAACACTTGTATATACAGACTATTACTTTAGGAACATGAAACCGATTCCTATTCATTAATATCCTGACAACTTCAATTTAGTTTCTTTATAATGGAGCTGAAATGACCTCCAACTTGAACCTGCAGCCCACTGGGGAGTTCTTGTATGGGCACAAATCAACCCAGCTGAATATTATTATTATTATTATTATTATTATTATTATTATTACTATTATTATTCCTCATTTGTAACTCACCAACATATTCCATAGTGCTATACATGGGTTAAAGGTATATACATATTTCCTGGGTTTCAAATGTTTAAGAAACATGCAGTGATTATCAGAAAAATATGTGTTATATACATAAGTTCAGTGTACTTACAAAGTTATAGACAGGAAAGTAAAATCCAGCTTTGCACAGGAGGCTTACATAACCCAGTACACTGAGGAGAGCAGCCAGGTACAGAGTTTGATCTTTCTGGTACAGACCACAGGAAGTTATGATCCAGGGTGGAATCACATGGTTGGGAGGGGTCGGAGCTCACAGCAGAATCAGAGCACAATGGACGAGAGAGAGACTACATATCAGCTAACCTCTGCTTTCTCCTGATTGGCCAAAACAAATTATGAATGTTATTCTAATCTTAGAAGGGATTTTGAGGGGTGTCCGCTAACAAATTCTGCAGCTTGCAAATTGAAAAGATTTAGCAAACATCAGGGTGAGTTTTTAATGTTTATTTTGGTATTTGTTCATATAAAAAAAATGTTTGCATACACTACTGATTCCCCTCTATCAGATGCATTCATAATCCAGGAAATGTATATATGCCATTAAGTACACAATAGACACGTTGCATAAGAATGGAGGGTCCTGTCTTTGAGCTTAGAATATAGATTCTAGAATCTACATAATGCTTTCCCTAAAGCACCTTGAAAGTTTGAAAACTTGCAAACTTAGGGCCCTATTAAATTCCAGCCTCGTAAATAAGAGGCTTCTACTTAAGCCCTACGTACTGCAAAGTTTCTCTAACTTACAATGCTATTAAATTAGCCCTGCTGCGAGCAACGTGTGAGCTACGCAGCAGGGCCGTACGTATCTACACTGCGTAAATGTACATGAGGAGTGACAGCCTGCGAGATGATATCGCAGGCTCCCACTCCTCATCAAGTGCTGCGGGGGTCCTAAAAGGGACCTCCGCGGCAGTCCCCCACATAAGCATTGCCGTGGGGGGTACTCCAAACCCCCCCCAGGCACCTAAAATGAACCCCCCCTCAATGCGGGGGTCCCTGTCGGGACCCCCGAAGTGTCCTCACATGAACACCTTGCTGCAGGGGTCCATAGGAACCCCCGCAGCCCCCACACATTAACCCCTTGCAGCGGGGGTCCCCGATCGGCACCGATCAGGCCCCCGCTGCATTTAAAACTTTTAAATTCCCCGCCGCGGCTCCTTAAAGGGGCCGCGGCACACTATTACCCAATCCCGGCCGCGGCACTTAAAATTAACCCCCCTCTATGCTGGGGGTCCCCATCGGGACCCCCGAAGTGTCCCCATATAAACCCCCTGCAGCGGGGGGCCCCGATCGGCACCGATCGTGACCCTGCTGCAATTCAATTTTAAATTTCCCGCCTCGCGGGTCCTCAAAGGACCGTAAAGGTCCTGAAAGGACTCGCACTAAAAATATTAACCCCAGGCAACTATAATTACCCCATTAACTCATGATGGTCAATCCAGACCACCATAAGGCCTAAATTAACCCATTAACTCATGGTGGTCAATCCAGACCACCATAAGGCCTAAATTAACCCATTAAGTAATGATGGTCAATCCAGACCACCATAAGGCCTAAATTAACCCATTAAGTAATGATGGTCAATCCAGACCACCATAAGGCCTAAATTAACCCATTAACTCATGGTGGTCAATACAGACCACCATAAGGCCTAAATTAACCCATTAAGTAATGATGGTCAATCCAGACCACCATAAGGCCTAAATTAACCCATTAAGTAATGATGGTCAATCCAGACCACCATAAGGCCTAAATTAACCCATTAAGTAATGATGGTCAATCCAGACCACCATAAGGCCTAAATTAACCCATTAACTCATGGTGGTCAATACAGACCACCATAAGGCTCTATTTAACCCCATCAGTCCCATAAGGGTATATTATTACCATTATGGGCCTGTTACAACCCAACATTAACCACATAAGTGCCATGATGGTCCTCAAGGACCATCATGACACTAACTACAAACACTACACTATAACCCCCAATAAACCATTTAATCTAAACTAACCCCCCTCTACACTAATCTTTTAACACTTACACTACCTACCTACACTACCTACCCCCTAATAAACCTCCCCAACACTCTAATTACAAAAAACAATAAACCTACAGCACAGAAAACAAAAAACCTACAGTACAAAAAACAAAAAAACCTACAGTACAGAAAAAATAAAAATTACAACCCCACCCCCCACTACAGAAAACAAAAAAATACATTACAACCCCACCCCCCACTACAGAAAATAAAAAAAATTACACACCTGAAAAGGAAAGACAGATAAACACAATACAATAATACATATAATACATTACATACATTACATACAATACATGACATTACATATAATATATTAAATATAATATATTAAATATAATATATTACATATAATACATTACATACATTACATACAATACATGACATTACATATAATATATTAAATATAATATATTAAATATAATATATTACATATAATACATTACATACATTACATACAATACATGACATTACATATAATATATTAAATATAATATATTAAATATAATATATTAAATATAATATATTACATATAATATATTACATATAGTCCTAATCAAATACCCCCTATCTATCTAACATACAATCTATTTAATTTAAAATAAATCCTAACTATATCAAATACATCCCCCTATCTATCTAATATACAAAAAATCCTAACTACATACACAGACCCTTATTCTAAAATAAAATAAAATAATTACAGTCCTAACTACATACACAGACCCTAATTCTAAGCTAAAATCAATAAATTAAGACCACTTACCTTTAAGATGTTGCTTCAGATCACTAACCTATGGGTCAAACAAAAATAAAAATTAGTACAAAACATTAACATCAAATAAATAAACATTATATACATTCTACATATTCAACTCACCTTTACAGCATGTCCAGTCACTGTTAAGCTCTTCCGGCGCGGCCCTGTTAAAAAAAAAAAACACAATACATGAATACATGAATACAATATATAAACAATAAATAAAATACACAAATAAACATCTAAATATACATTTAACTTACCTCCCCGCGATGTCCCCGGCCTTCTCTCCTTCAGCCCCGGCTGGGCCGCGGAACCATCCGCGCTCTAAAAAAAAATAAAAAAAAAAATAACGGAGGTCTGCACTGGCAGACCTCCCCGACGCTACTGAACCTCCCGGAGTCGTTTCCGGGAGGAAATTGGCATTGGCGGCTTGTGATTGGCTGAAAAAGCTGTCAGCCAATCAAAAGTCGTCAATGTAGGAGCCAATCAGGATGCGCAGATGTCTTCTACCAATCACTCCGTGGGGGTGTATCCCATAGTGATTGGCTGAAGGCATCTGAGCGTTGTGATTGGTTCCCATAAAGATAGACAAGTGTTTTAGCCAATCAGGGTGGGATATTGGGGTGTATCCCATCCTGATTGGCTCACACATTGACGACTTTTGATTGGCTGAAATTGATAGACAGCTTTTTCAGCCAATCACAAGCCGCCAATGCCAATTTCCTCCCGGAAACGACTCCGGGAGGTTCAGTAGCGTCGGGGAGGTCTGCCAGTGCAGACCTCCGTTAGTTTTTTTTCTTTTTTTTTTTTAGAGCGCGGATGGTTCCGCGGCCCAGCCGGGGCTGAAGGAGAGAAGGCCGGGGACATCGCGGGGAGGTAAGTTAAATGTATATTTAGATGTTTATTTGTGTATTTTATTTATTGTTTATATATTGTATTCATGTATTCATGTATTGTGTTTTTTTTTTTTAACAGGGCCGCGCCGGAAGAGCTTAACAGTGACTGGACATGCTGTAAAGGTGAGTTGAATATGTAGAATGTATATAATGTTTATTTATTTGATGTTAATGTTTTGTACTAATTTTTTTTTTTGTTTTACCCATAGGTTAGTGATCTGAAGCAACATCTTAAAGGTAAGTGGTCTTAATTTATTGATTTTAGCTTAGAATTAGGGTCTGTGTATGTAGTTAGGACTGTAATTATTTTATTTTATTTTAGAATAAGGGTCTGTGTATGTAGTTAGGATTTTTTGTATATTAGATAGATAGGGGGATGTATTTGATATAGTTAGGATTTATTTTAAATTAAATAGATTGTATGTTAGATAGATAGGGGGTATTTGATTAGGACTATATGTAATATATTATATGTAATATATTATATTTAATATATTATATTTAATATATTATATGTAATGTCATGTATTGTATGTAATGTATGTAATGTATTATATGTAATATATTATATTTAATATATTATATTTAATATATTATATGTAATGTCATGTATTGTATGTAATGTATGTAATGTATTATATGTAATATATTATATTTAATATATTATATTTAATATATTATATGTAATGTCATGTATTGTATGTAATGTATGTAATGTATTATATGTAATATATTATATTTAATATATTATATTTAATATATTATATGTAATGTCATGTATTGTATGTAATGTATTTAATGTATTATATGTATGTATTGTATTGTGTTTATCTGTCTTTCCTTTTCAGGTGTGTAATTTTTTTATTTTCTGTAGTGGGGGGTGGGGTTGTAATGTATTTTTTTGTTTTCTGTAGTGGGGGGTGGGGTTGTAATTTTTTTTTGTTTTCTGTACTGTAGGTTTTTTTGTTTTTTGTACTGTAGGTTTTTTGTTTTTTGTAATTAGAGTGTTGGGGAGGTTTATTAGGGGGTAGGTAGTGTAGGTAGGTAGTGTAAGTGTTAATAGATTAGTGTAGAGGGGGGTTAGTTTAGATTAAATGGTTTATTGGGGGTTATAGTGTAGTGTTTGTAGTTAGTGTCATGATGGTCCTTGAGGACCATCATGGCACTTATGTGGTTAATGTTGGGTTGTAACAGGCCCATAATGGTAATAATATACCCTTATGGGACTGATGGGGTTAAATAGAGCCTTATGCTGGTCTGTATTGACCATCATGAGTTAATGGGTTAATTTAGGCCTTATGCTGGTCTGGATTGACCATCATGAGTGAATGGGTTAATTTAGGTCTTATGGTGGTCTGGATTGACCACCATGAGTTAATGGGTTAATTTAGGCCTTATGCTGGTCTGGATTGACCATCATGAGTTAATGGGTTAATTTAGGTCTTATGGTGGTCTGGATTGACCACCATGAGTTAATGGGTTAATTTAGGCCTTATGGTGGTCTGGATTGACCATCATGAGTTAATGGGTTAATTTAGGTCTTATGGTGGTCTGGATTGACCACCATGAGTTAATGGGTTAATTTAGGCCTTATGCTGGTCTGGATTGACCATCATGAGTTAATGGGTTAATTTAGGTCTTATGGTGGTCTGGATTGACCACCATGAGTTAATGGGTTAATTTAGGCCTTATGCTGGTCTGGATTGACCATCATGAGTTAATGGGTTAATTTAGGTCTTATGGTGGTCTGGATTGACCACCATGAGTTAATGGGTTAATTTAGGCCTTATGGTGGTCTGGATTGACCACCATGAGTTAATGGGTTAATTTAGGCCTTATGCTGGTCTGGATTGACCATCATGAGTGAATGGGTTAATTTAGGTCTTATGGTGGTCTGGATTGACCACCATGAGTTAATGGGTTAATTTAGGCCTTATGCTGGTCTGGATTGACCATCATGAGTTAATGGGTTAATTTAGGTCTTATGGTGGTCTGGATTGACCACCATGAGTTAATGGGGTAATTATAGTTGCCTGGGGTTATTATTTTTAGTGCGAGTCCTTTCAGGACCTTTACGGTCCTTTGAGGACCCGCGAGGCGGGAAATTTAAAATTGAATTGCAGCAGGGTCACGATCGGTGCCGATCGGGGCCCCCCGCTGCAGGGGGTTTATATGGGGACACTTCGGGGGTCCCGATGGGGACCCCCAGCATAGAGGGGGGTTAATTTTAAGTGCCGCGGCCGGGATTGGCTAATAGTGTGCCGCGGTCCCTTTAAGGAGCCGCGGCGGGGAATTTAAAAGTTTTAAATGCAGCGGGGGGCCTGATCTATGCAGATCGGGGACCCCCCCTGCAATGGGTTTATGTGGGGACACTTCGGGGGTCCCGATGGGGACCCCCAGCATAGAGGGGGGTTAATTTTAAGTGCCGCGGCCGGGATTGGCTAATAGTGTGCCGCGGTCCCTTTAAGGAGCCGCGGCGGGGAATTTAAAAGTTTTAAATGCAGCGGGGGGCCTGATCTATGCAGATCGGGGACCCCCGCTGCAAGGGGTTAATGTGGGGGTGCTGCAGGGGTCCTGATAGAGACCCCTGCAGCATGGGGATGTGTATAGGGTGCAGGGGGGAGCCTCACACTGCTGTCTCGGGCTGTTCCGAGGCAGCACGTAGAGGCTTTCGGATCCCTTGCGTGGACTTTTTGTCCACGTAGGGATTCTTACGATATGCGAGACTCGTGCATAGATTTAAGGCTACGTAGCTCTCTCGGAGCCTATTCTCGGCCATTTTCTCGCAGTCATATCGTAAAGCAGGCTGCGAGAGATTCGGTTCTCGCAAACAGCAGGAAAACTGCCTTTTGCGAGCACCGAGAGAACTACGAGGGAGAATTTAATAGGGCCCTTAGTCTTAAGCAGGGCTCATCAACCTTTTAATACCTACCACCCACTTTTGAGGATAAAATTTTCTTACCACCCACCGGTGCCGCAGTGACTCATATTACCCTCTCTCATTTCTGATTTACATAAATCATATGACCCTAGTCATGTATCACCCTGTACTGTATATAGTAATCCGGTCCTGACTGCTGTCCCCAGGCTCTGTCACCAGCTCTCCAACCAGCCAAACGTGGTGCTGCGGGTCTCCGGCGTGTGACGTCACTTGTCAGAGATGCCACCTAGCCATTACCCCGCCGCCCACAATGAAAGCTTGAATCGCCCACTCCTGGCAATGGGGACCATTCATCTAAATGGTTTCGGTGTGATACAGAAGGGTGATAAATGCATTATGCATTTTAAGGCTGAAGAAGAAGGGTAAAGAGGGCAGTTGGGGGAGTATTTTGGGACTTCGTTACATAGTAATTGAGGTTGGGAAAAGACTTTCAGTCCATCAAGTTCAACCTTTTAAGATCTCCTCAGATCTGCAATATGCAGATTAGTTGTTAATTAATTAGTTGGTAATTAATTGATCCAGAGGAAGACAAACAGTAAAAAAAAAACAAGTGAAACTTAGCTAATCGTCTCAAGGGGGGGGGGGGGTGGATCCTTCCTGACCCCAGATACTTGCGATCCCTCCCTGGATCAATACTCCCTCTCTAATTATCCAGGATAGCCCTGAATGCCATTTTTAATTAGAAATAAATCCAATCCCCTTTTAAAGTTATCTATGGAATCCTCGGTCACCATCTCCTTTGGTAGAGAATTCCACAGATTAACAACCCTTAATGTGAATAACTCTTTTCTTTCTTTAAGGTGGAATCTTTTTACTTCTAACCTCAAAGGATGTCCTCTTGTCAGTTGAAAACCTCTTGGCACAAAAAGCTCACTTGACAAATCTTTATACTGACCCTGGATGTATTTATCTAGGGTAATCATATCTAATCTTAGATGCCTTTTTTCTAAAAGTTCTAAAATGTCCTTTTTATGAAGTGGTGCCCAAAATTGTACTCCATATTCCAAATGAGGGCGTACTAGGGATTTGTATAGTGGCAGAATTATATTTGCTTCCCTTGCTTCCATACCCTTCCTAATACATGCTAATATTTTATTTGCCTTTGCAGCTGCTGCTTGGCTTTGAGCACTGTTACCTAGGTGGTTGTCCACAAGTACTCCCAAATCCCTTTCAATATCTGATACCCCTAGATTTGCTTCATTAAGATTATAAATTGCATGGCTATTTTTCCTTCCCAGATGCATAACTTTACATTTATTGGTATTAAATCTCATCTGCCATTTAGATGCCCATTCCTCTATTTTATGTAAATCCCTTTTGGAGGGAAAGTACATCATTATCTGATTTAATTACCTTGCACAACTTTGTGTCATCAGCAAAATTGGAGACCCTACTTTCTAGTCCCACCTCTGAGTCATTAATAAATATGTTAAAAAGGAGAGGACCTAATACTGAACTCTGAGGATACATACATTATGTGGGAGATGCAGGTTGTTTTTTTTTTTGGTGGAAAGGCTATGCTACAATTTGTTCATTTATTATATACATTTTCCTAATTTGGGCATGTCATGGCACTGTACCAGATAAATTATTGAGATTGAGATTTAATTCACTCCCTGGATGACTGCACCAGATACTCCCAAATCCATTTCTACAACATTAAAATTATATTTTCTACACTTTACTGGACTAATTTTTCATGAAAAAAAACATTTGTAACAACCTGCTATTTAATAAACATGACATAAAATATGCAACCAAATTGCTTTTAAGAAATATGAAGCACTGAATAAAGCTACTGTACAGAATAATAAGTTCTGATTCTAAATAATGTTATCATTATTAAGATATTTAGGAGCTTTGTCTGAACATTAGAGGTTTGTGTAAGGTCAGCATTCTGTTAGATTAGCGTTGGTAGACTGCACATTACATCTGTTTTTCATCATTGGCAGACAGTGAGTAAGCAAGTAAGTTGGTCTTTATAAAAGTATCTCATCTGAAGTATGATAACAATGCTCCCAGTATATGTGATGCCCCCCTAACCTGGCTGAATCACATGGCTCTAACTGTACCAGGTTGATTTAATAAATGGAAGCTTTGCAGGTCTGGATATAATAGCCTGTGATTCATAAGTGCCTTCATCATTAGGTATTATCTTTAGTTTGCTTGTATTTTCTTGCAGTTAGATCAAATGTCCAAACTAAACTATACAAGCATTACAGTCTATGTGACAACCGCTTTGCTTTGGTGGGGTATAATCTTGAAGTGAAGTGCTGTGCTGCTGATGGTTCCCTTGGCAACAGTGACTGTTGCAAAGAGAACTTTTGCTGTCTGAGACTAGTGCTGCTTTGAGTTGAAAGCAAAAGAAACCTGGTAGTGCAGAATAGACAGGAGAGTGCTGGGAGTGGCATCACCTCCACAAACACCAGACCAGAAAGACTTCTTGAATGGTCAACATTCGAGCACCAGAGGAGTATGAGTAGCAGTTAAGTGGTTGCAGAGCTGCAATGTTGCTACCCATTTGAAGTCCTCCCAGGAATCACTAGCACCAATATAGAAACCCGCAGAGGAGAGGACCTAAGTGATGGGAACCATTCTCTGCATAGCCAAGCTTTGCCCTTCTCTTGACAGTTTAGTCCAGGAGTGACCAGTTATTACTAAATATGTGATCCTTTCATTTGTATCTTAGCCATCTTAAGCCCTTATGGCAACACCTATCTTTTGGTTGTATTCAGTTTATACATTTAATGGGTTTATCTGTAATGTTTGTCAATTGATTAACTAGGCCTGTAGACCAAGGTACTCTGGGACATATTTGCAATGGAGAACCGATCAGTTTTTGTTCTAAAGTACTAATATGATTATAAATAACAATCTAATGTATGGGTGTTCGGATCAAGTTCACAGGAGCTGAAAAACACCGCCACCATGTGTCAGAGTGTCTCTCAATGGGAAGTTGTTGGTTGATTTTTACCTTTACGTATTGGAGAAGTTGCGCACTATACGTATCTCACAGAAATTCCGATTATTCTGTCTAGTGACTGGCAGGTCCCTTGGTCACAATGTTTGGTTCTCCAGCATTATTGATCATTTCTGGGCACAAAGACCGTGCCCACTTTACAGGTAATTCTGTAAAGGCGATACTAGCTCAAAATAGGTAAATAGCAAATAATATAAATAATATAGTAATACAATATTTATATACTTGAATATCCCTTAATTATTTGCATGGGGCGCCTTAACTGAGTGATGTTGATCAAAGAAACGTATGGCCGGGGGTCATTGGTGATGAGTACGGGAAGACATGAGAGAGTGATTGGAGCCTTTTCTTGATGCAATACCTCTATCTCTCCACTGGGTGCACTGTTTAATGCGTGTGGTTGAACAACAAATAATGGATCCACAGGACTGAAGATGAGCTGAGAGACCATCCATCACATGTGGTCCAGGTCTACTCTGCAGTAGAATAGTCACGATCCGTTCCGAGGCAGGCAGCAAGCAAAAGGGTCATACACACACAAGCAGAAACCTAGGATAAGATGGCACCTATGAAAAAATATTAAGCAAGTACAAGGGTTAAAAAATTACACATTTACATAGGAAGCGGATGCAGAGAGTGCTCCTGATTCAAATTTGATGTTTTGCAGGAATTACAGAGCGACGTAGACGCCAATAGTAAAAGAGACCGTCATCATTATGTCTCTAAAACATGGAGGTTACATTTCAATCACTTATGGTTTTTATGTCCGAGTTGCGATCGAGCCCACATTCCAGAAGTAACGCAATATGAAAAAATCAATAAATATAATATTCTAGTCCATGCGAGTTCTATTATATTTATTAACACATTGATTGCCAGGATCGATATAACACAGAAATTAAACATAAAAAAAGTATTGTTTTATTGCAGATTTGCGAGCTTGAGAATGTTGTGCTATTAATTTTAGTACCTTACATCCCTTTCACTGTAATTTAAAATACAGTAGTAGATTTTGACAACCGCAGGTATTTTCCATCTGTAACCCGTAGATCGTTTGCCAAGAGGCCAATTTAATAGGTGTAACTTTTGCGGGCTGCTTTACGTTCTTCAGGAACTACAAATCGGCGAATTTAATAGTGCCCATAGTAGTAAATGTACATGCAAACATTTTATTATGCTTAATAAATATTACATCACTAGTGACTTGCAATAAAATTTGAAGACTGGCAATGCTGTTTGCCACACAATGCAAGGCTCTCCCCCCTCTAACTTGTGGGCTGAAGGCGCTCACCACCAGCCTCTTCCAATGTCTACTTTGCGGGCTTCGCAATGAGCGCAGAATCTCCGCCGCTTATTGCAGGCCTCGGCCAACCTTCCACTTTCATGCCTCGCAATGAGCACCTTTGACGCTCATCACGAGCCTCTCCCACAGTCTACTTTTATGGGCTGACATTTTTTTCCTCGCTTAGCCGATTTCAGACCTTCCAAAAACACTGATTAAACATCAAATTAGCTTGCAACCTCACTTACAGGCAACCTGTCTGTTGTAAGTTAATTTTTTAATTTATTGGCGTCTTTTGGCGGCCTTCAGAGTTACAGGCTTAAAAGAAAAAAAATTAAATCCATAATTTTTCAAAGTCTTGCGTGCCTCGTGATGAGCAACAAAGGCCTACGCCTCCGGTGCTGATCACGGGCATCAGCATGAGTGTGTTTGGCGCTCATGTTGATCCTTTTTCAAAGTCTTGCAGGCCTTGCCAGCCTTTTTCAAAGTCTTGCAGGCACCTTTTAACATAGCGTTACCGTCAAACTTGCAATTACAACAACTATTATACCTGATTTTTACTTACCCGTGGAGAAGGCACAGCCAGAAAGATATACAGCAAAGTGAGTATGTGGGTCTTTAAGCAGGACACAGAATACTGCTATGCACAGGTGAGTCGATCACTTCTTCAGTCATCCTGATTGACTCACCTGTGCACAGAAAGGATATATTCTCCCCTGCTGTAAAGCATAACCATTGTTCTCTGGGGTATGAGAGGACAAGCTCCAGCAGTGACATCATCACTGTTTTGAAAATGCTGGCAGGGTATAACTGACAGAGCTGTTAGTCATCGCCAGCTCCATGGACTTGAATGCACCACATAGTACGCAGTCTATAGGCTACAGCTGATTACACCTCTGCTTATTACTTATGCACTACACTGGAGAATGGCTATAAGGAGAATCAGAAGCCCAAATATGCGTGAAAAAGGCAACATTTTAAAAAAAAGTGCATTTTTACTTTATTGCCTCTGCTCATCTATCTCTGGTGAGCAGTTTGGATGATTTCAGTGGACCTTTAATAAATTAGTTTTTTTTGGTGTCAGATAAAAACCAGATAGACCAATTGAGCCTGTCTATACTATCTATCTAAGAGGCCAACCTAATTATGCTTATCTCCGACATGCTTAATATACTTCACGTGTTTGACCTTTCCATTTGCAGAGCCACTAATTATCTATATTACTCTTTCTGTACAGTAGGACTTTCACACATTATCCCTCAATCTTCTACTTTCCAATCCTAACTGTAGAACAAATATGTCAATGATTCAAACCCAAAGTAATTCTAAAATAATCAAAGGAATTTCAAATTAAGCACAAACGAATGTGTGATGATATAAAAAGCACCGAGTGATTTGGGCGATGAGTAGAATCTGATGCAAAACCAAATAACCAGTTTATGACTCAAAAATCCCTTCCACACATCACATATTTCGCATACTGATGAAATGTTCTCCTGTGGGGCCCTTTTTATGTTCCTAATTTACTGTAATTATTCTGGTCTAATAATGGATTTGAAAACAAACTTACCAATAAATAAACCACCAAACAAAGAACATCTGTTGATTACATCAAGCTGCCCAGCACGTGTTATATTTAGAGTATAGGCTAATAAAGTGTCCAGTACTCGAGGGGAATGAAGAAGTGTGCTGCCATATAACATCCACAATGGGACATGTCCGTGTAGCATTACAGGAAGTCAGGGATATATGTATAGTCTGTAATTAAAGGGATATGGAAGGTTTGTGGATGTTACTAGGTCTATAATATCCCTGTGTATCTATTTACATGTATATACTTTATTTTATTAAGAAGTGCTTATAAGCTCTGTTTTACTGCCTAAATCAAACAAAATAGTCCCTGTATGGGTCTACCCTCTGCAGCTCACAAAGACACTGACTCTGTTGTACTTGCTGTTCTGTGTCTCATATTAAGAATCAGTGACCATCTCTCAGCAACATTCTGCAACATGCTGCCGATGAATGCTACACTGCACATAAAGCCCTACAGAGCCTGTGTCTGCATACACTGCAGTGGGCAGACCCATAAAGGGGCTATTTGTGTGATTTTAGGCAGTAAAAACAGAGCTTATAAGCACTTCTTAATAAAATAAGGTACCTCAAAGTAAATAGATACACAAGGATATTATATTCCTAGTAACACCCAGGAACCTTCCATATCAATTTAATATGGGCAAATAGATTATGGTTAATACCATTAAATGACACTCAAAAAATTGCAATCGTACATTTAAAATAATCTCTTTAAATATAAATAAGAAAATAAGAGGAGAGCACAGAAGAAGGTCTTAAGCAGTGAGAAGAAGGCGGTTG
The DNA here is from genome assembly GCA_027410445.1 of Discoglossus pictus. NCBI lineage: Eukaryota > Metazoa > Chordata > Amphibia > Anura > Alytidae > Discoglossus > Discoglossus pictus. The sequence continues at coordinate 12,953,527 of CM050165.1, read as the reverse complement.
GGAGAGTATTTTGAGAGGAGAGCAGAGATATAAGGGGGTGCACTGTTGTTGTTGAGGACTTTAAATATTAGTGTCATGATTTAAAATCTTATTTTGGAGGCTATGGGAAGCCAGTGGAGTAACTGACAGGGGTGCTTCAGATACTAAGAATTGGGTATGGTTTATGAGACTAGCTGATACATTTAATATAGATTGGAGTGGAGAGAGACAGTTGATTGGGAGGCCAGCACGGAGCGAGTTGCAGTAGTCAAGGCAAGATATGATGAGTGGATTAGAATTTTAGTTGTGCTTTGTGTAAGATAGTGATGTAATTTAGAGAGGTTTTGTAGGCGAAAATGACCAGATTTAGTGATAAATTGTATGTGAGGAATGAAAGAGAGGTCAGGATCCAGTAGAACTCCAAGACAATGGGCCAGTGGGATGGGGGTGATGATGGCACTGCCACAGTGAGAGATATTTTAGGAATGGAAGCTATGACAGATGGTGGGAAGATTAGGAGCTCTGTCTTTGACATGTTGAGTTTCAATTGACGAGAGGACATCCAGTAGGATATGCTAGAGAGGCAGTTGGGAACTTGAACTAGAAGAGATGGAGATAGTTCTGGTGCTGAGATGTAGATTTGAGTGTCATATGCATATAGATCACATTTAAATCCAAAAGATTTTATTAGGGTACCAGGGTGGATTATAGATGGAGAAGAGGACGGGGCCTAGGACTGATCCTTGAGGTTCGCCAACAGTCAAGGGCAAGGCGAAGAAGAGGTGCCAGAGAAAGAGATACTAGCTGATCGATCTTCAAGGTATGATGTGACTATGAGAGAGCAGTGTAACAGATTCCAAGAGAGCAGAGAATTTGGATTAGAAAGTGGTCAACTGTATCAAATGCAGCAGAGAGATCAGGAGAATATAGAAATGACCCTTTGGCTTGTCAGTGAGCGGGTTATTAGTGACTGTTGTGAGAGCTGTTTTTGTGTATTGATGAGTCTGGAAACAGGATTGGAAGGGGTCAAAGAGGAAGTTGGAGTAAACAACTTCACTCCCATACTGTACTTTCACTATCATTGTACATCCATCCCCATAATGCACTGTTACTATCACTGTACATCCATCCCCATACTGCACTGTTACTATGACTGTACATCCATCCCCATACTGCACTGTTGCTATGACTGTACATCCATCCCCATACTGCACTGTTACTATGACTGTACATCCATCCCCGTACTGCACTGTTACTATGACTGTACATCCATCCCCGTACTGCACTGTTACTATGACTGTACATCCATCCCCATACTGCACTGTTGCTATGACTGTACATCCATCCCCATACTGCACTGTTGCTATGACTGTACATCCATCCCCATACTGCACTTTTACTCACACTACATTCAGTGATACATTGTATATACTTGTTTGGCTTTCAGTACATAGAATTTTATGACCTATAAAATAGGGAAATCTTCCTCTTGACGTGTCCAGTACAAACTGGTGATCTGAAACCCGACGCTAATGTCCAAACTGTAAATCTGTAACTATTTTAATCTCTCCGAAATTAACTTTCTCAGTTTTTCCAACCTCTAAGTTTGCAGAACACGATCCTCCGAGTTCATATTTATGTCATTGCGCGTATTGTTTACTAAACCAGATCTCTCCAGCTTATATTGTAATTTGGTAAAGATCTCAGAAGTATGCTTTACCCATCAGGTAGGAAAAAGTAGCGGTCACTGCACAACGGGAAAATCATTTACAGATACTACACTTCACTGTAAATTGCCTAAAAATTATATTAAATATCTTGCCGTAATATATGCCCAGAATTCTTCTTTGGAATGTTCAGCATTTCATGGTTTCCTTTAATAATAAATATTTATATCCGATAAAATCTTAAATATATATTTGTGTTTCAGTATTCTAAACATGGAAGAAATGTGGAGATATGCCATATATACAGTAATAATATATATTTATTAAAGTTTTTATATTTATATTTTTTATTTTTTTTATGTAGATAGATTACACACATATATATTTATTTATATATATATATATATATATATATATATATATAGATATTTTTTATATATATATATATATATATATATATATATATAATTTATTTTATTTTTATATATATATATATATATATATATATATATATATATATATATATATATATATATATATATATTATCTATGACGGTTTGTGTCGATGACCACGCAACGGCTATATTCTGTATGAAGATTCCATGTGCGAAATTTGCTGCGGTTTCCAAACATCTCGGTAAATACTGTTTTTCTTGGGACGTTTACTCTATTATTTGGGCTAATCATTCCAAAGGAAAATATGAGACCCATGGTATTTAAAAAAACCAACAGCAAAAAAGCCAGTGTATTATATGTATGCACAGCTGTTCTTTTTACTGTGTCCAAAACACAAATAATTCAATAATTGATGTTGGGAGTGGACCTGTGGACCATGTGGGAGTAATGGCTGAAGCAGAAGTCGAGCAAGTCCAATAACAAGATCGGGTTCCCCGGGGATTAGACCACAGTTGAGCAAATTTGCAAGAATCTGGAGGTGGATTTGTCGAGAGATGCTAATGTTGCAGTTATGTACTTCTAACTGGCTGATGTAACGGCACGATTCATGTTGGATACATGTATGGTTGATTCATAATACCAGAGGCCCTCGTGTTCATTCATCCCCACACATACCAATAGGTATAGTCAGCTTCCAATACAATATATAAATGTCACACGGAACTGGAATCATTTAAAGGGATACTTGCAGACTCATTCAATTGAGAAATTGTAGCTTACTGGAGCCCGTAATGTAGCCCGTAAACTAATTTGCTATTCAATTGGTGTCTTGTATTACCATCTGAAAACCCCTGCGGTTGTTACGACCGTAACTTACACCACATCTAAGCCTTTGATCTTTTTACGTCCGCAAGAGTTATAATCACAAATCGCTATTCAATTGCTACAATTCCTCAAGCCCGCAAATATTTTCACACCCGTAAATGGCAAATGTAGAAGAAAATACTACGGTACCAGATATGACTCGCAAGAGGATTTAACCCCTGTCCGTAGCATTGTAAATGCAAATAAACAATTAATACTGCACTGTAAATAAAGGGAAAGTGATGAAAGACGTTAGAATTAATTGGACAACAGTCTCAAGCCCGCAAATCTGCAATCAAAACGTACTTTTTTGTATGTGTCATTTTGGGGTTATATCGAGCTTGGGGAATCAAGGAGTTAATACATATCAGGCCACCCACATGGACTAGAACATTTCTTTCATTCATTTTTAGAATTTTGTACATTGCAGGATTGGGAGTCTGATCGCATATTGGATCCCTAAACGCTAATTGATTGACGTTTAACCTCCATGTTTTACTGACGTAATGATGACGGCCTCATTTCTATTGGCCGTTTCTACATGGGTAGTTATGGCCTTGCTTAATTGATCATGTTCCCGCCCTGAACTGCTACCTATGATTGCATCGTTAATGGTTTTGGCTTTTGGCCCCTAACTTGCGGGCTTGTTCACTTGAATCGCTCCGTAATTGTTGCAGAGTTCAAGCCCGCAGACATACCTTGAGATGCGGGCTTGCTATTGAATGAGGCCCTTAGTCCTCTCCAAAAGTTCTAAGCCTTACTTAAAGGGGACGTTTCAGATAAGTATAAGTTTTATATGTTTAATATATGTTATAATAAATGGGATTTTTTATCTGGCTGATAAGTGGCTTCCAGTGCAAGTAGTGGAGTGAAAAACAATGAATGTAAAGGGATATGCTTCTGTTTTTAATATTTTAAAAATAAAGTGTGTGTTTGCATCTAACCGTCATTTTAGCAAGTGCATAAAAGGTTGGATTTACTGACTAACACTTCCCTACGAGGTGTGCCCCAGCAGCTCACATGGATCACACATATATGGATTATATATTATTAACTAGCGAATTGCCCGTCAAAAAATGATGGCAATGAAATTGTAAGGTAGCTAATGCTGTTTGGTGTATAATAATGAAATCTATAATACATTAATAAATGAATATACTTTACCTATTTTGAAGCATTGTGTTGAAGAGCTGACAATCTGTTTTCATGTTGCTGCAGCATTAGTGGTGTGGAGCTGCTGTGTAAGCGTGCTGAATGTGTGCAGTGTAATACTGTGCGTGCGCGAGACCAAACCGTTAGGGTAGCTGTGTACTTCGCATTGTATAAGTTATTGTTCTAAATTGGCGGCTAATGTGTGGTATGCGTCTGTAGCGGAATATCCGTAGGTGTTTTGCGAGTTTCTTGTGGTGTTTTTTCGTGTTTAGAGTGCTGTAGCCTCGTTCGTTTTGTTCGGCGGCCATTTTTTCTCTCGCTTACCGAATTTTTTTGTGTCTAAACTCTTTTATTTTTAGTTAAATTGAGGTGTAACTTCTTTTTTGAGGTCCTGGGTGCTCCCTCTTGCTGTAGGTACGCTTTTTATGTTTGTGCTGTGTGGATTTATTGTGTTTTACATTTTTTCCTGTTCACGGGTGGCAGACGATTTTTGCGAGGTCGTAACGTGTCTCGTATGTTGTTTGCATTACGACGTAAAGTTTGCGAGGGTCGCAGTTGCTGGCAAGCAACAACTCGTATGCTCACAACTATATATGTGATCCTATATCATGATTTTGGGAAATGGTTCTGTACGTAGATCTGATTGCACGGCATGTCATGCTGCTGGCTACTTCTATGTATAGTGCAGATCTATCCAGGTCACAAAGCTATGAGCTATTCCCATAGGATTTGTACCCAAATATGTCAACCTATGCCACAGCTTATCTGGGGTCCTAGCCAGGGGCAGGTCTAGCGCCAACGCAGTGCTGTTTTTAACTTATACATTTAACATAACTTGCTTTAGACATTCAGATGTAATCACAGTTGTCCTATTTATTAACTGTACTACTGTATGGTGGAGGCTTCTATCGCTCTTTTGCTCACCATATTATAAATGATTGTTGTGGTGAACTACCTACTCATAAGATCCACAACACAAGCTGAGATCCCGCTCCATGCTGATGATAGCCAGTAAGCTTGAAACAGCTGTACATGGATAGGATTCTCAGCTTGTGTTTAATCCAGCCTTGGCTTTGCATTAAAGCTGTGTAATACAGCCTACATAAGCTTAAAGGAAGCCATGTTTGAAAATGGGCTATGGATTGAAGAGCAAGGCATTTGTGGGCACATTTGCATGTCCCTGCTCAGCTTCCCAGAATGCAGTGTAATAACTGTATTTCTCGGAATTCTGAGCTGGAAGCAGGTTTTTTTTACTTGTTTTAGACGTTCAAATGTACTGTTTATTTACTAGATAGATAGATAGATAGATAGACAGACAGATAGACAGATAGATAGATAGATAGACAGATAGATAGATAGATAGATAGATAGACAGATAGATAGATAGATAGACAGACAGATAGACAGATAGATAGATAGATAGACAGACAGATAGACAGATAGATAGATAGATAGACAGATAGATAGATAGATAGATAGATAGATAGATAGATAGATAGACATGAATGTGATAGATAGATAGAAAGACAGACAGACAGACAGACAGACAGATAGATAGACATGAATGTGATAGATAGATAGAAAGACAGACAGATAGATAGATAGATAGATAGATAGATAGGCATCCATTCACTAGCTCTGCCCCTGGTTCTACCTTCCTAGATTTCCAATATATGTTTTATATTTTGCCATTTTATAATAAACAGTAAACCTGATCTAAAAGATTGTGCTCTGTGACCTTAAATAAAGAGGATTCTTGGGGATAAATCTGGTGCATAAACAGGATGCCTCAAATCCATTTGGGATGCAAATAGTCCAAGCTAAGGGTTGCCAAACTGTTTGATGCCCACACATGGTGCCCCCCTGGGGTGCGCTAGGCTCTGAGAAGCGCCACCAATGTGTTCCTAACTTGGATTTGACCTCTGGAGAGTGGAAGTCATATAATGGGCCGTTTGGTTCCTCTGTGCTTGTTCATTGTATCCAGAATAATAGGAGACATGGAAATAGAAGTATTTTTAGAAACTGCTTAAAATCACATTATTTTTGGTGATCCTCAGAAGTAACTTTAGATACGGAGCGGTTCTTCTGTGGGTATTAGAGGTCATTGTGTAATGTTTTGTACCAAAGAACTTAAAGGGCCACCGTAATGCCCTATCCGCAGGCCCTGGATGGTTTAATTAGAGCTGCTCATCTGAGAACGGAAAATACCTCCGTGGGTTTGTAATTAGACATCGATCATTAGTAACATTTAGATTCAAAGATTTGATAAAGCAATATTCAGTATTAAAAAGGGAACTGCTTATAATCTGTTTTTACGGTCTAAAATAAAAAAATAGTCCCTGTATGTGTCTGCCCTCTGCAGCGTATGCAGGCATATACTCTGTAGGGCTAGATGTGCAGTGTAGTGTCCTAGCCTATCAGTGACCACATTTCAACAGCATGTTGCTGAGAGATGGTCACTGATTGGTTATTATGTGACACAGCACAGCAAGTACTACAGAGTATGTGTCTTAATGAGCAGCAGAGGGCATACCCATACAGGGACTATTTGTTAGATTTTAGGCAGTAAAAACAGCTTATAAGCCCTTCTTAGTACAATAAGGTACATGTCCGTAAATAAATACACAGGAGTGTTATATACCTAGTAACATCTAGGACCCCTCCATATCTGTTTAAATGTACTTTTGGACATACTCTTGTAGCCTACCCTGAGCCTCCGAGGAAACTGAATAGAATAAACTTCTCAAACTATTTGCAAGGAAAAGCAATCGGCATCTCTTCAGTGAGCTTAATAAAGTGATCTAGGAAATGATAGATCGTCTTGTTGGAGTATTATCCCACTGATTGCTCAGACAAATGCAAGCGTAGTAACACAACTGGCCACTCATCTTTAATGCAGCGGGTGCTGGTATCTGCTGTAAAGTCTCATTGTTGTTTAGTCATTCAGTTGTGTCCGACTCTATGTGACCATATGGACCACAGCACCCCATGTACATCTGTTTGCCACTGCCCCTCTGAGTTCGATCAAGCTCATGCTCATTGCTTCAACGGCCTAATTTATCCATTTCCGCCTAGGCCCGTCCTCTTCTTCTTCAGCCTTCAATCTTTCCCAGCATCAGAGTCTTCTCTAGGGAATCCCGTCTTCTCATGATATGGCCAAAATATTTTAAAGCTTTAGTCTCATGATCAAACTTTCCAGTGAACAGTTTGTCTTCATTCCCTGTACTACTGATTTATTGGATCTTCTTGCAGTCCTAAGCAGTTTTCACCAACACCACAATTCAAAGGCGCCAATTCTCCGGGGCTCATCCGTCTTTATGATCCACATCTCCCATCCGTATGTTACTACTGGGAAGACCATCGCTCTAACTATGCAGCACTTTGTTGATAGTTTAATATTTTTACTTGTTACTAGCTTGTCCAAGCTTGCCATAGCTTTCCTCCCCAGAAGCAAACGTCTTTTAATTTCATGACTACAGTCACCATCTGAAGAGATCTTGGGTCCAAGGAAAATAAAATCTGTCTTCTTTATAATTTCCATGTCTTTGTTAGCCATTGTCCTCCCCATACTGCATACCTTGTATAGTATCCCCTTCTGGATCGCTACCTTGTTGTGGTGAAAAGGCTTGTGTACCTCAATGAAGCTGTGAGCTATACCATGTAGGGTCAACTAAATGGTCAGGTCATAGCAGAAAGGTCAGACAAACTGCAATCCACTAGAGGAGGAACTGGCAACCCACTCCAGTATCTTTGCCAAGATAACCTTATGGATAGGCACAACCTGACACATGGTGTGCTGTGGTCCATAACGTCACTGAAGGACTGACTGAACAGGCGCAATTGCGTTGCGGGAGGGGGCATAGAGGGAGAGAGTGGGAGGTGGACAGAGGGAGGGGGATGGAGAGAACAGAGAGGGGGAGGGAGAGAGACATAGTGCAGAGAGCGCACACACACACACACAGAGTGCACAGAGAGAGAGGGAACACTGAGAGGACGCACAGAGAGAGACAGCACAGACTATTGAACATAACATATGATAATTTATGACAGGCAGGTTAGTAGTGTGTGGGTATATATATACTGTATCTATATATATATATATATATATATATATATATATATATATATATATATATATATATATATATATATATATATATATATATATAGAAAAGTTCATTAAATCGTACATCACATTTGAGTGTCTAAAACAAGTTAAAAAACCTGCTTCCATCTCAGAATTTCCGAGAAAAACAGTTATTACACTGCATTCTGGGAAGGTGAGCTGGGACATGCAAATATGCCCACAAATGCCTCACTCTTCAATCCATAGCCTATTTTCAAACATGTCTTCCTTTTAGCTTATGCATGCTGTATTACACAGGTTTTATGCAAAGCCAAGGTTGGATTATAAACAAGCTGAGAATCCTATCCATGTACAGCTGTTTCAAGCTTACTGGCTATCATCAGCATGGAGCGGGATCTCGGCCTGTGTTGTGGATCTTATGAGTAGGTAGTTCACCACAACAATCATTTATAATATGGTGGGCAAAAGAGCGATAGAAGCCTCCACCGTACAGTAGTACAGTAAATAAATAGGACATCTGTGATTACATCTGAATGTCTAAAGCAAGTTATGTTAAATGTATATGATAAAAAAACTTATTTCCTGCCCAGAGTTCTGAGAAATAGTTATTACACTGCATTCTGGGAACCTGGGCAGGGACATGCAAATGTGCCCACCATTTAAACATGGCTTCCTTTAAGCATATGCTCACTGAATTACACAGCTTTAAGCAAAGACCAGGGTGGATTATGCACAAGCCAGGAAACCAACCCACAGACAGCTTTTTCAAGGTTCATCAATGTGTATGTATATGGGTGTGTGTGTATAAAATATATATATATATATATATATATATATATATATATATATATATATATATATATATATATAATTTGTGGACACATTTGCATGTCCCGGCTCAGCTTCCCAGAATGCAGTGTAATAACTGTTTTTCTCGGAATTCTGAGCTGGAAGCAGGTTTTTTAACTTATTTTAGACATTCAAACACGGATGTACTTTTTATTTACTGTACTACTGTACGGTGGAGGCTTCTATCGCTCTTTTGCCCACCATATTATAAATGATTATTGTGGTGAACTACCTACTCATAAGATCCACAACACAGGCTGAGATCCCGCTCCATGCTGATGATAGCCAGTAAGCTTGAAACAGCTGTACATGGATAGGATTCTCAGCTTGTGTTTAATCCAGCCTTGGCTTTGCATTAAAGCTGTGTAATAATTCAGCATGCATAAGCTTAAAGGAAGCCATGTTTGATAATGGCTAGGATTGAAGAGCGAAGCATTGGTGGGCACATTTGCATGTCCCAGCTCAGCTCCCAGAATGCAGTGTAATAACTGTTTTTCTCAGAATTCTGAGCTGGAAGCAGGTTTTTTAACTTATTTTAGACATTCAGATGTGAACACAGATGTACATTTTATTTACTGTATATATATTTATATATATATATATATATATATATCATTTGTAGAAGAGGAGATGAGGGTCCTGCTCTTGGAAGAACTTGCAATCCTAATAGATATAAATATACATATAATTTATTTGTCACATTTTCACAACATCCCAGTGATAAACATTTATATTTAGAAATTTCTCGCAATATTATCTATACATCCCCAGTGTGTTTATGGCAGAGACACCAACGTTCAGTCCCTTGGAGCTTCTTCCAAATCCCTACTAAGCTGCGCTGTTTACCCTGGATTATGCTGTACGGGTTTCATTTACACTGGAAACCTGGAGCAATAAATCAGTCGGCATTACTTAAATATTAGCTTCATTCTGGGGAACATTTGGTTTGCTCTCCTTTGTAAAGTAACCATAATCCTCACCTGTATATATGCTCAGGAGCCATCGGGTCACCACGTGACATAAAGTCCTGGGCAGTCAGACATTGCACAAAGGTTGATGCCATCGGTCTCACAAATACACCACAACACGTGTTCAGGGTCTATCGTAGTGATATGGAATAATTTGTGTGCGCAATAAATCAGTGACTCGCGGTACTAATGCTCTGACATGTCTTTATAATCGATTCATTAAACTAATGTATGAAAACATTTTTCAATAAATCCCCAAATAAACATTAATAAACTTACTGTAAAGCTTGCAAAATGTCTTCAGTTGATTTTGAGAAGGAACGCCCCTGAACATCCGAGCGAAAATAGCGTAACGTTTATACTTAGCGGTGGCATCTGTCTCTCACTGGCTGAGACAAAGCTATAGCCGTGATACTGACAGCTGATTGGCTGAGAGACAACTTCCCACAGGTCATTGGTTAGGACGCTAATGTTACATAGGTGGCCTGGGGGGTGGCGCTCACACAGGGAATCCGAGACAGACGCACGCACAGGAGATCACACAGACTGACCGATATCTTTATTTAAAAGGGAAGATCCCCCAGTTTAAAACAACCACTCACTTTCACTCTATATACCCCTCTAATACTTGGTACCATAATGTTTATCAACGCATATAAACAATAGAAAATGGGATATTTTCTGTAGTCATTATTTTGTATAAACTATCCCACATTTCCATCTTTTTATGAATAAGCCGTACACTGTCCTCACAGGGTATTCAGATCCTCAGAAACATTAATGCACTCTCCCTGTCTGCTCTTCTCGCTGTCTGCGCTCTCGCTGTCTGCACTCTTGCTCTCGCTGTCTGCGCTTCTCACTATCTGCGACTCTCGCTGTCTTTGATCCTCGCTGTCTGCGCTCTCGCTGTCTGCGCTCTCGCTTCCCCTCCCATGCGTATTGTTGAGTTCTTTGCAGGGTGTCCTCACATCTACTCCCCCCTAACGGTCATGATTCCTGACAAGATCCTCCATGAACCTTTTTATATCTGATATAAGTGACATGGAGGGTTCCTGGGTATATAATATCCTGTGTATCTATTTACTGGCATGTACTTTATTTTATTATAAGCTCTATGTATCTCCCTAACATCAAACTAATAGTTCCTAACTGGTTCCTCCATCTGCAGCTCATGAAGACAGTGTACTTTTAATCAGTGGCAATATTCTGCAACATGCTGCTTGAGAGAGGTCACACATTTGAAACATTGCACTTCGCAGTCTGTATATTCATGAACCTGCTGTTGAGAAACAATCTGTGATTGGCTAGTACATCTAGTACTGTGTGTATGAGCTGCTGGAGCTTTGTATGGACTATTTGGAAGGTTTCAGTGAATAAAAACAGTGCTTTTAAGCCCTTTCTAAATACAATGATGTTTAAATCTGCAAACAAACACTTAGATCATTTATTCTAATATTAAAATCAGGGAACCTTCCATATCCCTTTAAGTGAGTGAGCACAAAACTGATTCTGTGCTACTCTTATTTTATAAGTAATTGCCCCCAACTGAACCTCTGATTTGTACATTTGAGGCGTCCGAGAGCTGGGGATGGGGTCCGGTTTCTGTGTGGGCAGTGAAAAAAATAGACACAATCACACCCACAGCTTCATTTAATGAGCCATTTTTGTGTTAAAATATCATTTACATACAGACTTAAATGGGAATCTTTACATATTCGGTTACTCAGCTGAAATAACCACAGTGTTGAAAGAGCAACTCCCGGATTTCATTTAATGCTGTGAGATTTTGAATGGAAATAAATCATTATTGCTGTAGGAGAACTGACTATAGGACGGGTTTCTTTATAGTAATATGTCTCGGCTCTGCCATCTTGCCCTGTGCGACCAGTCGTACTACAAAGAGGGATCACATTGGGCTCTACTTTTTATTACTGAGCAAAACTCCAGTGTTCTTGAAAACAATAAAATAATGTAAAATAAACTCTGGGTGGTCAGGGAAAATGCTGAGGATGCTCTATAGAGAAAAGAACGAGCTCAATCTGAGAATGAACTGACCCAAGTGGGACACAACCCACAGAGAGAAATGTCCTGTAGTATATCAGTCTGGTCCCACCCAATAGAATGATCCAGCCCTGAAATACCAGGCAAATCTACCCTAAACAGGAGAAACAGGAAACCCCAGACGTACGTTTCGGCCTTCATTGGGTCTCATCAGTGAGCAGTAGCTGAACTCATTAAGGCACAATGAGCAAGGAGTCCACATCTTGAGCCCCCCTAGGGAGACTAAGACCTAAGGGTCATTTGAATAAGCATCGACCCCCTATTGACAAAAATCAACTAAGGCTTAAACATATGTCTGGAGATTTCTGTTTTTCCTGTTATGGGTAGAATTGCCTGGTATTACAGGGCTGGATAGCGTTATTATTGTGGGACCAAACTGATATACTACAGGATATTTCTCCCTGAAGGACACAAGTGGCTAAAAGAAGTTGCTCTCAGAGTGGGTTATCGTGTCCATAGAACTGACCTATTAAGGTTAGTTTGTTCTCTGATTGAGCGCCTCTATTTTTATGGTTGATATTTAATTCTAAAATTAAGCTTTTCTGGCTTTCTTGTGTCCAATATCGGCACTCAGAACAATGGTACTAAATTACCTATTATTTCCCTAGGGGTTAACACTAAATTTGTAGAAGGGTTGAATTTTAATTAAGGAATAAGGATAGATAAAATGATTTAAAAAACGCTGTTATGTGAATTAAAAATGAATTTAGAGTGCCATCCTTTTTAAGTTAATACGATTCAGTATGAGTATCCTAGATTCTTGGCATGTATATGGTTTAGTGCACAACGTCGGCGAAATGATCAACAGATGTCTGTATCCCAGCAGTGGCTGGGATGAAAAATAAGAGACATAGGTGATCAGATCAGTAATCTATGTCTATATAGGTGCGTAAAGCCATAATAGCCATAATATACAGAGATGTATTCTTATAATGCTCATATGCAAGTATGACTGCTAATCATAGGATTACTTAAGAGTGGTACATATATTAAAAATATAAGGTGCACACTAGGTGTGAAAAAGGGCAGAAAAGGTAAATGCACATATATCACTTAATACATCATCAAACCTAGCACATAAGGTCTTATTGGATAGTGAAGTGCATAATAGTGTATAAAAGCAACGTTATGCCCAATACTTGCAATTAGGTGAATTCCGCCTGCATGGGGTAGACCCTGCACACCTACTCCCCCTGGTCCCGATGGTACATTTCACTCCAATTACGAGCTTACTCCTGGGCTAAAAATTAAGGAAACTTGAGCCTATTTAAGGCTTAGTTACTTCCGCGTTTGAATGGATAAAGGGGGCGTGTCACGACAATCACGTGACGCGGCACAAAAGTGTGACGTCATTGCAGGTCTCTTTATTGGTGCAGGTACTGGCAAGGGAGTAATTTGAGGAAGGACCACTCTAAACTCTGTTTTTTCTTCTAGAAGTCTTAGAGAAAACAACCAGAGAGCATATAGAGAAAGAGTAAAATGGCCCATTAAATTATGGGCATTTGTGAGGGAGAGATGGGTTTTCTATTAAAAGAGGGACATACCCTCCAAAATATGGGCAGATGGGACGCACTTAACACACTGGACATACTCTCCAGAATATGGGCAGATGGGATGCATGTAACACACTGGACATACCCTCCCGAATATGGGCAGATGGGACGCACGTAACACACTGGACATACTCTCCAGAATATGGGCAGATGGGACGCACGTAACACACTGGACATACCCTCCAGAATATGGGCAGATGGGATGCACGTAACACACTGGACATACCCTCCAGAATATGGGCAGATGGGACGCACGTAACACACTGGACATACCCTCCAGAATATGGGCAGATGGGATGCACGTAACACACTGGACATACCCTCCAGAATATGGGCAGATGGGATGCATGTTACACACTGGACATACCCTCCAGAATATGGGCAGATGGGATGCACGTAACACACTGGACATACTCTCCAGAATATGGGCAGATGGGATGCATGTAACACACTGGACATACCCTCCCGAATATGGGCAGATGGGACGCACGTAACACACTGGATTACTGTTGTTTCCTTATGAACCGGCCACTCTAATAAGCCAATAACCAGAAATATGTGACAGCTTTTGACAGATGATCTTGGCAGAAATCTAATAGACAACCCTGCGTCTGTCATCATTATAAATGTATATATTTTATTTACTATTTTTTAAGCTCTTACACATCTGTCAGTGACGCGTTTCTAAAACAACTGCAGAGTTATGCAGTGTATGGCAGTTATTCAGATCATTATGTACATTAGATGGGGATTATTTGAGAAATGATGGAAAGTATTATATGTTAGGACGGAAGCAAGGGCTATATATGTACAATTAAAATGCATGTAATCAAATCATATTTCCTTCATACAGACGGTTATATTATAAAGCCTAGGACAATCCGGGAACCACTGGGACAAATAAGTAATGTTTGAGTCTAACAGAGTCCAGTAGCAGGTCACAAGGGTATGGTCAATAACTCTGGCCGTGACATTCAATGTTGATTAAACCCTAACCGAGTCCAGTAACAAGTTATGAGAGTATCATGAATGATTCTGGCCGTGCCATTCAGTGTTGACTGAAACATAACCAGGTCCAGTAGCAGGTTACAAGAGTATCATCAGTGACCCAGGCAGTGCCATTCTAACAGAGCCCAGTAGTAGCGTATGGGGGTATCATCAATGACTTGGCCAGTTACATTCAATGTCGATTAAAGCCAAGACAAAAAGTTAACCTGAAGGCCCATTACAAGGGAATTTTATTCGACAAGACCAGAAATGATGTTATGTCGTTTAAATTGAAGTCCGTTTGTTGTGTTATTGGAGGGATGAAGGATACAGTGTTAGGTATTGTTTGTATGCTTTGAAAATCCAGTTGTAATAATGGTGCAGTAATCACTATCGAACATTGGGGACCAGGCAGAGCTCGGTTTATCAGATGTTGAACATTAAAGGTATATGAAAGAGGAGAAGCAGTAGTGTATGAAAACATGTTTTTACATGAAAAATCCCAAAATAAACATTAGTTAATTTAAACCTGAAGTTGGTAAAATATTTCGGTTTTCAAGCAGTTTATTTTAAGGAGGAACGCCCCTGAAAATCCAAGATAAGTTAGCAATTAGCATAAAATTCATAATTAGTTGTGGCCAATCAGAAACACGTACAACAATGTATCCTCTCACTGGCTGAGGCAAAGCTGATCGAGAGGCAGATGTGATTCTGACAGCTGATTGGCCTGGACACAACTTCGCACAGCTCATTGGCTAGGAGTTGGTGGAGCACTAAATGGAATTTTCAAATGTACTTTGAATTACAAATTCCTCAAGAAAAATATTTGATCTGAGAAACGCAATCAGACAGACTTACACGCAATATCCCACGAATTGCCAGATACATTTAAGGAAGAAGACATTTCAAGAATATGTGTTAGAATCAACTTCAACTGCTTTCTCCATATTTCTATATAATGAATTCATATATATCCAAAGTAAATCCTTTATTGTGTCCCAACGATATATGTAAACCCCTCAATTTACAGATGTATACTGCAGTACAGACACACTCCTGTAGTGTAATTGGGAAGATTTGTTAAATAATTAGTTCAATAATTTGCTTTTCATATTTACACCCTTCATCCACACTTTCTCAGAAGCAGGCAGCTTCCAACAATACATGCACAAATGCAAATACCCCAGTCACACATCCAACCTTCACCAAAGTATCATGGATTCCTTTCCGGCCCTATTAGAATTAATTAGATTTTTTTCTAATAATTAAAAACGGTCTTTATAAGTTTTCCCTGCCTAATTATTATCTTAGTTACACTCAGAGCTTTCAAACATATTTTTTGTTTAATTTAAGAATGTATTGAGTAAAAATGATAAACAGGATAGGCCATGCATGGTGTGTATCACTTTATATCAAAAAGTCCAATACTTGGATCAGTCGATGTGCTGGAATAAACAGCTGAATCACACGAGCAGTAGCAATTGGCTAATAAACAGGCAGGCTTAGAAGCAGACTGGCAATGCAGCTAACAACTATGACAGCAATATCAGAGTCTCTTAGGGACAGACTGGCAATGCAGCAGACAGCTATGTAATAGCAGATGCAGGGAACCTAGGTCCTCAGGAACAGACTGAGAACTAAAGGCAGAAACCAGCACACAGGAGGAGGTAAATGCTCGAACTTGAGCAGAGTAGTTGGTGCATCAGAACTCCTGCCAGAAAGGGACGGTATTTGGCAGCAGTGTAGGATACAGCAGCTATAGTAGTGACACCAGCAGATCAATGACTCACAGCAGGACAGCACAACAGAGTCTTACAGCTGGCACTTTGATGTGATCACAGCCAGATTTTAAAGGTCTCCCTCAATACCATTTTCCTGAACCCCATAACCTGTCCGACACTAGGGGACGGAGTTATGACACACAGGAGCACACCCGTCTTTCCCAAGTCTTGAAATTGACAAGAATAACAACCAGGGTGTACCAAAACAGGTACTCCTGACATTTCTTCTACATTTGCTGCTGAGGCAGCTATGGGTCTATATTTTCCCCAACAGAGGCTCTTCACATGAGAGATATGGGTTCATACATAAATATGCTACCGATTAAAGCCCAGCAGTGCCCATGTTTTGTCGTTTGTTTAGTTGTTCAGTTGTGTCCAATGTTCATGACGCCATGGAGCTTCGCCAGGCACAATTGTAATGTCTCTGGTTGTGTTTATCCATAAGGTTATCTTGGCAAAGATACTACAGTGAGTTGCCAGTTTCTTCTCCAGTGGAACGTAATTTGTCTGACCTCTCTACTATGACCTGTACATCTTGGGTTACCCTACATGGTGGTGCCCTTTCATCATAACAAGGTAGCAATCCAAACTGCAATCTTTAGTTACGTTTTAATTCTCACTTTGGTTTCTAGTGGATTACTAGCCCCACACCATTATAAGATCTCGATTGGTAACATGGACAAGTATACAGAATGTATCATACAGTAGGATCTAATTCTTTTCATATTTATATAACATTATTTTAACACTCAATTCCCTGATGAACCTCCGTGCTCTTCCAGTTGTTTCCAAGTTAGTGTTTTCTCAGAGTTTACATTTCTGGTTGTACAATCTGTTATTTACATCCCTTAATCACAAGCATTCCATGCTCCGCTCAACATGCCCATGTCTACATGCCTTCCTTTACTCCTCTTGCCAGGTTTTTTAATGAAAATGTTACCCAGATGTACACTATTGGCTTGTGGGAGCATCCCATGTATTTATCCTTTAACATTTTTATTTATGTGGATTTTTTAATACCAAGGTGTTTATTTAATAATGTGTCCCAGACATAGACCCAGGGCAAAGCAATTGCACCTAAATAATCAGATGGAAAATGGTAATTGGCTGCAATAATGTTTCTTGGGACTTGGTTGCATTCAGAAGATTCTTGTCTAGTAACAGCAAACAGATCACCAGGGAAGGATGCAAGTGATTATCTATCTCTCCACATAGTAATGTATGATTTATATGGATAGATAGATAGGGGTAGAGAGAGATAGAGAGAGAGAGATAGAGAGAGAGATAGATAGAGAGAGATAGATAGAGAGAGAGATAGAGAGAGAGATAGATAGAGAGAGAGATAGATAGACAGAGGGATAGATAGACAGAGGGATAGATAGACAGAGGGATAGATAGACAGAGGGATAGATAGACAGAGGGATAGATAGACAGAGGGATAGATAGACAGAGGGATAGATAGACAGAGGGATAGATAGACAGAGGGATAGATAGACAGAGGGATAGATAGACAGAGGGATAGATAGACAGAGAGATAGACAGGTAGAGAGATAGAGAGAGAGAGATAAATAGATAGATTTATATGGATGGATAGATAGATAGGGATAGATAGATTTAGATAGATAGATAGATAGATAGATACACTTTCTCTCTCGATAGATGGATACACTTTCTCTTTCGCAATAGATAGATGGATACACTCTCTCTCTCGATAGATGGATACACTTTCTCTCGATAGATGGATACACTTTCTCTCTCTTTCATGATAGATGGATACACTTTCTCTCTCGATAGATGGATACACTTTCTCTCTCTTTCATGATAGATGGATACACTTTCTCTCTCTTTCGCAATAGATAGATGGATACATTTTCTCTCTCGATAAATGGATACACTTTCTCTCTCGATAGATGGATACACTTTCTCTTTCGCAATATATAGATGGATACACTCTCTCTCTCTTTCATGATAGATGGATACACTTTCTCTTTCGCAATAGATAGATGGATACACTCTCTCTCTCGATAGATGGATACACTTTCTCTCGATAGATGGATACACTCTCTCTCTCGATAGATGGATACACTCTCTCTCTCGATAGATGGATACACTCTCTCTCTCGATAGATGGATACACTTTCTCTCGATAGATGGATACACTCTCTCGATAGATGGATACACTTTCTCTCTCTTTCATGATAGATGGATACACTTTCTCTCTCTTTCGCAATAGATAGATGGATACATTTTCTCTCTCGATAAATGGATACACTTTCTCTCTCGATAGATGGATACACTTTCTCTTTCGCAATAGATAGATGGATACACTCTCTCTCTCTTTCATGATAGATGGATACACTTTCTCTTTCGCAATAGATAGATGGATACACTCTCTCTCTCGATAGATGGATACACTCTCTCGATAGATGGATACACTCTCTCGATAGATGGCTACACTTTCTCTCTCTTTCATGATAGATGGATACACTTTCTCTCTCTTTCACAATAGATAGATGGATACATTTTCTCTCTCGATAAATGGATACACTTTCTCTTTCGCAATAGATAGATGGATACACTTTCTCTCTCTTTCATGATAGATGGATATACTTTCTCTCTCTCATGATAGATGGATACACTTTCTCTTTCACAATAGATAGATGGATACACTTTCTCTCTCTTTCATGACAGATGGATACACTTTCTCTTTCTCTCTCGATAGATGGATACACTTTCTCGATAGATGGATACACTTTCTCTTTCGCAATAGATAGATGGATACACTTTCTCTCTCGATAGATGGATACACTTTCTCTTTCGCAATAGATAGATGGATACACTCTCTCTTTTGATAGATGGATACACTTTCTCTTTCGCAATAGATAGATGGATACACTCTCTCTCTTGATAGATGGATACACTCTCTCTCTCGATAGATGGATACACTCTCTCTCTCGATAGATGGATACACTTTCTCGATAGATGGATACACTTTCTCGATAGATGGATACACTTTCTCGATAGATGGATACACTTTCTCTCTCGATAGATGGATACACTTTCTCAATAGATGGATACACTTTCTCAATAGATGGATACACTTTCTCAATAGATGGATACACTTTCTCTTTCACAATAGATAGATGGATACACTTTCTCTCATGATAGATGGATACACTTTCTCTTTCACAATAGATAGATGGATACACTTTCTCTCTCTTTCATGATAGATGGATACACTTTCTCTCTTGATAGATGGATACACTTTCTCTTTCACAATAGATAGATGGATACACTTTCTCTCTCTTTCATGATTGATGGATACACTTTCTCTTTCGCAATAGATAGATGGATACACTTTCTCTCTCGATAGATGGATACACTTTCTCTTTCGCAATAGATAGATTGATACACTCTCTCTCTTGATAGATGGATACACTCTCTCTCTTGATAGATGGATGCACTTTCTCTCTCGATAGATGGATACACTTTCTCTCTCGATAGATGGATACACTTTCTCTTTCGCAATAGATAGATGGATACACTCTCTCTCTCTCTCGATAGATGGATACACTTTCTCTTTCGCAATAGATAGATGGATACACTCTCTCTCTCTCTCGATAGATGGATACACTTTCTCTTTCGCAATAGATAGATGGATACACTCTCTCTCTCGATAGATGGATACACTCTCTCTCTCGATAGATGGATACACTCTCTCTCTCGATAGATGGATACACTCTCTCTCTCGATAGATGGATACACTCTCTCTCTCGATAGATGGATACACTCTCTCTCTAGATAGATGGATACACTTTCTCAATAGATGGATACACTTTCTCAATAGATGGATACACTTTCTCTTTCGCAATAGATAGATGGATACACTCTCACTCTTGATAGATGGATGCACTTTCTCTCTCGATAGATGGATACACTTTCTCAATAGATGGATACACTTTCTCAATAGATGGATACACTTTCTCAATAGATGGATACACTTTCTCAATAGATGGATACACTTTCTCAATAGATGGATACACTTTCTCAATAGATGGATACACTTTCTCAATAGATGGATACACTTTCTCTTTCACAATAGATAGATGGATACACTTTCTCTCATGATAGATGGATACACTTTCTCTTTCGCAATAGATAGATGGATACACTCTCACTCTTGATAGATGGATGCACTTTCTCTCTCGATAGATGGATACACTTTCTCGATAGATGGATACACTTTCTCTCATGATAGATGGATACACTTTCTCTTTCGCAATAGATAGATGGATACACTCTCACTCTTGATAGATGGATGCACTTTCTCTCTCGATAGATGGATACACTTTCTCGATAGATGGATACACTTTCTCAATAGATGGATACACTTTCTCTTTCGCAATAGATAGATGGATACACTCTCTCTTTTGATAGATGGATACACTTTCTCTTTCGCAAAAGATAGATGGATACACTCTCTCTCTCGATAGATGGATACACTCTCTCGATAGATGGATACACTCTCTCGATAGATGGATACACTCTCTCTCTCGATAGATGGATACACTTTCTCAATAGATGGATACACTTTCTCTCTTGATAGATGGATACACTTTCTCTTTCGCAATAGATAGATGGATACACTTTCTCTTTCGCAATAGATAGATGGATACACTCTCTCTTTTGATAGATGGATACACTATCTCTCTCGATAGATGGATACACTATCTCTCTCGATAGATGGATACACTATCTCTCTCGATAGATGGATACACTATCTCTCTCGATAGATGGATACACTCTCTCTCTCGATAGATGGATACACTCTCTCTCTCGATAGATGGATACACTTTCTCAATAGATGGATACACTTTCTCTCTTGATAGATGGATACACTTTCTCTTTCGCAATAGATAGATGGATACACTCTCTCTCTCGATAGATTGATACACTCTCTCGATAGATGGATACACTCTCTCTCTCGATAGATGGATACACTTTCTCAATAGATGGATACACTTTCTCAATAGATGGATACACTTTCTCTCTCGATAGATGGATACACTTTCTCTCTCTTTCGCCATTAATAGATAGATAGATTGATAGATACATTTTCTCTTTCTTTCTTCATAGATGGATACACTTTCTCTCCCTTTCTCGATACTTGGATACACTTTCTCTCTCTTTTGCCATAGATAGATAGGTAAATAGATAGATAGACTTTCTCTTTCTCGATAGATTGATACACATTCTCTCTCTCTCTTTCACCAGATATAGATAGATAGATAGATAGATAGATAGATAGATAGATAGATATTGCAAATAAATACAATTGCAAGTTTTGAGTGGTTTTGTTATATCATTGAAAATTTGGGGATTTTAAGTATAATTTTATCTATAAAGGATCAAGGTAAAGACTTATGTTCTAGATAAAGACATAGGGAGAGTGAGGTCCTTTATAGATAAGTTATGCTTATCAGGCCCTTTGCTGTGTCCCCTCATTTTTCTGTCATAGATTGTCAATGAATATCTAATGCTCTAAGTAATTAGTAAAGAAGCAATTAGGATTACAACGTACTATTATAAGTAAGTAACAGATAAGTAACAGACTTCCAGCAGAAGAGGTCGTGGCAAACGAAAAAAAGCTTTAGAAACGCATAAGGCCAGCGTTACGATGTTTAAAAATAAAAAATACAATGGGCTCTCTAAATGGGCCTAAATTGTTTGATAATATGACTGTCCCCCACAAAAAAAGCTGTTTTATTTGTAAAGAGCATGAAAAACTGGCTATATGTTTTTTGGGGTGTTTTGTTATGCATTTTTTTCTAAAGTGAATCAGTCCTGGGAAATTCCATGTTGTTGTTTGCTGTATTTATATCCAAATGAATAGCTCATGCATATTAATTAGCTGCTTTGATGTGCTAATTAGGATTACAGTCTTCTTGTCTGTCTCTGTAGTGGCCAAATATTATCTGGTAGTTAGACCCACTTTCCACAATAGCATTCTGAGCTGCAGAATCAATTCTACATAGTTCAGTAATCATTTACTGTAGAGAAAAACTGCCAGTACAATGTATAGTTAGTTTGTAGCGCTCTTAAAAATAAGGTCAACTTCCTGTTGGGGTGACAGAGTCCTTTTAAACCACACAGGATATTCTGATAAATAGCTAAATGTATTGTACTTGTTATAACAACAGGAAGAAGACATTAGATGGTCTACCAAGACATTCAGCAAAATCCAGATGACCCTCAAAAATCTTTAAGCGATAAATTGGAAACTACTGATCTAAAGTTTAGAAATCCAACATGAAGGCAACACAACATTTGCAAAGGAAACATTTTGCTGTCCCCTTCTTCGTGAGCCTCCAATCTTTTCTTGGCTTAGTTTCTTCATTTAATACTGCCATTTAACACTAAATATCATGGGGTTAGTGCATCAAGCATTCTTCATTCTTTCCCACCATCAGAGTCTTCTCTAGGGAATCCTGTCTTCCAATGATATGGTCAAAATATCTGAAATTTAGTCTCATGATCAAACCTTCCAGTGAACAGTTTATTTTATTTCCTGAAGTATTGATTGATTGGATTTTCTTGCAGTCCAAGGGACTCTACGCAGTTTTCTCCAGCACCACAATTCAAAGGCGTCAATTCTCCAGCGCTCAGCCATCTTTATGGTCCAACTCTCACATCCGAATGTTACTACTGGGAATACCAGAGTTCTAACTCTGCGGACCTTTGTTGATAACATAATATGTATACTTTTTACTAGCTTCTCCAGACTTTCCGTAGCTTTCCTCCCCAGAAGCAAACGTCTTTTACTTTAAGGCAACTCATTGTTAAATCATTAGTATGGCTTAGACTTATGATGACACCAAGAATGTGTAATGTATCTTGGATTTTCAGGGGTGTTCTTAAAATCTGCCTGAACAGTAAAGAAATGTTGCAAACTTTAGGGGAAGTTTATTAATTTTTTTTTTTTTTTCATGCAAAAGTGTTTTTTGCGTACACTATGGAGTCTCCTCTGCTTCCATAATCCATGGATCTTACATACAAGTTTATTCTGATGGCCCCACAGAATCTTAGATGGAGCTGAAGAATCTGCTCCGTGATCTTCCCGTGACGGCAGAAGCCGAGCGCTCATCAGTTTCTAAACTTGTTTGTTTTTCCTAATCTCAATTCATCAGGGGAACGTTTTGTTTACTGTTACTGTTTTTTTTTATGCATTTCTTCTTTTGCAAACAAAAATCTGCCATGAAAAGGAGCCAGACTCTCCCTATCCTCTCCTCACCCCAAGCTGTCTAAAAAGTTACACGCAACAATGAATTTCAAGCCTCCTTGGCTCAATGCCTGGAAGTCCAACTAGTCTTAATGTGACCCGCTGGTTCGGTTTCAAACCCATTCTGTAATAAACCAGAGATCCTTTAAAGGGCCAACACCTTGAATTCTGGGCTTCATCATTACAAGATGGCTAGAAATTCTTGCATTCTTTGCCATTAATTCCTTGGCTCATTAGTTTGGCAACAAGATGCTCAAAATACATTTCAGATGTGTTTGTTTTGGACCATGGTGAACTATTCCTGAAATATTTGTGAAGACTGTCAATAAAAGACAAGAATTATGAATGATATGCTTGAGAATAGATGGACCATACTGTGGGATTGCTGGGTTTTTACACACCTTCCATTTTTCGCTGTATCAGTTCTAAGTATCTAGGTATACATGACATCATTTTATTATTATCCTTTATTTGTAACGCACCAACATATTCCGTAGCACTATAGAGGGGTTAAGTACAAGGCAAAATACAATATTAACATATTGCAAGAGAATGGAGTGTCCGGTCTAACGTACATTTCCAAAGCACTGATTGAAAACTCACAAACTTACAATCTAAGGGTTTTGTGTGATACAGGACGGTGATAGATACAAAATGGTGTGTTGCACTTTAGTTTGTGGATGTGAGTGATATTATGCTGTGGAGTGTGCAGTTGTGCATAATAATCCTGAAGGCGATGAGCTCATAGTCTAGCAGCACAAGAAAAGTCCTGAAGGTGGAGTGAGAAGATAAGATGGAGATGATAAGAGAGGAGGGAAGAAGAAGGAGATTAATAGAGCAAAGAAGGCGTTTGGGGGAGTATTTTGAGACGAGAACAGAGATATAAGGAGGTGCACTGTTGCAGAGAGCTTTATACATTTGGGGTCATGATTTTACATTTCATTCTGGAGGCTTCGGGAAGCCGGTGGAGTGGCGGACAGAGAGGGGCTGCCGACACTAAGGCAATGAGTATGGTAGATGAGTCTAGCAGATTGGAGTGACAGATGGGTGATGGGAAGGCCAGCAAGGAGATAGTTGCAGTAGTCAAACTGATATATGATGAGAGAATGGATATAATAAATCTGCACATACATGTAATATGTATAAGACATTATTGTTATGATTATTATTATAAACTTGTGACATTGCGTAGTGGGGGGAAAAGTGGCATAAGAGTAGTTGAGCCCTTACAGTCTCCAAGGGCTTGATCATACTCGCCATGTTAAACTGTAACGTCTTTTTAAACTGCTATTCTATTACCCTTCCAAAATCACAACTGATGTTCCTTCTTTCCTACACGTTGTTCTTGCTACAAGCTAGGTTATCTCACATTAAGGTGGAGATATGGTGCAATGTGAAGAAATATTTGGGAAAAAGGGGTAGAGTTTTAAGGTTAGCTACCTAAGTGGGTTTATCTGATCTGGTGATGTGGCAGGATCCATGGAAAGGAGGCATTTACTCTACTCTCTTGGGGGTGTTTCTTTAGTGAACCTGAGGGAGCTTGGTTGTAGGCTTATCCAAATAGATGCATTATTAAAAAAGAGATTTAAAATGTGAAGAGTACAGGAAGCTCCTTTAGATGGGAGACGCATGTGGTAATGATGGGTGTAGAGCGTTATAAATCATGGGTAGACCAGAGGGTGTTTTTGGAATACATCTAAGAGATGGAGGTCAATGCCTTCATTGTTATTATGGGCTTTGTAAGAGGTAAGTGTCAAGATTTTCGATTTGATCCATTAGGGCATCAATATAAACTAGCAAATGCAACTGACATGGCCAACCATTTCTACTGTAGCAATGATTACTTGTGTGTAAGTATTGAAACATTATTAACTTTCTGTCCTTAACTCTTTTTCCTTACTTCCAGGCCTTCTTGGCTCTCCTCCATTACCCTACTTACCTCTATTGACCTCATTCCCTCGCATCTCGTCAAACCACTGTTCTTGTCCTTGTTAATCTTCCTCCTCACCATTACTGGTCATCTCACTCTCATATGAATTTAAGTACAATATGCCCTACTAATTATATGTATAACTTGCCATGTCCTAAAGACTTTATTGCAGATATATTGTAAACACTTTGGGATATAACAGTCAGCTACTGCTAACAACCAGGCTTATCAATCAGAATAATCATTCTAAAAATATATAGGTACCACCTAATGGACAAATATATTATCCTAAGTATTAACTGGCTGTTTTTATACAAAAGGAAATGTCACAGTGGGTTCTTATCCAGATATCATTCCCCCAATTTATGTTGCATTACATTTGTCAAACACAATATTCTCAGTTTCTAGCAAATAGAAATGGGGAAGAAGTGGAGGCAGTGACAGATTTTATTTTCATGTGCTCCAAGATCTCTGCAGATGGTGAATGCAGCCATGACATTTATTTTGCTTCTGGGGAGGAAAGCTATGGGTAGTCTGGACAAGCTATTAAAAAAGTAAAAATATTAAAGTAGCAACAAAGGTCTGCATAGTTGGATTGATGGTATTCCCAGTAGTAACATACAGATGTTTTCTGGACCATAAAGAGGACTGGGCGCTGTATAATTGATACCTTTGAATTGTGGGGTTGGAGAAAACTGCTTAGAGACCCTTGGACTGCAAGAAGATCCAATCAATCCATACTGCAGGAAATGAAGCCAAACTGTTCACTGGAAGGTTTGTCTAAATAATGTGCTTGCCACTTGATCATGGCCGGGCTGGATTTTTTTACTTTTAATTATTAATCGCTGTATTGATAAATCCTGTCGTTTAGGCAGAATTCCAGTATATAACACTTTCCAAGTTTACCCCCCTCCATAATACCTTGTCTGCACTCGCCATCCACAGTGACCGTGCTTAAGAAATTCATTGTTTAGCCATTTAGTTGGGTCCAACTCTCCGTGACAAAGTGAACCGCTCCCGCCAGTTGCATCTGTCAGCCACTGCCCCTCTGATCTCCCTCAAACTCATGTTCATTCCTACAAGGACCTCATCTATCCATCTCTGCCTCTGACCAAGAAATTGCCATACACTGATAAGAACAACTTTTCTTTTACTGCAATCAGACTTCACAAAATCTAATCTTCTCTCAAACCAGCTCTTTCCCCCCTTCTCAGAGCACATGGTATCTACACTACCCTTATCCCACACAGCAACTCTGCTTTATGCACTAATCCCAAGATATTTAGTGTTAAATGGCAGTATTAAAAATAAATTGGCACTTATTGGCAAATACTTTACGTTTGCTCTGGCAAACATTGAGTTTTCACACAAAGAGTGGAAAATGTTCATACAAAAAATAGTGCCAGATGTTAAATTTAGCAGCTTGATGAATATGGGTCATAAATACCATTTCCAGTTCTCAAGAGACAATTTGCCACATTCAAATGAGCCCTCGGAAGATGCGGGCATCCGTAAGGGAGCCCGTAAGTTATTTTGCTATTCAATTGGCGTCTTCTTGCGGGCTCCGACCAGGCTACGGGCTCCGGCCTCCAATTCCTTCATATGCTTAACATCGCAAGTTACAGCCATCCAAGCCTTTGATCTTTCATGGCCGCAAGAGTTACAATTGCAAAAATTGCTCCGATTGCCCAAGCCCGCAAATGTTTTCACACCTGTAAACGGCAAATGTAGAAGATTATCCTACGCGTACAGGAGAGGACCGGCAAAGGGGTTAAAGACATATCCATAGCACTGTTAAAACAAATAAAACAAACAATGCTGCACTGTAAATAACGGGGAAAGCGATGAAAGACATTAGAAAGCCCGCAAATCGGCAATCAAAATTCAATTATTTTTTTGTTTCAATTCGGGGTTAATTGGTTCTTGTGAATCATTAGTTAATACATATCAGGCCAGCCACATGGACTAGAACAGTTTTGTATCATGCGGGTTTGCGAGTCTGGTCGCATATCAGACCACGGAACCTAATTGATTGACGTAACTTTATGTTTTATCGTCTGTTTCTAAATCAGGAGTTACGGCCTTGCTTAATTAATCATGTTCCTGCCCTGAAATGCTACATACAAGTGCATGGTTTACGTTCTCAGCTTTCGGTCTGTAACTTGCGGTCTTGTTCAATTGAATAGTACCGTAACTCGAGCGCGCCGCAGACATACAGTCTATATCCTGGAACTTGTGGCCTTGCAATTGAATGAGGCTCAATGT
Source organism: Discoglossus pictus (assembly GCA_027410445.1). NCBI lineage: Eukaryota > Metazoa > Chordata > Amphibia > Anura > Alytidae > Discoglossus > Discoglossus pictus. The sequence continues at coordinate 12,925,710 of CM050165.1, read as the reverse complement.
CAGGCCAGGATGGAAAGATATATGTACTTGAACCTAGATGGTTGTTCACAATGGCTGACCAATATATATAGGTCGGGTTTGCCCCAGAGGATCTAGAGAAACCTCATCAGGACCTTTTCTGAAATCATTAATATATTAAGAATTATTTCTTGGTTTGGTTTCCTCGGTTGAGCAATAGATTATTTTAATTAATGTAATTTTTATGTGTAAGCAAAGTTCAGATGTAAACCTAGTTGTCTAACGTGCAATCAGACAGGGCTGTACTGAATAAGGTGACGTGAACTCTTTATTCCACTTCCACATTGTGCTTCCTCCTGAACTTCTCCTACAATTTCCTCGTCCGCACCTCCCCTTTGCTCGTTAAACTCAATGGCTGCCTCTTCACATGACTTCATAACCTTCTTCCTCCCTACCTTAACTCACTCATCTCCTCTCATTCTTCAGACCCTTTTTTACTCACAGCCCCATGCCCACCCTTGCTCCATCTGGCTTCTCCTTTTTTTGCTTCCCCTAATGGACTTGATATCTGACCCAGCGCCTATGGTTTTTTTTCTTGCTTGCCAGCGAGATGTGCCTATGTGCAGTTTACATGTACCGGGGGAAATTCAGATAAGGGATGAGATTTGCTGGCACCACGGTCACACCTGGGAATTCCCCTCTGCTGATATAGGCATACTGAGCCTGGTTAATTTGTGGACAATGGGAGATACTTGGTGGTTTAAGTTGGGTATGTGGATATGTTGTTTGTTTCATTTCTGACCAGTCTTTTTTCCAGTCCTTATAACTGTTCACCCATCCAATAAAGTCAGTTCTGGTCGACGGTTGCAAGTGTGAGAGCTGGGTTTTGTTAGCTCAGGGAAAGGCAGTTACTCTATTTTCCACAGAGAATCCCTGTACTCTGCCTCGGCCATTGAGGATAGTCATGTCCAACCAATACAAGGACAAAACCGGTGGGATCTCCAGAGCGTGTGGTCCTGCTGGTCCCGTATCGTGACACGCCTGAACCATCTCCTCTACATGTATAACGATAAAAAACGGCAAAGGGACCACAATGGTGTAGTATAAACAAATATTAATAATAATATATACTTACAATAAAATAATCAGATGCGTTTCATCTACAAAACCAGATTTACTCTCCATGTATGATGCGGATAGAAAATAGAGAGCGTAAATGGTGATTAACCTACTAGTGGCCTGTGCCATAACTTTTCCACCCTTGCCCCGCCATCTATCTCCAGGTAATCCAGTCGTTTTACACCATGTCACCAAGAAACCTAAATTCCACCGTATATTTGCCATCTGCTAGCCATCTTACTTCTGCCTGCACTATAATTGACTACATCATTTTTGTCACTTTTTATAATAAATGTAAGAAACATAACTAAAAAGCGTCTCTGTAGAATAAGATTGGAGACGGCTGGTTTCACTGGTGCCAAGGTGCTCACCCTACTGAGTATTTCCCAGTGTTAGTGACCTCAATATATTCTCCAGAAGCCCCAAAGTAATTATGGTCAGTCTTACACACTAGATGTACTAGCCAATCACAGATTGTTTCTCAGTTACATTTCAAAACATGCTGTTGAGAAACAGTCTATGATTGCCAAGTACATCTAGTACCAATAGAAACACCGCGCAAGAGCTGCTGGCGCAGACATTTGTAGGGACTATTTGGAAGTAAAAACAAAGCTTTTAATCACTTATCAATAAAATGATGTTTGGATACATTATGTTTATTTTAAAAGTACAAATAGGGAACTGTCCATTTCCTTTTAAGCTCAATTTACTAAAGTAAAAAATGGGGAATATTTCTATGTATGCAATATTTTATACATACTCGCGTATTATGAGGTTCACATAAGGTAAAGATGAGTTGCTTATATATCTTGCACCAGTGACGACTTCTGCTTATTCCGTGCAGTACCTTTTTGCGTTCGGTAACACACATGGAAACATTTCTGTGCAAACACAATAACTCCAAGAGATTTCACTCTGTCTGTCTTGGACAGCAAGGCCACTCCATGGGCCAAGACCTTCTACCATTGCCAGATAGATTTTAATCAAAAAAAGCCATTATTTACTTCACTGTTCTGATGGAAACTAGCGGAATCATCATACACAAACCATATTTGGGGGGAAAAATATGTATTTCTGAAAACCATGAGTGAGAATTTAAGGATCAGTTCACGGAAGAATGTTCCTAGTATCCTGCCATTCTGATCATTCTTTACTAGTTAAGTATTAGGTTGGTTTCCATTTAAAAAATATTTTTGGTCAAAGCCATGGGCAAGAAGGTAGAGCATGAGTGGAAAAATCCCATAATTACATAAATAAAGTTATTACTGCACCTCTTGGTGTAGCATTCTTATCCTAATGAGTTGGATCTCGGAGCCGTCCTGCCCAGGGGATTCCTAGGATAATGCTTTGGACTTGACTTCTTCAGATCTGTCAGTGGCTGTACTTAGCATTCCACAAGTAACTCTACCAACAGTGCCGGCCAAGACACAAACACTTTATGAGTATGTGGTATTTTTATAGCAGCCTTTTAGTTTCACTGCTAAAGATTTCCAATTGATTGTGTTCCTGAAGTAATGATGTCGGTTTGGTTACCGAAGCCTGGGATTTTTTACGTTTTTGTATTTTACCTGATTTGCTAATGTTGTATTAAGGAGCAAAATGTTCCAATTATACATTTTCAAAAATCATGTTTTTTACATTATAATAGTTTTGTGTAGCTTTTTTTTAATTGATTTTTCAAAGATACATTTTTGCAGAAAAGTAGTTAATATGATATCATAGCACAAACTAGGTCACTGACCGCCTACCATTCATCCTTGATGAGAACTGAGACACCTCCTTGTGCAAGGGATTTATTCTTGGTGGAATCGTGTGATGTTATTAGAAGGGACTCCAGGCTGACATCTTTCCCCTCCACTTCTGATATGCGCTGGGTCAGAGTGGGCCTGCATTATTGTTGGTGGTTGCGTTGTGATGCTCACCTTGGTTCAGTGGCGGAGCTAGTGAATGGAGGGCCCCGGTGCAACCGCCACAGGCCCCCCTACAGTGCTAGTATAAAGCACTGGCAGGGGAAAGATATCCAGCCTCTGACTAATGGTAACCGGCCCACGGTGCTCAGTGCACAAGTAAGAGGATCGGGCTGCTGAGGGGGCCCTGGGGGGGAGACAGCCCAGGGACCCTCACAGAGCAAGTGCCCCGGTGCAACGCACCACCTGCACCAGTGATACATCCGCCCATGCCTTGGTTCCCAGCCTGGGATGTTGGCACCGACCGTGCTAGCTGGATATTCATTGAAGTCGCTATGCCAGCATCTGCACAGGTTGTGTGCTCATGGTGGGGTGTTATTGTGATTGCACTGGCAGGATAAGATAGTCCTCACTCATTTAGCTCATTATAGAAGCCGGTTTTAATGGATCATAATGAACACGGTTTATGCAACTTAAACATTTCAGTTGTAACAATTAATAATAAAATCTCTTCCCTCGCACATTATTCTCCTATCACTCTCTTCCCTTCCCAATTTTTGTTTGAAAAACAAATTATATTAATTTAAAAAAATGTAAGAAAAAAACTTTAAAACACAAACAAAGATAAAAACAAACATTGATTCACCTTAATCTTACTAGTGAAATGAATGAATCTTCAGAGGGGGTGTATTTAGGGATTGCTTAGCTAGTTTTTCATTCTAAAGAATGACGATAAAAGCTCATTACTATGAATATCCCCAAGACTACCTTCCTCTTTAGTTCCTCCTATATGTCTGGTTATTAGGGGGAAGACAACGATCATCGTCTCGGTGAAGTGTTTTTGATGGAATGTCTCTTCTGTTCTATATCTAAGGTTCCTTATTTTACCTCTAGATTTTAAACCTAAACGCTGTTGCTCCAAGTTGTCTGTTTCCTTGTCGCACTGTATGTGTATTTCTACAAACCTTATCATTTGTTCTAATAGAAGCCCAATATTACTACTTAGTAGTGTCCTCTGTCTCTTGTACACCTAGACTTCCCTGCCATATAACTACTCACGTGTCGTTGGGGGTGGGTATAGTCTGATATTATATTTAGATTTCTCCACTGTAATTGCACAAGTGAGCAACACTCGAGAGTGGGCTACACCCTAAATGGGCAACAGATAATAAAGGGACGTGGAAGGTTCCCTGTTTTTGTACTTGCATCTAGACTTATACTATATATATATATATATATATATATATATATATATATATATATATATATATATATATATATATATAACAACTCCTTAAAAGCTCTGTTTTTACTCACTGAAACCTTTCCCAACAAAACTCCACCCCCTGCAGCTCATGCACACAGTATTTCTATTGGTACTAGATGTACTAGCCAATCACAGACTGTTTCTCAACAGCATGTTTTTAAATACTGCTGGCACATCTAGTACGACAGAGACACTTTGTGCAAGATTGACAGGGGCGGTGATGTTTAAGTCTGCAAATATACACTTTAGGTATTTTATTTTAATATTAAAAACAGGGAACCTTCCAAATCCATTTAAATGGAGTCCATGGTTGTGTATATATGTGTTGCACGTCCTTCGCACTCAGGAGAATAGTGCGCCATCATCAGGGCGACGAGAACTGCGCTCTCTCTTTCTGCCCAGCTAGCTGTCTCTCCTCCCTCCCTCTCTGTATAGCGAGGTAGAGTGCTTATATATATATATATATATATGTGTGTTTGTATGTGTGCGTGAGAGAGAGAGAGTCAGACAGGAGACTTACACAGAGAGGAGAAGAAGAGGGCAGTGTGAGAGACAGTCACAGACACTGAGAGGAGTGAGAGACCCGGAAGCCTGGGAGGCACTGGAGCGCAGTTCTCCACGCCCTGATGACGGTGCGCTAGTCTTCTGCGCGTGAAGGTCAGGGTGCTGTATATATGTGTGTGTATATATATATATATATATATATATATATATATATATATATATATATATATATAATGTACATATACTGTATATATATTTAAATTTAAATATATATATAAATACATATATATATATATGTTATACTGTTATAACATTTTTAATGCATAGGCACCAGTCTGGTTGTCTGATCTGTGTTTTCTATTCATTATTAAATCATTATAATCACATCCATCATTCCCAATACCCATCAGACATACTGTTTTGATGTGAATATGATGCTGCATTTCTATGGAAACTGGAAGCTCTGAGCACTAGACCTGCAGCAGTATTTCCTGGCACGACGGGTGGTTGGCAGCGCCGCCTACGTACAACTGTCAGAGCGTTTCCATCCATCAGCAACTCAACACTGCAATAATTGCAAAAGTAACAAAAATAAATTTGTAAAAATATTGTTATACTATGAAATTTCACAAAGATGCTTATTGCGTAACAAAAATAAATGGAGATGGAGTAAAAATAATCAATGACGCCAATGAGTAATCCGTCCTACCTAGGGATAAGTAATCAGGGGGATTAAAGCAGAGGAGTGGGTGACAGGGCTAGGTCCTGATGGAGAGGAAACCACACCTGTCAGGCAACTTTCGAAAATATATATATATATTTTTTTTCTTCTTCATTAATTGAAATATTTACAGTCCATGTTATAAAGATCTTCAATAGCTCTTTTTGCAGAGTATTGCACATCCCCGATGCCTCCAGGTGACCCCCGGAAAATCATCATTCGGCCCCTGATGGGGTTGCGACCCACAGGCTGAGGACCACTGCTGTAGATGCTTCCGAGCAGTAGGAGTGTTAGGTGAAACGGGCAGTGTAACACGGGTGGACAAACAGCGAACATAACATAAACTGGACATGAGCAGGAAGATAAACTTTACATTTGTGATGTTGAAGCTCTGGGTCATCCTGAATTCTGTTTTTTTGATTTTTTTGAGAATCAGAGCATTAAAAGTGGTTTGTCAGCAAAACCAGCGTTATAGCGCAACAGTGCTTTATACAGTGAATTACGGGTCAAAATAGCATTATAGCGAAACAGTGCTAAAAGGGGTATCGTTAAGCAGGGTATACCTATATATAAATACAGACATACCCATTTTAAATCTGTAGATGTGATCCTAGAAGACCAAGTGCTAAATGTGTTAAACGGGGTAAGTGTTAACATAGAATAAGTCCCAGGTAAACTCGATTTTACTATTGCTTTCCTAGCTCTTGGTGTTTTGGATGAAATATAAGCATTAAGGCAAACACTGTGTTATATCCAATGGGGGATGTGTCAGGCAAACACTGTGTTATATCCAATGGGGGATGTGTCAGGCAAACACTGTGTTATATCCAATGGGGGATGTGTCAGGAAAACGCTGTGTTATATCCAATGGGGGATGTGTCAGGAAAACGCTGTGTTATATCCAATGGGGGATGTGTCAGGCAAACACTGTGTCCTATCCAATGGCGGATGTGTCAGGCAAAAACTGTGTTCTATCCAATGGGGATGTGTCAGGCAAACACGTTGTTATATCCAATGGGGGATGTGTCAGGCAAACACTGTGTTATATCCAATGGGGGATGTGTCAGGCAAACACTGTGTTATATCCAATGGGGGATGTGTCAGGCAAACACTGTGTTATATCCAATGGGGGATGTGTCAGGCAAACGCTGTGTTATATCCAATGGGGGATGTGTCAGGCAAACGCTGTGTTATATCCAATGGGGGATGTGTCAGGCAAACGCTGTGTTATATCCAATGGGGGATGTGTCAGGCAAACACTGTGTTATATCCAATGGGGCATGTGTCAGGCAAGCACTGTGTTATATCCAATGGGGGATGTGTCAGGCAAACACTGTGTTATATCCAATGGGGGATGTGTCAGGCAAACGCTGTGTTATATCCAATGGGGGATGTGTCAGGCAAACACTGTGTTATATCCAATGGGGGATGTGTCAGGCAAACACTGTGTTATATCCAATGGGGGATGTGTCAGGCAAACACTGTGTTATATCCAATGGGGGATGTGTCAGGCAAACACTGTGTTATATCCAATGGGGGATGTGTCAGGCAAACACTTTGTTATATCCAATGGGGGATGTGTCAGGCAAACACTGTGTTATATCCAATGGGGATGTGTCAGGCAAAAACTGTGTTATATCCAATGGGGCATGTGTCAGGCAAACACTGTGTTATATCCAATGGGAGATGTGTCAGGCAAACACTGTGTTATATCCAATGGGGGATGTGTCAGGCAAACGCTGTGTTATATCCAATGGGGGATGTGTCAGGCAAACACTGTGTTATATCCAATGGGGGATGTGTCAGGAAAACGCTGTGTTGTATCCAATGGGGGATGTGTCAGGCAAACACTGTGTTATATCCAATGGGGGATTTGTCAGGCAAACACTGTGTTATATCCAATGGGGGATGTGTCAGGCAAACGCTGTGTTATATCCAATGGGGGATTTGTCAGGCAAAAACCGCTTTATAGTGAATCCGTGTACCTGAACCTCTATTTCTCAGGTCAGAAGCAAAACTTAGAGGGTTACTTTCGAAAGATTGTTATTCTAACGAATATGTTTGTCCAATAAAATGGTATTACTATATACTATAATACGGATTATTCATCTAGATTACTGGACACTCACAGCTACCTCACACACACACACACACACACACACACACACACATATATATATATATATATATATATATATATATATATATATATATATATATACACATACACGGTTATACCCCACTTAACACTAACCCTTTGTGTGCTGATTCACAATAGCGCTCTTTTTCTTGTAATTCCTCACTCAGCGCTATAGCTCTATCGCCGCTCAGCCCTCTCTGACTCTGATATAATGCCCTGTTTGGCGCTTTTTTCCCATAGCGCTCCTGCATGATAAATGGGATATTGCTATATATATATTTGTCGTGCAATCTTCCATTGAAAGTAGACTGATATCTGAAGCATCCTTGGCTAGACGTATTTAGAGGTTGCAGCAGTATCCCAGCACAACATGTAAGTTACGCCGCGCCTTGCTCTGACTGTGCTGCAGATCCGCTCGCTCCCATTTCCATCTCTTACTGTTTCTCATTTCATGCATTCCTGGGTATTAATCAAGGTGAAAACATAATCGCTTATGTCTAGAAGCAGTTTCATTTGGAACGGACTCCGATGTTCCCCACTTATTGCAAGGAGCCAAGTATAGTTATTATCCCGCTCACAGAGCGAATAGAGATTGCACTATGATATGTACTCATGTGTATAGTTATTTAGCTCACTAGATTATTTAAATATTATTTAAATGATTTAAAGCCCCTTCTGGATTGCTTTCTATGAAGCTGTGCGCTTTATCATGTAGGGTCACCCAAAATGGGCAGGTCATAACAGAGACGTCAGACAAATCGCAAGCCACTGGAGACGGAACTAGCAACCGACTTCACTATCTTTGCCAACAAAACCTTATGGATAAGCACAATCGGAGATGTGCCTGGCGTGCTGCGTCCATATGTTCACCAAGAGTTGGACACAACTGAAATCCGGAATAACAACAACACATTATTTAAAGGGTCTCTGCCATCCCAAAACCAAGTGTTTTTTTTTTTTTTTTTTATGTTGTGTTATCTGTTTTTTTCTAAAGTGATTTTAATTCCTGGGTGCCCCACCCACAATGTTATGTAACCAGACAGATATATGAGCATCAGAGTAGGTGCATTCATGACAATGTGGTATACTCTTAAAGAGACATGGAACACAAATTGGTTGTGCAACCATTTAAAAGAGCATGTTTACAAGAGCATTACAAAAGTTGTTTTTGTATGAATTAAATATGAAGTAAAAGCAGTATAAACGTGAAACTAACAGGAAATGCACAAAGCTTACTTTAGCTGGCAGAGGGCCTTAATGGGTTAGGTCTATAGACATGACTGTGTGAGCAGCCTATTGTATCTCACCTGTACCCATCATACAGAGAAATATCTTGTAATATATCAGTCTGGTCGCACTCAGAGTGATCCAGCCCCGAAATACCAGGCAATTCTACCCTGAACATGAGAAACAGCAAACCCCAGACGTACATTTCAGTCTTAGATGGGCCTCATCACTAGGGTGTAGCTGAACTCTCTAAGACACAGTGAGCATCTGGAGCCCTCTATGACCCCTATGGAGACTAAGTCTTAAGGGTCATCAAAAACCTAAACTAGGAGGCTCTCATCAGTGAACAGACTAACCTTAATAGGTTAGTTCTATGTACATGATAACCCACTTAAGGGCAGCTACACCCTACTGATGAGGCCCAAGAAAGGTCAAAACATATGTCTGGGGTTTGCTGTTTCTCCTGTTCAGGGTAGAATTGCCTGGTATTTGGGGTCTGGATTGCTCTATGGAAATAGACCAGACTAATATATGGCATAGAAGCAAGGCAAGCAAAAATAATTCTGCCACTATACAAATTCTCATTTAAGATATGGAGGGCAATTTGGGGCACTACATAAACAGGACATTTTAGAGCTGGAAAAGGTAAAGAGGAGGGCAACAAAACTAATAAGGGGAATGGAGGGGCTAAGTTATGAAGAAAGACTAACCAAATTAAGCTTATTTTCTCTAGAAAAAAGGCGTCTAATGGCCACGTCCATCGTCCCTTTCATGCTGTGCAGTTGTCCTGTCCCCTTAGCAAAAATACACCCCAAAAGCATAATGTTTCCACCTCCATGTTTGACGGTGGGGAGGTGTTCTTGTGGTTATAGGCAGCATTCCTCCTCCTCCTCCTCCTCAGTTGAGTTGATGCCAAAGAGCTCGATTTTGGTCTCATCTAACCACAACACTTTCACCCAGTTCTCCTCTGAATCATTCCGATGTTCATTGGCAGACTTCAGACGGGCCTGTACATGTGCTTTCTTGACCTTGCGGGCGCTGCAGGATTTCCGTCCTTCACGGCGTAGTGTGTTACCAATTGTTTTCTTGGTGACTATGGTCCCAGCTGCCTTGAGATCATTAACAAGATCCTCCCGTGTAGTTCTGGGCAGATCCCTCACCGTTCTCATGATCACTGGACATCCTTGGACAGCTCTTTGGTCTTGGCCACGGTGGAGAGCTTGGAATCTGATTGATTGCTTCTGTGGACAGGTGTCTTTTATACAGGTAACAAGCTGAGATTAGGAGCACTCTCTTAAAGGGAGTGCTCCTAATCTCAGCTCGTTACCTGTATAAAAGACACCTGGGAACCAGAAATCTTGCTGATCGGGGATCAAATACTTATTTCCCTCACTGACCTGCAAATCAATGTATAACTTTTTTTGACATGCGTTTTTCTTGTTTTGTTAAAATTATAGACTGATCATTACTCTGTCAGGGGACAAACGTTCAAAGTCAGCAGATGATCAAATACTTTTTCCCCTCACTGTATGTAACTATGTATCTATGATACACTACAGGATATGTCTCCCTGTGAAGGACACAAGTGGCTATAATAGGCTGCTCTCAGAGAGGGTTATCATGGCCATAGAACTGTTTGTTCCCTAAATAACCACCTTTTAATTTAGTTTTTTGTTTTGTTTACCGCATATACTCGAGTATAAGCCGAGTTTTTCAGCCCTTTTTTTTAAGGCTAAAAAGGGCCCCCTCGGCTTATACTCGAGTCACTCCCCCTAGTGTCTCTCTCACCTCCCCCCCGTTGCGTCTCTCTAACCCCCCGTGTCTCTCAACCCCCCCCCCCCCCATGAGGATGGGGGGCGTTGAGGATGGGGGTTGAGGGGGGAGGATGAGGATGGGGGGTTGAGGGGCGAGGATGAGGATGGGGGGTTGAGGAGTGAGGTTGAGGGGGGTTGAGGAGGGAGGTTGAGGGAGGAGGATGAGGAGGGGGTTGAGGATGAGGAGGGGGGTTGAGGAAGGGGTTGAGGATGAGGAGGGAGGTTGAGGATGAGGAGTGGGGTTGAGAATGAGGAGGGGGTTGAGGAGGGTGATAAGGGAGGGGGGAAGAGACACAGGGAAGGGAGAGGGGAGAAGAGACACGGGAGAGAGAGGGGGACACAGGGGGCAGCACGTTTCCCACCCTTGGCTTATACTCCAGTCACTCATTTTTCCCAGTATTTTGAGGTAAAATAGGTGCCTCGACTTATACTCGGGTCGGCTTATACTCGAGTATATACGGTATTCAAACTTCTGAGTTTTGCTCCGAGACATTTATTTGTAGTAAACACTGTCCCACCTTATCATTACAGTGTTTCTGGTGGCAAAATGAAGATATTAGAAGCCCACGTAGTACATGGCTGGATCTCTCATTATTATATTTTCATGTCTGGAGCTAGTATACTGGAAGACTGGCAGTAATCTATGTGCTATCCCTAATACAAGGTCCTGTCCGTGCCATTAATCGTACAATACCTTAGGGATAGAGACTTGCTCTCAAACCTCAATGATTTAAACAGTCTATGCATTACCAAGTGGCCTATATCATACCCTAATCCGGGTAATAACGCATACCGTGTGTAAGACGCACAAACCGGAGGGTGCCACCATGATACTGACTGCCGGAGACATCGGGATATCCATCATTCTTGTGCAGTCTAGAAACATGGTGCAGAGAGAGAGATGCAAGGCAGTAGCAATCTGACCAGTACTTAGTAAATTAAATAAAAAGTGAGTTCAAATTGTTGCTGTAAGTGACATAAGTTTTACACATTTTAATAAATATATTCCATAGAATAACATGAGTAATGCTTTTTTTTCTCAATTAAAGGGATATTGACGTTTCCCTGTTTTTAATATTAAAATAATCTATGTAAGTGTGTGTTTGCATCTAAAGATCATTTTATTAACAAGTGCTTAAAAGCTCTGAAACCTTCCAATTAGTCCCAACAAAGGTCTGTCCCAACGGCTCATGTACACAGTGTTTCTGTTGGTGCTAGATGTGCTGGTGAGACACCATCTGAGATTGGCTAGTTCATCTAGTATACACTCCCTAGCAATCCACTAACACTACGCATTGATTATAATCTTTTGTGTTTATCTTCTTAAATGAATATACTTTTTTATGCAGATGTATACAATGTGTTCTTTTATATGCATGATAGAAATATTTGTACTACTGTGGCTTTTTCTAAGTACACCCACATAAATTAGATGATGGGTGCCATTAAGTAAAGGCAGTATATATATATATATATATATATATATATATATATATATATAAAATTGTGCAATGGGGGTCTGACATACATTTGGGACATGTATGTTTTTACTGCTAAGATGTCCATATTAAGACTTGGATGTGACATGGACTGTAATATATTGGCTGCTGGTGATGGGACGGCTCTTGTGGTTTTCACATCTAGATATAACTTTCCGTCACAGCTGGGAATGGATTAACAGAACTGCACTGTGGAAAAGTGTGAGGTCCATACAAGTAAGAGTAAAGACAAGCAGAGACGAGAGAGAGGCAAAAGAGGGAATGAGCAAGTGCGAGAGGGGGGCAAAGGATGAAGAGTTATACATTAAAATAGGAATAGGGCGATGGGACCAACAGCCATTGGAAAGTTGGAGGCAGCAATTGATTTACATCTGAGGCGCCCCAAGGCATCATCATTTGTAAGGGCGAACTTAAAGAATCTAAAGCCGGAATTAATATTGCCGGGAGAGATATCCGATACGCAGATGACACTACTCTGATGGCTGAAAGTGAGGAGGAACTAAAGGACTTATTGATGAGGATAAATAAGAGAGTGCGAAAGCTGGCCTGCTGCTCAACGTTAAAAAGGAAAAGATCATGACAAACGTCAATTTCAGTTCCTGGCAAATAGATGGGGAAGAAGTGGAGGCAGTGACAGATTGTATTTCCCTGAGATCCAAGATCTCTTCAGATGGTGACTATAGCTATGAAATTAAAAGATGTTTGCTTCTGAGGAGGAACGCTATGGCAAGCCTGGTCAAGCTAGTAAAAAGTAAAGATATTAAACTATCAACAAAGGTCCTCATAGTTAGACCTATGGTGTTCCCAGTAGTAACATACGGATGTGAGAGCTGGACCATAAAGATGTTTGAGTGCTGTAGAATTGAAGCCTTTGATTTGTGGTGTTGGAGGAAACTGCTTATAGCCTCTTGGACTGCAAGAAGATCCAATAAATTATTACTACTGGAAATTAAGTCAGACTGTTCACTGAAAGGTTTGATCATGAGGCTAAAGTTCAAATATTTTTGCCATATCACGAGAAGACTGGATTCTATATAGAAGACACTGATGTTGGGAAAGATTGAAGGCACACAAAGAAGGGCACTGCATGGCAAAGTTTTGTATTAATTAGGTAGCTATTCCAATTAAATGACAAAATATATTTAAATGAATATATTTAATTTAAATGTATGTGACTACATGGATTTTTCTTCAATAAACTGTTGTTTATTTTGTCTCTACTGACATTGCGTGTGCAATTGTAGTGTGAAAGTATCCGCTCGTATCGCAGCGTGCGTGATCCCAGCGCTCAGCCTAATATTGTTCTTTCACCACATTACTAACCATGTCATGGAAATACATGGCGTTCAGAATTACCATTCTATGCAAATTGTACAAATTCCTCACTCCCTAAGCTGCCCACAAAATAAAAATAAAGGAACCCTCCACTGCTTTTAAACTATAATTAATTAAAATTCACATCTACCACAAAACGCAGTTACTAGCATGCTTGAAAATATTTTAGCAATTTAAATCAGTCTGAGCTTGAATTAAAATAAAATAAATAAAGTATAGGTTATTTTTGTCATGTTCCTCTCAGAGATGTGGTGGCTTCTTGGGAGCAGATGAGCGTAACAATGTAACGCCTGTTCTTTCCAATAAACACATTTCTTCAAGGATGGATTTTTAAAACGTCTTTGATCTCAATTGAGAACTGACTTTCCTTGTCAGTGATGAAATATAACAAACACAACACTTTATACAACAAAAATGTGGGGAAGAATTGGAGGCAGTGACATGGAGGCCTAATGATGCCTTGTATGAGCCTCAGCAAGCTGCCTTATGTAGCTTTCTAATTAAAGTAGGCCTAATTAGTTCATTGATTGGCAAGGAAAGGGTGTGTTCAGCAATGGTGGAATATGATGCACAGGTCCTCACCCTTGGGGGTTCAACCGGCCCAGGAATGGAAGGTCATCCAAGGCAGATTCGTTTGCTCACCACTGTTGCAGACATCAAGTTTTTCTTGTTTTCACTTAAATTAGTATTTTTTGGTCTCATTTTGTACCTAATCCATCTCTTTTTATCCTTTGTTAATCCCAGAGTGCTTCCCTTCTGTACCTCTCCGGTGCCTCAAACATGTTGCCAAACCTAACAGATTTATCGAGGGATTTAATGACAGCTAACTGCACGCTCCGTGAGCTCTGAAACCCCCCAAGTGCATATTTTAGCCAACACAAGCTGAATTTCAATCGACTTTTTCTGGGGATGTTATCTCTGAATTGAGGAATTGCTTTACTAGTAAAATAAATAATTGGGTATTAATTGCAATTTATAGAAGTTTGCAGGGTTGAAATACAATTGGCTGTAGTGAATAAGTGTTCTGGATTTCATATAAATAGCTTTAATTTATCCAGATTATTTTCATGTTACAAGGAAATATTTGTAATATACTGTATCTACTTATCTTTGTGATTCTAATGAGCTTCCTTCACTTGGCAAGTTCTTCAAAGACAAGTACTTTGCAAATGACTATCTGTCTGTCTGTCTGTCTGTCTCTCTCTCTCTCTCTCTCTCTATATATATATATATATATATATATATATATACGTGTGTGTGTATATGTATATTTATATATCACACATATAATAGTTGTCAAACTGTGAGGCGCGCAACTTTCTGCAATGAGCGCCAAAGGCGCTCATTGCAGCCAGCTGCGCCATCACACATGCGAGCTTTGCAAAGCGAGGCGAAGCAGCCGCCCAGCACTTAAGCAGCCTTGAAGCGTGTAACTCTAAAAACCCACCCAAATAAAACAAAAAGCTAATGCGAGAATTTGAAAATAATACACAGAGGCGAAGGTTATCAGTGCAAACCAGGAAAATTGAAGTACACAAGGGGAGAGGCTCGTGATGAGCTCCGAAGGTGCTCAGAGGAGCAAAAGCCTCACATTGTGTGGCAAACTGTATTCTGTATCATTTTTTGACGTGCAATTCGTTAGTATGTATGTATGTATATGTGTGTGTATATATATATATATATATATATATATATATATATATATATATATAAGCTTATTTTGTTTGTAGTAATGCTAATCACGAAATGCAAAAAATGTGACAGAATTTAAGAATTTACAGAAGTGTATCCCATCTCCTGTGCCATCTAAAGGGAAATAAACTGTTTGAGTGTTTATTTCCATTTTGTCTGCTTTTTTACTTACAAACCAGATATGAGAAGGTGGAATCCTAGTTGGCCTTTTTGAGGACCCATTGATTAGAGGAGCAGGAGTATGTTGTGTTTTTGAGGGAAGTCAGTCTGTGTTCTGTTTATGTCCCTTTCAGGACCTGAGGGAGAAGGAGGTCTTGTCAGAATGGAAGTTAGGGGCAGATCAAGTATAAGGAAATGGTACCTCCTGTATGGAGGACCAGGCTGACAATGTAAACTTGCTTCTTGTCTTGTTTGTTTTACTATAGTGCAGCACACTGCAAGCCTGCCACGTTACACCCACCAACCTCCTTCCCCTCCCCCACAAAACATGCTCATGCCACCTGGCTACAGAATGCATGGTCTATGTGTGAAATATAATCAAACTAAAACTCCACTCACTGTGGGGCACCCCTAGGAGGGTACTCATCATAGTTCAATGGGTGCAGATGCCAGTAGTCCCCATCATGCTTTGTAAGAGATTGTTGCCTGCTGTAATTATTTGTTCAATGGCACCAATGGCTTGTTTAATAATTTTTGGTAAATCCAAGTAGGAAATCTCTTAACATTTTTTTTTGTCAATTTAAGTGAGAATATTATGATTTACTGTGTGAGGAAGTGTTTCTTTACGTTAACTCACAGGTAACATTATAATCATATCATATCTAAAGTTACAGTAAATATTGGCCAATGTGTATCAGTTCATTATACTACCTCTGTCTCTTGCTTTCAGTCTGCCAAGGCCTCTTTCTCCTCAGGTCCTGAAAGTACCATAAACAACTCACTGAATGACTTCCCTCAAAAACACAGTTAATGCAAATGTAAAATAACAATTGTAGTTACAGTAAATATTTGCCAATAGCTTTTAATTCAGGAAAGGAGATCCAAACTTCCAGGCATATGCACAACACATCCCTAAACTTCAAGCACCATTTATTTCACAGATGAATAAGAAGTCACCCACTGGCCGGTCAAGTGCTTTTATTATGTTCTAGTTCATTTGACCATGTGTAATAAAAATGCAAAATAGCATTTTAATGTGTGATAATGAACCCTGCTGCTCCATGCAGGGGAGGTATCAGTTCATTATACTATATCTGCCTCTTGCTTCCAGCTTGCCAAGACGTCCTACCCCTCAGGTCCTGAAAGGGCCATAAACGGCTCACTGACAGTCTTCCCTCAAAAACACAGTTAATGCAAAAGTAAAATTACAATTATATAGTATCTAAAGTACCAGTAAATACTGGCCAATTGCCGTTTATTCAGGAAAGGACCTTCCAGGCATATGCACAGCACCCCCCTAAACTTCAAACACCATTGAGTTATTAAGTCCGAAATTTCACAGGAGAATAGGAAGCCAACCATAGGCTGGTCATGTCCTAGTCCGCTGATCTTGTGTAACAATAATCTTGTGTAATAAGTAAAATATAATAATAATGTAATGTGGGCAGCAGAGTGTCAGACCCTCATTAAGATCTTGGCGCTATTAGTCTGAATTAAAGCCCTGTTGTGTTATGTTAAGCCTGTGTGTTTTATGACGTGTGATCAGACCATTAAAGACTTGCTTTCTGTTTCCTTAGTGCTTATTCACAGAGAACCAAATAAATCTATGGTGCTGGGGTAATAAAAGTGAGACAAGTGTGAATGGAGCATTGGGGGTGGGCATTGTCTGCTTCACTGCGCCGCTCAGGACTGGGAAACAGAACGGGAAATGCACACTGGGTACGACTTGAAACCATCAACTCGGTCTTATTTTAATATATGAACCTGATAATGAACCACTTTGTTATCCATTAAAGGGATCATCTCCACTAAAATTATTCTAATATTCTAATTTTATATTTCTGCTACATAGAAATATAAAAAATTTACCTTTATTGGGAAGTTTGTTTAATTTTGAAGATCATTACAATTTGGTGATACATTGTACTAGCAGTATTTCTCTACATATTTAGAATAGATTTTTCAGTGCCTGCGTGCTAATGTGCGCCTCCTGTGTGCTTATGTGCGCCTCCTGTGTGCTTATGTGCGCCTCCTGTGTGCTTATGTGTGCCTCCTGTGTGCTAATGTATGTCTCGGTACACTCATGTGCAGCCCAGTGTGCTAATGTGCGCCTCCTGTGTGCTTATGTGCGCCTCCTGTGTGCTTATGTGCGCCTCCTGTGTGCTAATGTGCGACTCCTGTGTACTAATGTGCTGCTCAGTGTGCTAATGTGCTGCTCCTATATGCTAATGTGCGGCTCGGTGTGGTAATGTGCAGCTCATGCTAATGTGTGGCTTGGGTTTCTAATGTGCGACTCGGTGTGCTAATGTATTTCTCAGAACACTAATATGCAGCCCAGTGTACTAATGTGAGACTCATGTGTACTAATATGCGGCTCAGTATGATAATGTGCGGCTCAGGTTTCTTATGTGCGGCTCAGTATGCTAGTGTATGTCTCTGTACACTAATGTGCAGCCCAGTGTGCTAATGTGCGACTCCTGTGTACTAATGTGGAGCTCAGTATGATGTGCAGCTCAGTGTGCTAATGTTCGGCTTAGTATGATAATGTGCGGCTTAGTATGATAATGTTCGGCTTAGTATGATAATGTTCGGCTTAGTATGATAATGTTTGGCTTAGTATGATAATGTTCGGCTTAGTATGATAATGTGCGGCTCAATGTGCTAATGTTCGGCTTAGTATGATAATGTTTGGCTTAGTATGATAATGTTTGGCTTAGTATGATAATGTGCGGCTTAGTATGATAATGTGCGGCTCAGGTTGCTGATGTGACTATTTGCGTGCTTTTAGGCAGTAACAACAGAACTGTTAAGCACTTCCTAATAAAATGAAGTACATAACAGTAAATAGATACACAGGGATATTATATATACATAATAACATCCGGGAGCTTTCTATTTCAGAGAAATGTCACTTATAACCTGATTTCCTGGCAGCCTTCATGACAGTACTCAGTGTTTCTTCTTTTTGTGTCATTTGTAGATCAGCTGAAGGCGGAGGTGGAGCTGCGGAGGATGCAGAGGGCGGCACAAGGTGAGTGGGAGAGATAATATCACAGTTTACATGTTTACTTCAACCCTCCAAATATCAGAGTGGATAGATGGTATCCTTTAGATAACTTACATGCTATGTGCCACAACTTAGCCTGTCTATGAAATTCACTTTTTTTCAACCACAAAAAAGTAACTTTGAATATCAAGTGACAGGTGATGCAAGAGACCTAAACACAACTAAATTACAGCTCTATGAGCATATTATTATTAGTCTTTATTTGTAAAGCACCGACAATTTCTGTAGCACTGTTTAGAAGACCAGAGAGTCTTCATTATTCTAATATATACCAACCAGGCATGATTATCTTTATTACCTACCCTTCTACACAAACTGTGAGAATAAATAAGTGGCCCTAGATAAGGAGAATTAGAGAAAGGGAGGACCTTTCCATGCAATCACCACCAGTAGTAATGATATTTATTTATGTGCTTTAATTTTTTACAATTAATATGGCCTTTGCTGGGTTACTTCTGAAGCTTTTCATGTTTCACTGGGAATGCGTAATTTGAACTTGGGAAGACGGAACATTCTCGGTACAAGGTCTTCCATAAAACTTGGCAGCCGCCGAACAGAAAGCATTTCACACTGAAAATGTAAATGTGAGTGCGTCTTATTAGTCTTATGGTTTGTATGAAGTGCAGTGCATGGTGGACGATGCCAAGATCGTCTTTGGTCTGATTCCTGGAAGTTATCTTGACTCTGTGCCTGAAGAATAACGAGCAGCCCACGTCACTAGATTAGTTCCAGCTAATATGATTTGGGGTCATCCTCTGAGGACTGAACTCCTTCTTATTACAGGCCATGTATAACGTGTGGCTGGTCTGGTGCATTTAATAATGTGAAAGTTTCTCCCATACTCCAGGAGCAGTCTTAAATCAATGTTGCCCAGGCACAGCTAATTCACTGAGCTATTTATATGCATGCTTTTATTTTTATAATATATATAACCTTTGCTGTGTTACTTTTGAAGCTTTTCAATGCATAATGTGGAAAGACAGAACATTCTCGGTACAAGGTCTTCCACCGTACAGAAAGCATTTCACACTGAAAATGTAAATGTGAGCACATCTTATTGGTCTTATGATTTGAATGAAGTACAGTGCATGATGGACGATACCAAAATCGGCTTCGGCCTGATTCCTGAAGTTATCGTGGCTCGGTGCCTGAACAATAACGAGCCCACGTCACTAGATTTGTTCTAGCTTATATGCTGCGTGGTCATCCTCTAAGGACTGAACTTCTTATTATTACAGCCCATGTATAATGTGTAAGTGGTCTGGTCTGTTTAATAAAGTGGAAGTTTCCCATATCCCAAGTGTCATAAACTGAGGTTATATTTAGACCCTAGGCACAAACTCCTTAGTGCCCCCTAGGTGCATCTCTGCTTCCCTGGCACCATATTGCGCCACTAGTTTGTTTGTGTGTGTGTGATATATATATATATAAATATATATATATATATATATATATATATATATATATAATTATAGTGCAGCACACTGCAAGACTGCTACTTCACACCCACCTCTTTCCCCTCCCCCACAAAATAACTTGCTTGCGGCACCTGTTCAGAGAAAGCAGGGGCTATGTGTGAAACATGAACAGTAAATGTATTGTTATGCAAATAAGGCACTTCTCTTAGGAAAGCACCCCTAGGCAGCTGCCTTGTTCACCTAGTTATAAATCCATGCTTACTCCTGGCTTCTAGATTTAACTGGGTCATTGTTGTTTAGCTGTTTAGTTGTCCAGGTGGGTTACCCTGTGGACTGCAGCACTAATGTTTGGCCAGAAGAGTCCACTTACCAGCTTTATTTCTCTAATATGCTGTGGGGTCATCCTCTGATGACTGAACTCCTCTTTATTACAGACCTAGGCCCTCATTCAATTGCGATTTGGCCAATTGAATTGGGGTCTAAATAAGCACAAAGCTTAAATTGCATTCAATATTACATTCAATATTCACAGAGGAACCAGGCAGGGTTGCCCTTTATCCCCATTATTATTTGCACTGGCCATTGAGCCTCTGGCCCAAGCCATTCGGTCTAATTCTGATATAACCGGCCATAACGTTGGTCACCACCATATAAGGTGCTCCTTCTTGCGGATGACATTTTGTGCACTCTCACAACTGCCTTTAGTTCCATCTCTGGCCTGCAGATAAATCTTGATAAATCGGAAGCACTAAATGTGGGTGTTCCTCAAACCGAAAGCAACACACAAGTTTCTCTGGCCCCCAAGCTGTATCAAATATTTAGGGGTTAGATAACCAGGACAATATCAGAATCATTTAAAGTTAACTATATCCCCCCCTATTCAAAAAAGTAATCAATGAAAAACATAAGCCTTTAATTAATCTAAATAATTATTGTGATATACACCGCTTTCTTGCAATAACAATATGACAATCTCACTATTTGTTGTAGTTCAACACATGTCCATGCGGACAAAAACTTCATTCTGAAATGTGTAACTTTTAATTTGACATTTTATTAAGAAGTGCTAATAAGCTCAGATTTTCTTGCCAAAAACCAAACAAATAGTCCCTGTATGTGTCTGCCCTCTGTACGGTGTCTCATACTAATCAATCAGTGACCATTTCTCAGCAACATTTTGCAACATGCTGCTGAGATGAGGTCCCTGATAGGCTAGGACACTATACTGCACATACAGAGTCTGTGTCTGCATACACACTGCAGTGGGCAGACCCATACAGGGACTATTTGCTTGCTAAAAAACAATGTTTTTAAGCACTTCTTAATAAAATAAAGTACATAAAATTAAATAGATATACCTAGTAGAGTCCAGGCATTTTGGTATGTTTCAATAAAGGTTACATTTTATTTTCATTGAAACAAACTGCTTGTTTTCTAATTAATCCTATTTTGGACATTCCATTTAGATTTAACTGGTTATCATATTGTAAAATGTTGTAAAACAAGTCTTATTTTCCATTGTAATGTGCTCAGTTGTTTTACTTTTAGAGATAACATAACATTTTTAAAGTTCTGGCCGACCTGAACCGCTTCATTACAGCAGAATGCTTTTTAATCTGTTTTATAGTTTAAGATTAATAGTATAAAATAATAGTGTGTAAAGGATAAAAGGGCACATTAAGTGATAAGGCTCAGCCAAGATTCCTGTCTGACTACAGGTTACACTCCCCAAGTTGACTTTGATAATTTCAGAATATGGAGCGAGGGCGAAGGGTTTGTTATTTCTAATTCTCATATTATCTCATGACCCAATACACACTACTTCTTGTACTCCTTTTATTTTAAAGGATGCCTGGGTCAAAATTTCTCTGTATTGTTATTTGAATTATTGTGGTCAAGTCCCTCAGTTGTGGCAAGTAGTAGCTGACGGATTAGCCAAAACTATGTAAATCTAGCCTACTTAAAGAGCCAGGTAGTCATGTTAGTGAAAAAGACATTACCTTGGACATGGGCAAGGACGCTGCTTAGAGGGTTAGATAGTCATGGTAGTGAAAAAGGTTGTGTGAAATGATGGTAGAAGAAGTGTCTATGTTCATAATGAGATATGAATGCGACTATGGCGTGGAAGATGGAGGTGGTAGCTGTCATGAATCAGCCAGTGGCCATATTGGATTTGGTGTGAACTATGCTGGGGCCATTTTGTGACTGGCAGCAGTGGCCATTTTGGGCTGGGTTATCTTCCACATGCTGTTGCCATGTGGAAGAACAAAAGGTTTGGGGCTCCCAGACACCCTGTTATACTGTTATAAGGTTATATTGTTATTTTGTGGTCTAGGGGATAAAGTATTATAAGTTTACCCCTTAGCATATCCCCATCCCTTCCATGTTTAGGCTCATTGTAATGGGTGTCATGTGAGGGAGCTGGTGGGATGTGTTGGTTCTATGTGTGTGAAACATTGTGTGTTGTATCTGTAAATATATTGTATTGGAATGTTGGAGCCATGTTGTGTGCAGTCATCCATATTGACTGCATATGTAACCTGAGTTGATCACCCATCTGCCTTCCAGCTATCACCTAACGTAAACACTTGAAGTGATAGCAAGGCCAGAACAAAGAGATTTGCCAGACTGCCAGGCACCGTAGGACAATGGTATAGTACAGGGTCTTCCAGCCTCAATAATAGGGCCATAGGCCAGGGCAGAGATGTTACTCTCTCCACAGACAGAGATAGAATGAGCTTGTAGCCACACCTAGGGGGCGGCCCCTGGGGAGGGGACTGATAGTTCCCAAGGATTAACCCTGTCACATGGGACAGAGGGAATTAGCTGCTCCTAAGGGCTACTCCATTGGTCCAGAGGGGGATGAGGGTTTGACTAAGAGTAGCCACTCCCTCCATTGTGTGTGTGTGAAATGTTTTAAATATGTGGTTCCAAAATAAAACGTGGTTCATAATTTTCATCAAGACTTTGTGTGCAGGTGTATTATTGACCCAGGGGCATATGCTGGCAGAGAAGATCGTTTCTGACTCCCTACCAAGGTTTTCCCAGGCACACTACCAAAAGCTGGGACTTATGCTCTTGCATCCGCAAGGAAGGTCCATTGGTCTGAGTCACCCAAATCTTAGGTCTAAAACCTACAGGAGATAAGAGGACTAGGGTCCTCTATACTCCATCATCATTGTAGGTTGTGACAGTAGCGACTAGGCCATGTGAAATAAGGGCCAAAAGTCTATGCTTGTAATGACATATGAAAGCTGTACCGGGGCGAGAAGCTGATAAGTTGAAGCAACGTAGGGCTTGATGACAGCCAAGCAACTGCCTCATAGGGCTCATGATGGCTAAAATCTTCATTGTGTGGCATCGGGAGTGCTGAAAAGACAAGGGGAGATAGTGGAGACAAAGTATACAAGATGACACCTGAAGGGCTGCACCAACATAGGGTTTGGTGGGAGTCAAAAGCTGCAAACGTACCACTCAATGAGGGCTAATATCTGCCATGTTGGGATGATGAGAACCAAAAACTGTAATGTAGGGCTTGATGGGGGGCCAAAATCTTCAATCTAGGGCTTTGTGAGAGCAAAAAAGACAAAGAATTGCAGAGTAACACAGTCCAAGCACAGATACAGAAGTATACTGAGGAGAGCTTATGAAAGGTGGGGGAGGGACTCTCCCACAACTCCCAGGGTACACCTGGACATGTATACTTGATAATGGGCAAAAATTACCCTTGGTCATAGTTTCCCAAAGAGTGATAGGGGGCTCCAGAAGTAGATCCCTTGCTCACTTGTGCCCTAGGAAGTCAAGCTACACCCTACTGATGAGGTCCAACTAAGTCTGATACGTCTGTGGTTTGCTGTTTCATCTGTTCAGGATAGAATTGCCTAGTATTTTGGGGCTGGATTACTCTGAGTGCGACCAGACTGATATACTACAGGATATGTCTCCCTGTGAAGGGCACAAGTGAGCTAAAGAGATTGTTCTGAGTGGGTTATCATGTCCATAGAACTGACCTATTAAGATTAGTTTGTTCTTGAATTGGGCACTTTTGATTTTGGTTTTGTTTATTCAAAAAACTTTATTTATTGTGTGGCTCTATTTTTTCTCAGCTGATTTTGTCTTCTACTTTCTCAGGAGAGTGTGTCCCTATAAACTGATGGACTTTCCAGTAGCCTTGTAGACAGCACATTCCCATAGTACAGATAGAAACTTCTCATTCATTGATTCATTCAAAATCTCCTCCAACCTCAAGAAGTTGACCGGCAGAAACCAAAATGGTAGATTCTACTGCCACATAATTATATATAAAAGTTAATAAATGAAAGGTTGTAATATTTTTCTTAAGCACAGTTCTTCATAAGGTTATATTTTAAATAAATGATAATTGCTACCAACCCAGTTGAATAAATAAGACTGGAAGACAACAATATATATCTTTATCATTGCAGAGTGGTCATAGATGAAGTTCTTAATTCTTGGTATATTCCATGTTGTTGATTCCTTCCCCACGCAGCTGCATTATACTGGCCAGCACAAATGTTCTTCAGAAGGATAGCAATCAGCGACCATGTTCATAATCACACACTGCTGCTCCCCTCCCTTGGCACCGGCCCTGCAGCCTACAGCAGAATGAAACCACTTAAGGGATTGTTTTCAGTATGTTGACACAACAAAGAAAAGACAACTTTAAAGAAAACGTAACCGATATATATACTACATGCATGTTGATTATAATATTTAAAGGCCCTCTAATACATTAGTACTATTTGTACTTCACCAGCCCCCACCCTGACCATGTGCCGAGGCCTGTCCATCACTGATGTCACTGGTGATCCTGACTTTACAGGGGGTATCTGATCAGATCAAGAGTGGAGACATTCAGTCTCTGATGTCCATATGCCCAGCTTTCTTACCCATTCACATTTAAGTGTCCACTGTCCCCTGGTGCCAGACGGTCTCACTGTACTGAATCCCCTACAACCAAGCACCTCATAACTGGTGTCCCCTCTGCCCCGGGGACCCTGGTAATACACTTTATTACACTCCCTGGGGAAAATGCAGCATTTAGAGACCAAACATGACTTGGTACAATCCATACATCAATAAATGGACACAACAATACAAAATGTCTGCCTGTTAAGGCCACACACACACTGCCCTCTGTATAACACATATACGGTCTTGTTCGTAACACACACACTCATTGCCCTGTGGTATGATCCAGGGTTTCTTTCCATGGTTTCCATGCTTAACTAGAAGTCTACCAGAATGTTAAAGGAGGCCATGGTTGTCTCTTATGTATCAGACGGGGCATCCATGCTTTTTTAAATTTGATTTCTTTATAAATGAAAGTTGAAACCCAACATCAAAGTTACATATGACGTGTACATTAAAGAATAGGAAAGAGAGAGATTACTTAGATAGCCTTATACCACTTTCCTTGGTGAAATTGGATAGAAAGGCCAATGGACTTATATTTTGGGAAGCAATGAGTCCGTTAAGTACCATAACATGTAGGTTTTCGCTTGGGTAATGACGACCACTTTTGTAATAGAAGATGTTTTTTTCTTTGAGTTTAGAGAACTGTACTACGGAACTATGTTTCAGGAGGGACGTTAGCCAGTTGAGAACCATAGCCTGTATGATTTGGCTAGTTTGATTCAAACTTTTGTAATAACATATATTTTTCTGATATGGAAATCTTGAGTTTTGGATTATGTGGAGGCTTAGAAGTGTGATGACAAATAATGGAAAGTTTAAGGAAGGAGCTTCGGTAATCTAGCTATAAGGTTTGTTAGGACCTGTTCTGATTATGCCAGGCTTTAAACTCCCTTTAAATATGTTTTTGATATTACTGATGGATAGCTGCCATACTAAGGGCCATATTTAATTCCAAGCCCATAGCAGCACCAGTACAGCCGCAAAGCCTGCAGGCTTGAAATCCGGCGGAGCTGCAGAGCAATTAAATTAGCCAAGCCTGCAACAGACGTGGCCGACATCCAAACCCGTTAACTATTCTTGGGCTCATTGGATGTGCGGCCGTGAACATGATCAATTAGTCAAACCCGTAGTTGCGGGTTGAGATGGAGCCAATGGTAAAAGAGATCGTCGTCATTACGTCACTGAAAAATTGAGGTTAGATTTCAATCCCTTACGGGCTTCAATTACGCGTTACGATCAGTCCCCCATTCCAGAAATAATGCAATATAAATAAATCAGTAAATATGATATTCTATTACATGCGAGTTCCATTCATTACCTGGATTGATATAACACGGAATATAAACATGAAATAAAATATTTTATATTGCAGATTTGCGGGCTTGAGAATGTTGTGCTATTAATTCTAAGACCTAACATCACTTTCCCTTTAATTATAAGTACAGTAGTGTGTGTATACTTGCATTTACAGTGCTACGGACAGGACTTTAACCCCATAGCGAATCCTCTCTAGTACCCATAGGATATTGGGCTCCATTTGCGTGTTACGGGTTTGAATGCCAGTGGATTTGTAGCAACTTAATAGTGATTTCCGACCGTAACAGTTACAGGCTTGACAGATCAAAGACTTAGTGGCAACGGAGTTCCAATATCAACGTCCTGTAGGGTTTTTTCCGCCTCTAACCCGCAGATCATTAACAGGTTGCTTTAAGAGGCCAATTTAATAGCCACAAGTCTTGCGGGCTCCGTTATGGGCTACAGCTTTAAACGTTGGGGGGATTTAATAGGGCTGTAAGTCTTGTAATAGATGTGAAGGTGAGAACGTATGCTGTGGCTTAAATGATTATGCAGGTATACAGTGAGCACCATTTTTTTATATAAACTGAGATACTTCTCTCAAAGTGAGAGAAGGGAGCCATGATGACTTAGGGGAAGGTGTCCGATTCAGCTCCCGAATCCTCCTGCCTTTGCTTCAGGAAACCTCCCTTGGACCGTGGAGTGGATGGGTTTCTCGTTTACTGGCTTCTATTCTAGGATATCAGGATGCAGAACTGGAATCAAGCGGTTAAAAGGTTATAACTTCTAAATCAAAGAAAGAACACCAGGATTACGTTCCCTAGAAGAGTCTTGGTTGGGGAAAGTTGGAACATTTATTGGCAAAAAGGGAAAGACAACTTTGATTCAACCCACAAACCCTGCCCTTAATGAGATAACTCCTGTAATACCTCACTGGCCAATCTGGGGAGGTGTGGGAGTTAATCCCATCAGTGTGAGCTGGTAATTACTTCACAAACTGAAACATATTCAAAGTTCCCTTCTAAACTAGTGAACTCACTTATAGTATTTGAATTTCCTGTAAACAGTTAGATAATCCCATAAGTCAGGTTGTTATAAAGATGTACGGTCCATTTCCTGTCTCTGGTGATGGACTTAGCAGGGTCTGGAATGGTGATTGGGGGAGGATAGAGAGGACATAGCTAAGTAGAGGTTAACTCATCCACAAAAATGAGATCTTGTCAGGAGGCATAATTATGTACAGCAAATGGCTCATCTGTCTGAATGGTAAAGCATAAACTTATCTATAAAAGTGTGCTCTGTTCTTGGTGTCCAAGTGGTGGCCATTTCCTTACATTTATGTAGATTCCCCCCCCGTTCTTCCTATTCTTTTTACAAATTCCATCTGGCTATTTAACAGATTCTGTGTCTGCAATTAGTTTTGGTTGTGATACTGACCCTGGAATGAGATCGTTTATAGCTATGAACTTAGCAGAGAGGATGCCAAGTCCTCAGTAGGATGATTGCCAAAGTACGCTCTAACTTCTAAACATCCCTCAGGTGTTTCCAGTCCCTCCGATGAGTCCAACAAATATGATCCAGCTGAAGAAGAACTTCGCGCTCAGATGGAACATGAGAAGAAACGGTATGACCTCCAGCTGAATTACAATGTTCCCTTTGGTTCATGGTGTTCTGAATAATTGTATCTTTTTTTCCCTAAAAAATTAAAGAACCACTGTGGTCAAGCTTGGTATTGAGCAAAATGTTTTAGAAAGCAAATAATTAAAGGGGCATGGGACGCTATTCTTTTCTTTCATGTATTTAAAGAACATACTTTAAAGGTATATGGAAGTTTCATGGGTTATGAAGCATTGTAGTATAAGAAAACATTTTATTTTGCATAAAAAAATCCCAAAATAGACATTAATAAACTTTTGCAAAATGTCTTCAGTTGATTTTTGAGAAAAAAAAACGCCCTGAAACATCCTGGAAATCCAAGCTAAATTACTATAAAATGCATAATTTGTTGTGGCCAATCAGACGCAGGTACAACAATGTATCTGTTTCCCTTTCATTGGCTGTGACAAAGCTGCTCTGGAGGCAGCCATGATACTGATTTGCTAGGACACAACTCTGCGCAGCTCATTGGCTAGGACGCTCTGCCTACATAGGATCCTCGGGGGTGGAGCTCACACAAGAAATGTCAAATGTACTTTGAATTACAAATATACAGAATTCCTCCGTAAAATGATTCAATATGAGACGCCCAGTCAGACAAACACACCTGAGATCCCACAGACTACCAGATACATGTTTTGCATAAGGAAATAGTAAGTAAAACCTATTTAAACGTCACTGAAACCAGCAGGAAATGCGCAGAGCTCAAGTACATACGTAGATTTCATTGGCTCATACATCTACAAGCAATTAGAAAAAGCAATTAGACCCCCTTATAATTATTGTTTACTGTAGGGATGAAGCTTGTAAGCATACGCATGAGATTGTAAGTTTGCAAGTTTTCCATGTGTTAATATTGTTTTCGCCTTGTACTTAACCCGTGTATAGCGCTGCTGAATATTTTGGCACGTTACAGGTAAAGAATAATAATAATACTAATAATAAACTATCATCCCCAAAGGGATTCTTCCTTACTGGAAGGCAAAGTATGAGACTGTAGCCCCAAAGCTGATTGGTCCCTACTTTATATAGAAATATTTTTGCAATGTATGTGACACATAATACTTGATAAATTGTTGCCAATTGCAGGGTGTACAAAGCCTAAATTAGTGTTGCGGCTATATAAATTCTAATAGGATATATATATATATATATATATATATATAGGTAACCTGCCCACCGATTATGGCTTCTTACGTTAAGATAAGCTTCTCATAAACCCCCCAGTTGCCTACACCATGGATTGCCTTCTCTGTAGCATCTTGATGAGACACGCCCTGACGTGTATTTCGCCTAGGAATGCAGCTTTGTCAAAGGGGGTGAAAGGGACAAGCCCCCAAATCAGTTATACATTTGAATTTGTTTGGTTCCTTTTTGCTTTGAGAGCTTAATAAAAAAAAAAAAAGAAAGCACACTATGGTACATATGAAATACCGTAGATACTCGAATGTAGCGCCACCCGAATATACCGCAAGGGTTCAGAATGGGTAAAAAGTGCAAGAATATAGCGCAAGGGTTAAAATGTATGGAATTGTAGAAAAACTATGTGCTGAATCCTGTTCCAAAAGCACCCGAAATGGTGCATAAATGCTTTAATATTTAATATAACAAGTAAATACAACAGAATATTATGGTTAATGTCACGTTCATATACATATATAATATGTACTGTATGCTTGAGACCTCCACTCCCATTCTCACCTGCTCCCGCAGGACTCACAACACAATGGCCTGTGGTAAATGCAGCACTCAGTGCACTGGCTGCAGCAGCAGGATGCACTCTAATAAAGACATGACAGTTAATGTCCCTTTAAACACAACCTTTACATTTTTATCTTGTGCATGCAATTTTTTTTACTACTGGATTATACTGACTCTCCTGCCACCCGCAATTTTCTCAGGAGAGTGTGCTTTACAATAGTTCTGCAATTTTAGCTGCCACATTCCCACTGTGCAATCTCCTCCCAGCTAAAGTAGTTGATTAACAGTAAACAAAATGGTACCTTTCATTGCAGCATTATTGTATACAAAACGTGATCTAGAGCCTGTATTCATTTTGACATTCTGAAAACATTTTGCCTATTTTCAAGTATAGTTCTTCACAAGTATTTTTTTTATATATGACACAGTGGTCCCTTAGTTACAGTGATCTTATGGATTCTAAACGTTATTATTCTTACAGCTTATGGATAAGGGGGGAGGGGGCGACTACACTGTAGAAGAAATCTTGTAAATTCAATATATATATATAATTATTTCTGTAGTGTAGGGTCTCCACCCGGAACTGCTGGCAGGGGAGTGAGTGATAGGAAGCCCTCGAGGGAGGGGTGAGGCTCTGGTGCCACCTAGTGAACTTCCATGATGCATGGCACCCCCTTCACTGGTTGTAGTCCTGCCCGTGGTTTTATGGTTATACTAGCGACTTCCCAGTCAAAAAATGACGGTCAATAAAATTGTAAGGCTGTTTAGCACACAATGTAAGTTTTTTGGTCGACTGAGCACCTTCGGCGCTCATTGCAAGCCTCTCCGCTCGTGTAATTTTGGTGGTGTGAGCACCTTTGGCGCTCATTGCAAGGGCTGTGCAGATCGCCGTTGGCGCTCATTGCGAGCCTCTCCCATTGTGTACTTTTGCTCCTCTGAGCACTTTCGGTGCTCATTGTGAGCCCCGTGCTTAACACCTTTGGCGCTCATTGTGATCCTCTCCTCTGCTCTACTTTTAGTTCTCTGAGCACCCTGTGCGCTTATTGTGTGCCCAGCGCTGAACGCCTTTGGTGCTCATGGCGTGGCTCGCAATGTGCGCCTTCATTGCTCATTGCGAGGCTCTCCGCTCGTGTAGTTTTGGTGGTCTGAGCACCTTTGTCAGTCATTGCAAGGGGCGTGCTGATTGGCTTTGGTGCTCATTGCGAGCCTCTTCCCTCATGTCCTTTTGCTCCTCTGAGCACCCTTGGCGCTCATTGTGAGCCCCCCGCTGAACACCTTTGTGGCTCATTGCGATCCTCTCCCCTGGTCCTTTTTATATATATATATATATATATATATATATATATATATATATATATATTAGTAGTACAAATAAGGAATAGTACATTAGTGATTCTATTTGAATGTCTAATAATAAGTTGATGAAAACTTATTTCCTGCTCAAATTTCTCAGAAATACAGTATATGCACTGCACTCTGGGAAAACTGGCGGGACATGCAAATGAGGCCACATAATGCACCATCACTCTGTCAATCCAAACCATTTTAAACATGGCTCTTTTTAAGCATATGCTTACTGTATTTCACAGTTTTAGGCATAGCAACGGATGGATTTTTTACAAACCAGGTCACTAACCACATACAGCACTGTTTCACGATATGGTGTGAGTGCCTGGTTTGTGTGGGGATTGTTGTAGATGGTAGTTCTATACAGGAATTGTTTCACATATGGTGGGCTAAGAGTGATAGAAGCCCTCCACCGTATAAAGTACAGTAGTACAAATAAGGAATAGTACATTAGTGATTCTATTTGAATGGCTAAAAATATATATATATTATTATTATTTTTTTATGCTAATTAATGAAATAATAAATTAATATACTTTACCTATTTGTAATGAATCTATCCAGCAAGCAATATCCTGAAGAGCTAACAATCTTTTTCGCTGTTCCTGCAGCATACAATGTACATTTGCACTGTTGGTGCCCTGAGGTGTAAGTGTCAGCAGTGTGTAGTGTAAATAGGCTGCGTGCTCGAGTGTATTTTATACCTCATACGTGCCTGTGTAAAAGTCTTATGTGCTTGGTAGTGTTTTGCGTGTTTATGGGTCGTGTAGCCTCATTTTCCTTTTTTTGTCCGACATTTTTTTTTCTCGCTTAGGTGATTTTCGTGTGTGGAAACTCTGCAAATTGTGGTTAAATTGTCGTGCAACCTGACTCCCAGACGCCATGCCTGCCCCCCGTGCTGTGTGCAATGTTCAATTTGTATTTTTTTTTTCATTTTGGTGGTGGTGTTGTTTTTGTTTGTGCGCGGTTCGGTCGTTAACTTCGTATTTTTTTGACCTCGCATTTTTTCTTCTAAGTGCCGCTTTCCTTTTTGCAAGTGTCACGGGCCGTAATTTTTCTGTGCATTTTTTTTCAAACTGCTACGGGTATCGCATTGTGAATGGTGTAATTGAGGTTTAGTTCCGGGCGTCATAGCGATGAACGCCTATGGCGCTCATCTCCACCAGCGCAGTGAACGCCTTTGTCCTTCGGCGCTCACTGCCTAAGTTGTGCGGGGTCGTAGGGATGAGCGCCTATAGCTCATCACCACCATCAGAGTGAGTGCCTTTGGCGCTTCCTGCCCAAGTCGTACGGGGTCGTAGGGATGAAGGCCTATGGCGCTCATCTCCACCAGCCCAAGGAGTGTCTTTGGTGCTCCTTGCCAGCAACTGAGGGCTTTGCGAGGGCCTCGCTATGTGAGCCCGCAATCGTTGGCAACAACCCGTATTGCTCACAACTATATCTGTGATTCTGTTTATATAAGATAGGCACAGCACAATCTAGTTACCCAGGGAAACCACATTCATTCATAGCCAATTGAAATAAATGTGCTGATATATTCTTGTGCCTGAAAAGTTAGCACTGTCTGCTAGATAAAGCTACTCCATCACTTTATTGAGGACGGAAACCAACAGCAGCTGATTTTGATCTTTGAAACTACGTTTTTACAATTGAATATTGCTTTTTGAAATCATTGCACATGAATGTTGTTAATAATTAATACCCAATTAAAACATGTAGCGCCTGTCGTTAGGGACATAGCAGTCTCTATTGGATATATAACTTGAGCCGTGGCTTTTATTCATTGACACACAACAGCTGGGAGACACCGCGCTGCGTTCCTGGGCGCCTTGTGATAAGGTGGCTGAGTAAACACGTCCTCCTCACTACTCGTATAACACTTCTGTTTGAGTCACTCTGCCAGGTCGCCTTCTCACTGTCTCTCTCCTTTACTACAGCTACAAAACGCTCTTCAATCGTCTGAAAAGTCTCAAGACAGAGATTGAGCATCTACAGCTTCTTCTTGAGAAGGCAAAAGTCAAATTACAGAAGGACTTTGAAGTGTGGTGGTCTGAGGAGGAAGCAAACCTGCAGGTATCCCCTACATCGGCGTTACAGAGATACTGATAGTGTGGGGGTCTCCATGACCATATGGGCCGCACCGGCTCATCGATCTTGTCTCTGGGTGTACTTATCCATAGGAAGTTCTTGGCAGAGATACTGGAGTGGGTTGTCAGTTCCTTCTCCAGTGGACCACAATTTGTCTGATCCCTTAGATTGTAAGTTTGGGAGTTTTCAATCTTGTGTCAGTGCCCTGGAAACGAGCACTATGTACATTTGATGTTATGCTCAAAAACAGGGCCCCCCATTCTTTATAAGGTGTGACGTTTGTTTATTGCCATGTAAACAACCCCTGCACAGCGCTACGGAATATGTTGGCGCTATGTAAATAAAGATAATAATAATAATAATAACAACCCCTCTGCTATGACCTTCCCATCTTTAGTGACTTTACATGGTATAGCTCACAGCTTCATTGAATTACACAAGCCCCTTCACCACAACAAGGCATCAATTCAGAAGGGGAGGAGGGTCAATACAGTATAATAAATATAATAAATCAAAAACAATATATAGATTAAATGGGCTCTGTTTATGGCTTTTTTTTTTTTTTTTTTTAACTTTTTTTTTTTTTTTTTATTAATGCTGCAGTGTTGGCTTTTACAGCACTCGCATTATTTATTTATTATTATGCAACAATTTAAAGGGACTCTGTTGTTTTGTTAGGTTATCCTTAAAGAGCAAACTGGCTATATGTTGTGTTATCCATTTTTTTCTAAAGTGAAACAATCCTGGGGGGCATGTTGCTGTCTTTGCATTTATATGCAGATGATCAGCTCATGTATATTAATTAGCTGATTTGATGTGATAATTAAGATCGCAGTCTGCTTGTCAGTGTTCGTTATCTGGTAGTTAGACTCGTATCCCACCCTTATCATGTACTCTGAGCATACAAAATCAATGCTATATATTTCAGAAATTATTTACTGTAGAGAAAAACTGTTAGTACAATGTATAGACAGTTTTAATGATCTTTAAAATGGAATTAACTGCCTGTAGGGGTGACAGAGTCCCTTTAAAAGAAATGGGACCGTGTCATAAAATGAGCCGAGGTTGGGTTACAGCAGGAAGAAGAGAGTTTGAATTTTATATATAAAAATAGATTAAAATAGAATTTATTATAAAGAGGAGGAAACTGAAAAAATCCAGATAAAAATGTAAATTGGTTATATGGTCATTTATTTATTATATATATATATACCCAGATTATTGCACAGTTGTGTTCCTTCCTATACACTAGCCAAGTGCTATATCACAAATGTATATATTTAAAGGGATATAGAAGGTCCCTATATGTTACTGTATATAGTATCCCTGCACATCTATTTACTGACATGTACTGTATTGTATTAAGAAGTACACACAAATAGTCCCTGTATGGGTCTACCCTCTGCAGCATATACAGACTAAACTCTGCTGTACTGACTGTGGAGTGTCTCATACTAACCAATCAATGATCATCTCTCAGCAACATGCTGCTGAGTCGTGGTCCCTGATAGGCTAGGATACTACAATGCAGGCCCAGTCGTACAGAGTCTGAATCTGCATGCGCTACAGGGGACAGACCTATACAGGGACTATATGTTTGATTTTAAACAGTAAAAACTGGGCTTATAAGCACTTCTTAATAAAAATACAGTCCATGTCAGTAAATAGATCCCCAGGGATATTATATACCTAGGAACCGCACATGTCCCTTTAACACAAAGTCACCTTGTTTTTTAAAATAAACCATTCTTCGTGACATATTCATATCCGGTGCAAGGAACCTCCACTGGATTCTGGGTAATGACAGCAGCGCCAATAACTCTTTATGTTCTTTGGGGTAGCATGACTTTTTTTCAAAGGCGACGTGCGCACCGTTATGTGCGCGCAGAAAAATGCCTGAAAATGCGCGCACCCACACCAGCGCGGCAGCACAGCACTCTGCACTCACCCTCTCCACCCCCACTACTCACCCTCCTTCTCCAGCTCTCCAACCCTGAATAATCACCCTCTCCCCAAGTAATCACCCGCCACAGTATTCCCCTCTCTTCCCCTAGTATTCACTGTCCTTAGTACTCTTTCCCAGTACTCACCCTCTCCCCAGCTTCAAGTATTCAACCTCCCGGGTACTCACCCTCTTTCCCTAGCTCTGTCCCTCCCCACTACACACTCTGTCTCTCCCCATAGTATCCACCCTCTAACCCCAGGTATCTCTCCCCCAGTACCCTCCCACAAACCCCAGGTCTCTCCCCCCAGTACCCTCCCTATAACCCCAGGTATCTCTCCCCCAGTACCCTCCCACAAACCCCAGGTCTCTCCCCCCAGTACCCTCCCTATAACCCCAGGTATCTCTCCCCCAGTACCCTCCCACAAACCCCAGGTCTCTCCCCCCAGTACCCTCCCTATAAACCCAGGTATCTCTCCCCCAGTACCCTCCCACAAACCCCAGGTCTCTCCCCCCAGTACCCTCCCACAAACCCCAGGTCTCTCCCCCCAGTACCCTCCCTATAAACCCAGGTATCTCTCCCCCAGTACCCTCCCTATAAACCCAGGTATCTCTCCCCCAGGACCCTCCCGCTAACCCCAGGTATCTCTCCCCCAGTACCCTCCCTCTAACCCCAGGTCTCTCTCCCCCAGTACCCTCCCTCTAACCCCAGGTCTCTCTCCCCCAGTACCCTCCCTATAACCCTAGGTCTCTCCCCCCAGTACCCTCCCTATAAACCCAGGTATCTCTCCCCCAGTACCCTCCCTCTAACCCCAGGTATCTCTCCCCAGTACCCTCCCGCTAACCCCAGGTCTCTTTCCCCCAGTACCCTCCCTATAAACCCAGGTATCTCTCCCCCAGTACCCTCCGGCTAACCCCAGGTCTCTTTCCCCCAGTACCCTCCCTCTAACCCCAGGTCTCTCTCCCCCAGTACCCTCCCTCTAACCCCAGGTCTCTCTCCCCCAGTACCCTCCCTATAACCCTAGGTCTCTCCCCCCAGTACCCTCCCTCTAACCCCAGGTCTCTCTCCCCCAGTACCCTCCCTCTAACCCCAGGTCTCTCTCCCCCAGTACCCTCCCTCTAACCCCAGGTCTCTCTCCCCCAGTACCCTCCCTATAACCCTAGGTCTCTCCCCCCAGTACCCTCCCTCTAACCCCAGGTCTCTCTCCCCCAGTACCCTCCCTATAACCCTAGGTCTCTCCCCCCAGTACCCTCCCTCTAACCCCAGGTCTCTCTCCCCCAGTACCCTCCCTATAACCCCAGGTCTCTCCCCCCAGTACCCTCCCTATAACCCCAGGTATCTCTCCCCAGTACCCTCCCTCTAACCCCAGGTCTCTCCCCCCAGTACCCTCCCTCTAACCCCAGGTCTCTCTCCCCAGTACCCACCCTCTAACCCCAGGTCTCTCTCCCCCAGTACTCACCGGCCGCGCTGTTGTGCGCATTTGTCGGCATGCACATGACGTCGCACACGTCTCCTTCGCCATAAATAATGTATATCTAATACTGTGTATGTATATGTATATATATACAGTATATATATATATATATATATATATATATATATATATATAGTGGTAACTATGCCTCCACTGCCTGCGCTACTTGTTACTGGGGCAGGGAATCCCATATGATGTCAGACATGTAACACCATTCGGGATTCCCTGCTGAGGCATGAAGATCTCCCGACAGGGTTTTCATAGTTATTTTTTAACTTCCAAAAAAGCCCACAAAGGGGCCCCGTGAGGCTGGGGGTATAAATGTACAAAAGGCTGGCTCAGCCCCTATATATGACTAAACTGCTAAACAGTAATTATTTTAATGACTTAAACATCTTACTTTCTCTGTTTCTTTATGTTTAATATTGCTCTGAATTTATTTGCAAACCTAGAGCAAGACAAAATAGAACCAAAAAATGGAGGGTCTAAAAGGGCTGAGATTATGAATGTAGTCCCATAGATTTCATCCAGTCGCTGCGTATACTGGTGAGGAACCACTTGTTACCACTTGTGAGATTGTAGTTGGATTGTCCAAGATGTTTCTCTAATGACAGGAA
This sequence comes from Discoglossus pictus, assembly GCA_027410445.1. Lineage (NCBI taxonomy): Eukaryota > Metazoa > Chordata > Amphibia > Anura > Alytidae > Discoglossus > Discoglossus pictus. The sequence goes on along the minus strand of CM050165.1, from coordinate 12,888,823 downwards.
GATGATTCAACAGCAAAACTAAGGAAGGTCTTCTTTTTTTCTCAGGCTAAACCTCATCTGCTGATGTCCAGCCTGAGAACCTCCACCCCGGTGTCCCAGCAGCGCCATCTCCACAGCAGGTACCAGAGGGCTATTACTTTATTTTGTCTGTTTCCACCAGATGCTGTTGCAGGTGTTACCTGGATCAGATTGGGGCTCTGTGATATCTCTGCATGAACACATCTTAAGCCAATGTTAGGTCACTGTTCTTGTGTCCTGTTTGTGCAGCGGCAGAGCTAGTGAATGGAGGGCTCTGGTATCCTGGTGTTGGCCACCCCCACCGCCCTCCATGAGGACAACCAGCAACAAAACTTTGTGGTCACGTTCGCATCCACTTGCTCCATTTTCGCTCCTGGGCTCTTTTGAGGGAGGCCTGAAAGGCATCATGGTGTGCCTGGGGGTAGTTGTGGCCTGTGGGGGGCAGGCCCCAGGGGGCCTCTACACAAAAATATAAACATCTCAATCTCTCACCCCCAGAGGAGACCCTGGTGCCTTGCACTACTTGCACAAGTGTTTGTGTGTCTAGAGGACCAGGGTGGGAGCAAAGGAACTAAACCAACACTCAGTAGAAGTATAAATTGTTTGTATAGTATCGCCAGGGTGCACCGCGTGGTACACAGATAATGTACAAAATTGTACTTGACGATATACCGTATATACTCGAGTATAAGCTGAGTTTTTCAGCCCTTTTTTTAAGGCTAAAAAGGCCCCCCTCTGCTTATACTAGAGTCACTCTCTCCCCCGTTTCTGTTTAACCCCTCCGTATGAGGAGGGGGGTTGAGGAGGGTGATAAGGGAGGGGGTGGAGGGGGGAAGAGACACAGGGAAGGGAGAGTGGGAAGAGACACAGGGAAGGGAGAGGGTTGAAGAGACACAGGGGAGGGAGAGGGGAGAAGAGACATGGGAGAAAGAGAGGGGGACACAGAGGGCACAAGAGGGATATGGGGGGCAGCACATTTCCCACCCTCGGCTTATACTCGAGTCACTCATTTTACCCAGTATTTTGTGGTAAAATAGGTGCCTCGGCTTATACGCGGGTCGGCTGATACTTGAGTATATACGGTAAGTGTATTTACATGAAGACAACCAGTGGTTACATTGCCCCTGTTGCAAAAAGCTTGCAATCTAGTTAGGTATGGAAAGTGCCTAGAGACACATTAGGGTATAAGGGTAAGTGCATATGGAAAGGAGGACTCCAGTATATATATAGTATATATTTGGAAGAGCATTAGCTGATGGAGCTGTTGGATAGCATCTTTGAAGAGGTGACTTAAATGATGAGGGGTTTGTTGCCTAATATGAGGCCGCCCACTCTGGACTGCTGGTCCTATCAACATTATATGTCTGTAACACTTAAAAGTAATTGCTCTGATTTTCAAGGGACTCTGTCACCCCAACAGGAAGTTGAGTTAATTTTAAGGAACACTAAAAACTTCCTCTACATTGTGCTAGCCGTTTTTCTCAACAGTAAATCCTTTCTGAAATATTTAGAATTCATTCTGCAGCTCCTCTATGATAATGTGCAACTCAGAGTACTTCATGATACAGGGGTCCAACTGCCAAATAACATCACAGCTCTTTATTATTGCCACTACAGAGATAGATAAGCAGACTGTAACCATAATTAGCACATCAAAGCCGTTAATTAATGTGCATGAGCAACAGCAACGTGGAATTTCCCAGGATTTATTCACTTTACAAATATGACTAACACAACCTATAGCACTTTAAGAATAAACAAAAAACAGCAGCCATTTGTCATATTTACAAAAAATAAATCTCAAGCCATCGACATCCAACAACAGTCAGTAACTAGAATGAACATGCATGTAATTTAGACCGCAGGGTTGATCAGCCATAAACTATACACCTAGCAGAATGGATTGTGATTGACAGACTATTTTCATGGGGGTGGGCTCATGGGATACATATGTGCAAGGTCCATCTAGGAAAGGGGAACCACCAGAACTTGAATGATTTCGTTATTTTTTTTAATGGACTGGTAAATCTGTTCCGTCTGTCCGTTTTCTGCGCTTTCACCCTTCAACACTTGGGAAACAATAGTGATTATATTCGATTTGGTCTGTTTTTCTTCATAGAATATTTACTTATTATGAAAAGACAGTCTCAAAGAAACACGTAAAAACACATGTATGTAACTTTTCATCCACGCCACTATAATTCCTGTCCACTATTAAGTTATTTGACTTTATTTTAGTTGATTATACAAGCCTTACACAGCGCTGAAAGTGTATTGGGGCTAACTAATTTGCACTTAAAATCGTGGTTGGCTCATGGAGAAAATGTGGTTCTGTGTGGTGGTTGGGGCCCTGACAATTATATTTGCACAAAGCACAAGATTTATGATGGCACGACCTAGGGGAGGGGGTCCAACTCAGCTCCAGAATTATTTTCTACAGGAATCCTCCCTTGAACCGTGGAGTGGATGGGTTATAGCCTCTAAATATAAGAGAGAACGCCTTGCTTATGTTCCTGGAAGAGATTTTATTGGGAAAATTTGGAACATTTATAGAACTACAGCTTCAGTTCAACCCAAAAACATGATTAAATGACCTGCCCTTAACCAGGTATCTCAATCAGCCCCTGTAATAACTCACTGGTCAACCTGATGGGTGTGTGAGTTAATCCCATCACAGGGTGAACTGGTAAATGCATTACAGACTTAAACAATGTCAAAGTTCCCTTCTAAACTAGTTAACCCCTTTTGTATTATTTGAATTTCCTCTCCACATCTAGATAAACCCACCAGGCAGTAAGCAAGATGTACAGTCCACTGTTTAAATACCCTGTCTCTGGTGATGGAATTAGCAGGTGGGGAGCAATAATAATTGACTACATCTTATTTAGGAAGGTTGGGGCCTCCAGGTAGGCCATCAGAGGACCAATCCCAGAAACACCTATCTCCCCATGTAAAATCAATGGAGGAAATGGAGAGGACATAGCTGTTTCATGGAGAGTTTTTCAATGGTGATCGTCAAGCTCCAAGTCGGTCGTTGCCACCATATTGATTGGTAACTTAAAGTCTGATTGTGTTAGACAAGTGACTTATTCTTCAACAAGTTTGTCCCACTTTAGATAATGCTCACGTATGGTCATTAGACATTGACATCAATGTGAATACAAGTGCATCTTCTGATTGGAGACCTAGGATTCAGAAATCTATGAATGTCTTGCTTACAACTGCCACCTGTTGCGTCTCCTCAGACAACGTGAACATTTTATTTCCTCACGTTCACATTCAGTTTTATTGCTTTTTTATGTCCATCTCGTTACATGAGGCCCGCGAGGTGTCCTTCGCATGGCGGACAGACCGCTGCCGGATAATGGCACTTACATACAAGAAATCACCTAACAGCTGGGACCGCTCCTTGCCAGAATTTACATTTACTTGAAAGACTGTATGAACGTGAACAGCTGTTTTCACTACAGGGCTGGAAAATCCTCAAAAATGTCTGTGTTTTGTAATCAGATTTCCCTGAAGCTTTGATACGATGGGCTGGGGATATCGTTACACTTAGATGTTCACGGCGCTCGTATGCAGGTGTCTACAAGCACTTAGGGCTTTCTTCGTGTCTCTTGGTTGTGAAGCTTGCTAGATGTTGTCTGGGGATATATTTGAATATGTGCTTTGAAGTTTATTTTAGAGAAGACTAACTAAAAAATAACATGAAACGTTTAGAGGTAGAACTGTCCATGTGAAGCGCGCACGTGGATAAGCGACTGCTCTCAGAGTGGGCTATCATGTCCTCACATTTAACCTATTAAGGTTAGTTAGTTCTCTAAATGAGCGCTTCTTGTTTGTTTGTTTGGGGTTTTTTTGTTTCTTCAAATGTTCCTTGAGAGTTTCCCTACTGCAATAGGGGCTCCAGAAGTGGACTCCTTGTCCACTGTGCCTTAGGGAGTTCAGTTACACCCTAGTAATGAGGTCCAATAAAGGACGAAACGTACATCTGGGGTTTGTTGTTTCTCATGTTCAGATTTAGTTTAAAGGGGTAGTTACCTTGCAGTAGTTGCTGTGGAGCACGTTACAGAGGGAGGTTGTTAGAAGAGAAAAAGCCATGCGCAGCTTTGAAAATCAGTATAGAAGCAGAGTGACAAGGCGATTTCGATTGGTCTGTTTACACCCTGTGGTCGTTCCCTTTGTTTCCTCCCCTGATACTCAGTGAAGATGTGTGCGAGATGCCAATGGTGTGCCAGAACGGCGTAGCGCTCGCTATATGGCTATGATTTCAACCTGCCTCATGAGATCTTTCCACTGGTGTCCTCCAAATATTGCTGAATTAACTGGCCCTTTAAATATACAGTCCAAGTACGTACTGTAGTAATTATTTCAGAATCATTGTTTTTAAATTAATTACATTTCTTATGACTAATAACCTTCGCTCTTTTCTTACCAAAGATACTGTAGTGGGTTACCAGTTCCTTGCACCACAATTTGTATGACCTCTCTGCTATGACCTGCTCATCTTGCGTGACCCTACATGGTATGGCTCACGTCTTCATTGAGGTACACAAGTTCCTTCACTACAACAAAGTAGCAATCCAGAAGGGGTTGGAAATGATACTGTATACTTATTATATGTACTGTACTTATGTCTTTTTATGATTTAGCCTAGTGGATAAGTGACAGGTGACATTGAAGGAGTCATCTTTGACATGAGGTGACATTAATGGTGTCATCTTTGACATGTGCGTACATTGAGGGTGTCATCTTTGACATGAGGGGACCTTGAGGGTGTCATCCTTGACATGAGGTGACATTAATGGTGTCATCTTTGACATGTGCGTACATTGAGGGTGTCATTTTTGACATAAGGGGAACTTGACCGTGTCATCTTTGACATGAGAGGACCTTGAGGGTGTTATCTTTAACATGAGATGACATTGATGGTGTCATCTTTGATATGTGTGTACATTGAGGGTGTCATCTTTGACATGTGTGTACATTGAGGGTGTCATCTTTGACATGAGAGGACCTTGAGGGTGTCATCTTTAACATGAGATGACATTGATGGTGTCATCTTTGACATGTGTGTACATTTAAGGTGTCATCTTTGACATGTGTGTACATTGATGTTGTCATCTTTGACATGAGGGGGCCTTGAGGGTGTCATCTTTGACATGAGGTGCATTGATGTTGTCATCTTTGACATGAGGGGACCTTGATGGTGTAATTTTTGACATGAGGGGACCTTGAGGGTGTCATCTTTAACATGAGATGACATTGATGGTGTCATCTTTGACATGTGTGTACATTGAAGGTGTCATCTTTGACATGTGTGTACATTGAAGGTGTCCTCTTTGACATGTGTGTACATTGATGTTGTCATCTTTGACATGTGTGTACATTGATGTTGTCATCTTTGACATGAGGGGACCTTGAGGGTGTCATCTTTGACATGAGGTGCATTGATGTTGTCATCTTTGACATGAGGGGACCTTGAGGGTGTCATCTTTGACATGAGGGAACCTTGAGGGTGTCATCTTTGACATGAGAGGACCTTGAGGGTGTCATCTTTAACATGAAATAACATTGATGTTGTCATCTTTGACATGAGGTGCATTGATGCTTTCATCTTTGACATGAGGGGACATTTAGGGTTATTATTAAGGTTACTGAAACAACTGTGGAATAAAGTGACGTTTGCTTTAGTTTGGACCCGTTAGAATTATATTGATCAATCTCTTGATATTGAAATCGGGCAATTTGAGAGAGCTGAATTAGTGTACGTGTAAGTTCCGGTATTAATAGTCGTCCTTTCTTGTGTCAGTACAGTCATTGTACAACGTGTTATTCCCACAAGCTTGGATCAATTAAATGAATGACTAATCTGTTTGTTCCATTATCATATATAACTTGTCTGTTCACACCAGGAGAAAGCTGTAAACTTCTCAGATGTGACACTGTGTTAAACTGTAAAACAGACCCCGTCCTTTGCAGCTCCATGTGGGATTCAGTTAGCAGATGTGCTCCACCGCTCGCCCCGTATTAAATAAACAAACGCTCTACTCTTGTGACAATGGGCTCTGTTTGGTGTCAGTGGGCTGACATGTTCCTTTGATGCTTACCTAGAATTCAATTTAGAGCAGAGGCACTTAGGCTCGTATTTGTTTTTCCAGTGTTAGGTAAATGGTGTTCTCATCTGTATTACTGATTCACAGGATAGTTTATGAACTGGGGTCATCGCGTCTGCCGATGTGTTCCTCAATCTCACAGACACATAGTGGATTCAGTAATTATCTGAAGCCATGTTTATTCCATTATATATATATATATATATATATATATATATATATATATATATATTATAAATATAACTGTGGGTAGTCTACCTGGTGCAAACCCAAAAATCACATTGTCCTAGATTTACTGATTGAGAATAACATCTGCAATCCATATATTATTCAGAGAAGCCTAATCACTATAGCACACTACCCAAGTCACACTCTCAGATTCATCCTCCCAAATATCCTTCTTTTGATTCTAGAAAAGAGGTTCCCAAAATGTCGTCTGTGGTCAATGTGCCTTATTCAGGTGGTCCACGATACAACTGGGATTACAAAAAAAAAAAAAAGAAGAAAAAATGCTTTAAAACAACAGTAAACACGTATCAAGTTATTCGATTTTCTAGTTTACGATGACATTTCGTAGTCTGTAAGGACCGTCAATGTTAAAGTGAGAACCACCATCTAGATTGGACAGCAGAAAATTCACACTAGTCATACTAAGGGCCTCATTCTAATCTTACGTTTTTGGAATAAGTAGCCACAAGGGGAGGCCTCCGACCGAGTTACGAGGCTCGAGCTGCGATCCCTTGCGATTTTGCTCAATCGCAGCTTACTTCCATGAAAGCCTTTGATCTTGCGCGGCCGCAAGAGTTGCAGCCGCAAGAAATCTCAATTCGCTATTCAAATGTTACGATCACCCTTCCATCAAGCCCGTAAATCACTAAAAATGAACCGCAGCTTACTTACACCAAAAAGGTCCCGCAGCGCTCTTACTTCCAAAACTTAGCACTAATTAAGCACAGAAAAAGCCATCCTGTACTCATGAGAAGTGCACAACATCCCCTACCCTAAAAATAGTGTATTTCATGTTAAATGTTTGTCGTAAAGTCTGACGGGCTTCAACTTCCAAGCCCGTAGCACTGTTGAATCCAACCTTTGGGTTCGGAGGCTGAAGCCCGTCGGACTCTGACGGAAATATAACATGAAATAAAGTGGTTATTTATGACGATGTGAGAGATTGTGAATGTTGTGCTGGTAATTCTAAGACCTAACATCACTTTCTCTTTTAATAAGTACAGGATGGCTACGTTTTGAAAGTAAGACCTTTGTGGTCCTACAGGATTGAATGACCTCCAAGCCCATAACTTGTTATTTGAGTCTGCAAGCCCGCAACTTGTGGTTCAAGCCCGCAAACATTGTTGAAATGTAAATGCAAAAGTGAATTCAAGACAGCACTGTAAATGATGGGGTACACAATGGGTGACACGAGGATTAAAGGCACAACATTCTCAAGCTGGCACATCGCACAATATAATACTTTATTTCATGTTTAATTTCTGTCCAAAGTCCTATGGGCATGAATATCCTCCAAGCCCGTATCTCGTTATTCAAGACTGTCGGACTTGTTCAAGCACCGAAGTGCTTACCCAAGTGAATAGCAGCGTAGACGTAGCGCTAAGCGGGTCCGTAACCCGATCGCAAGGAATTGCAGAGTTGCAGCTGTTAGAAGTCATTGCATATCCTAAGATAATATCATTTTAATTCTAACATAATTCTGATTAAATACAAGTCAAATCAGTGTGTACTCTAGAACAAGGGTTCTCAACCGCCCTGGTGCTGGTCCAAAGAGGGACAAGGAAAATTACTCTTGAAACATACCATGATTTCTAGATAAAGTAGTGAGGAACTTTTCTCCCGTTAAGATGCATTATATTAAGTGCTGGGAAAGGTTCAAGGCACATGAAGAAGGGGCGGGCAGAGGTGGAAAGATTAGGTCATTGAATCAATGAGCATGAGCTCGATGGAGATCAGAGGTGCAGTGGTTGATGTCCCTGGAGGACTATGGTTCATAGAGTCACGTAGAGTCGGACACAACTAAACAACAGCAACATATTAAGTTCAGGGATATATAGAGTACCACCTCTAGTATCACCTTTTCAAAGGCAATTCCTGTAAGCACTGGCCGGTGACTAGCCGGATTCCAATAACAAAAAGGTTCTGTTCTAGAAAGCTCTAAGGAGGATTACGTGCTTGAAAAGAACTTGCAATGTATTCTTTTTTTAAAGAAAATATAATAAATCAAATCCTGTGCAGTAAGCATGCATTGCCTATAGTGGCAGAGCTAGTGCTGGTACAGCAGGCGCAAAGCACTGGCCCCCACAACAGCCAAACTTGTCAATCCTAGCTGAAAACTCCATTGGTTTTAGCACAGCTTAGTATTTGCGAGTGCATTAAGGTTACACAAAATCAATATTCTTTTAGACTCGCATCTCTAATTCTCAAATATTTTCAAACTCTCAAATGAAAAAAGTAAGCTGCTAGATTGCAAGTCCAATCACATAATTTACTTATTGACACTAATTAATTTGTAGTCTCTGAGTGAAGTTCAAGTATAAACTCCATGTTTTACTGAAATCATGCCCCCTGAAACTTAAAGGCAGGATTTACGCGTTCAGCCTTGCGTCGGAATTTGCGAGCTGGAGTCAATAGAAAACATCTAAACATTTTTTTTTTTTTTTTAAACAAACACCAAATTTTGAGTTGGAGGCATTTGCGAGCAGCTAATAGAATGCGGGCCCATTATTAGCAGATTTTGCATGGTATATCTCATTTCTAGTTGTCCCATTCAATTTGATAAAAAAAACGGTCTATATAAATGAGGTATCACTCAGATTGATGGAATATTCATTAATTTAGTGATCCATATTGTTTTTATAAAATCAGACACTTTTTATACTCTTCTATTCTTCTCTCTTCACCCTTTTCCTTTGTTGCCCACTAATGTCCTCTCACACTCTCCGTACTCTCTCTCTTTATGTATCTCCCTTCATTAACATCTCTTTCATCTCTTTTTTTTTTCTCCATCACTCCTAAATTTTAGGAACTACCTTACATTTCTGACGTATGTAACACATTATCAACAGCTGTTTAAGCCATGAACATAAAACCATTTTTAGAGATAGTAATATTTTTTTAAGACTCTGTTTTTTAGAAAGTTTCCATCTTGTCTGACTTGCATGTCCTGATAGTTTGGAGCTACTATCAACAGAAGGGGGAGTGGGGAGGAAGGAGGGGGTGGGGTATTTGTTATATATTTGAATCTTATGTCATCTGACACATACTCCCTCACCCTCACATACTCAGTCCAAAGGCATGTTGTATTTTGCAAGTGATTGCCCCCAATATCTTACCCTATCCATAATATACATTTTATTATAAGATAGTCAAGTGATTTCATTATAAGGAGCTCATGGTAACTTCCAATAGGGTACCAGATGTCTTCTTTGGTTGGATTGTGGCCCAATAGACCAACCATTTCAATTGGTAGGAAATCTCAACTGTCCTGCTTTTCTAGGGAAACACCCCAGCCATGGGTGCATATATGTATGTATATAAAAGCTATTTTACGGCCTGTGTATACAATGAGCTCTATCCCCCCACCCCCAAGAATTATTCTGTCTCCTATACCCCTGCCCCAGCCCCTCTTAGCCTCTCAAATGTCCCTGAAGAGAAGTCCCACATTTATGGGGGATCCATGGATTTCCAGTCCTGATATGTTCCACTCTCTCGGGTGCCTCCTGTCTTTTTCTTTCTCAGAGATGGAGGCCTGGAGTGTTAATTCTACAAAATCTAAGTGTGTATGGAGTGTTGTGCACATACTACACGTGTCTATAAACCTATTTTACACATCATGTGTACTACTGTGCTCCAGATCAAGCAAACTGTGGATTTGATATCCTGATAAAATCTGCTGGAAGCCGTATGTTGTTGAAGAGTTATTGAGAACTCGAGCCATAAACACACTTCACCTCGAAGGAAACTTCACTTTATGATAGAATTATTTCATGGTTGGTTCATGGCGCTTGTGACCATGTGGTGATGGTGCCATCTAGTGGATATGTTCCGGTGCATCCTGCAGTTTGGTCATTTTCACATGGCCCAGTGCTTTTATAGAAAAAACAGTTCTTTATTAGTTTATTTCCATAATTATGAATTGTTTATTTGTTTAATTACACAGTTTAAATGGACCCTGCTTCTCTTGGTGTTTTATTTAAAATATGTTGTTTACGAAACAACTAGAAATCAACTATTAGCATTTTTTGTGTAGGAAGACTTTTAAAAATGTGCCAAACACTTTGGTGACACCGGAATATAATAATATATTGTTTTAACACATAAACTAGCTAATACTTGGCTGTATAATACCTCAAGCAATACATTTAGCTTTATCCTCCTCATTAATGTCTCATTATAGAGCAATAGTTGTCCTACAAGATCTCTATGGTGACTCTTATTTCCCACTATTCAAATAGATCTACAAATATTGACCTCAACCTATTACCCAAACTCTCATTTTATCATCCAATGCGCAGTATTCTGTTCCACCTTCTAAAATCAAAATATAGTCAGAGGCGCCCAATGTGAGAATGAACCTAAGTATGTTTTTCCATAGGCCTGGTAATCTACTCAGGTCAGCATTGTTTTAGCTCCCTTGTGCCCTTCACAAGGAGAAATATCCTGCATTATATCAGTGTGGTCTCATTTAAAAGAGTGATCTAGCCCCGAAATACCAAGAAATTTAGCCATGAACAGAATAACAGCAAACCGAAGACGTACGTTTCAGCTTCTCTTGGGCCTCGCCAGTGAGATATAGCTGCATTCCCTAAGGCAAAATGAGCAAGGAGTACACGTCTGGAGACCCCTATTGCCTTTAGGGTGAAAAAAACTCAAGGATAATTTGCATAATCCTAAACCGAGTTAGTGCAGAAACCAATGGTGTACTCTTTCTGAAGAACCTCAGCTAGCCATGTTTAGATATGGAGCAGGCAGTCAGGACCTTCCAAGTGCTCTGAACACAGGTCAACAATATATGACTACTGACCATGGTGTCTTGTATCAAGGAGACCACCAACGAGAATGACTATGCAGACTGGTGACTGGCTAATGACAATATGAGACTATGATAAGGGATGTTGCTGAGCTTGTCAGGAGTCGGGTCCAATAAGATGCCATGTTCCATAGTGGTTCTGGTGTGTATGCAAATGCTTCATTCATGGAAGAGGATAAATTTGTGATATATTAGTCCAATTAATGTTGTTTTTTGTTTGTGTACTGGCTTTGGGAGCCAATGAGACCGAGGAGCATCAAGTAAGGTGAAGACATTAAAAACAAACTTTAACACTTTTCTGTCTGGCATACATAATTTACCATATTTATCTCCATACACTGTATTTTATTGATTTAAAATATTTGGACATAGCAAACAGTGGTCATTATAATGAGTTGAATAATGACTAGTGATTGGATGCATCGTGACAACAGTGGGGGCTCCATCTATATGTAAAGATTCTCACATTTCAGTCTTCTTAATTCATGATATACATCAAAGAAAAGGAAACCTTCAAGATGTATTGGATCCTATATAATGGAAAAAACGGTGGTAAATATACAATATCATAGAGCACTCCTTTTCTCTGATCTCATTGAGAGACTAAGTATTGAAAATGTAACTTTTATTAAATATGCAATAAAAAACAAAATAACTTTATTTAAAATAGTGTGGGAAACCACCAGCTCACAATTGCTTATAATAATGCCATCCAGACAAATGGGATCCAGTGGATTACAGCAAATATGATGTGATAAGTGAATAATAAATAAGTTGATTATAAAATGTAAATTGTGATATGGAAAAAATATAAGAGTGGTGAATAATAAGGCTGAATACTAGAGATTATAGTGTCTGGACTAGTATCTATTAGGAAGATGGAGAGGACAATGGACGACTAGCAGTCTTTGCTTAAACGTAATGTTTGTCTCTTCAGGGACTATCTTGCTGGTCCTCTGCTATATTAAACTAGAATCCCCTCTCTATAATCATTTTGAAGCGGTTATGGCCAATATTAGCTAGTGTAGCTCCCACACGCACGCAAAAAACAACCCAGACCTATCCTAATGACTCTCGCCCAACGCTGGTTTCCCGTACTTTTATCAGGGGTTCCTTTATAATCAACTTATTTATTGTTCACTTATCACATTATTTGCGGTATCCTCTAGATCCCCATTTGTCTGGGTGGCACTATTATAAGCAATTGTGAGCTGGTGGTTCCCCACACATTTTTAAATACAGTTATTTTGGTTTTTATTGCATGTTTAATAAAAGTTACATTTTAAATAATCTCTCAATGAGATCAGAGAAAAGGAGTGCTGTGTAATCGAGATCTGTTTCTCTTTCTATGATATTATATTATAAAGGGATATCTAAGTGAGCTGGATTAATACATTTCTGTACTCTAAAGGCAAAAAGCAGCACATCTCATAAAACATTTTATTTTTATTAATATCTAAAAATCCCTCTAATTATTATGTTGACACCTCCAGGGGGTCTAAATAGGCAACTGATCTCCCCCCAATCAGCAGGCAGCATCTGGGGGGCAATAGTAACCCACTATTTACCTGCTCTTGTTTGCTCAACCAATCTCCTTGCAGCTTCCTCCTTGCAGCTTCCGGTCACGTGTCAATGATACACTACATTTCCCAGCTGCTTTGCTACATATCCATGCTGCTTTGCACCACAGACAGGAAACCAGCGTTAATTCAAGAGTTTCCGCTAACCTAATTGGCCAAAAAAAATAATTTCAAAACAAAATGGATACCATGCTGCCTGTGATTGGTCAAGCTGAATATGACTGTAATGCTAATTTTAGAAGAGATTGGCTGGGGGTGTCAACTTTTAAAGCCAACTGTTTGCAAATGTAAGAAATTCAGCTGACTTCGAGGTGAGTGTTTACATTTTTTTTTTGGTATTTTTTCATGCAAACATTTTTTTTTCCGACACTACTGATTCTCATCCATTAGATGCATTCATAATGCTGCAAACTTAGATATCCCTTTAATGGAATAACAAAGGAAGTGACGATATTGATTCTGCATTTATAAAACTGCAATTAACCCCATGGAGTCTAAATGTTACACTTCTTATTGAACTGGTTGCACGGAGTAGCTCAGGAAATTGTATTTCTGTTGCTTGAGATGCCTTCAGACATCTAAATACACTGGTAAGAATTTGATGGGCCAGGTGTTCACTTAATTTAATTTTGTGTAAATTATTTCATACTTATATGTTTTACTTTAAATCTAGAAATGGACACCTATGTATGAACTCTTGTTTGCTTTATTTTCCAGCGGTACTGTGGAGGGTCTGAGTTTCACATACAGTGGCAGTGGGATCAGTCTAAGTGAGACAGCATCCAGACTAAGGTTTGTACCCCAGCCTGTGTCAGTAGTTATATACTGTCTGTATACAGCATGGTCCATACTGTGGCCGAGAGCTGTGCAATGTGATCACTGCTACAACGGACCTGTAATCTTTAATCTACAATCCATCTAATCATGGATTGAGTCTCACTGTTACTACTAAATTATTTTTAATATCATTATCATTTAACTGAAAATGATAGAAACAAGGGAAACTTTTATTGTTTTACTTCAATAGTGCTGCTTAAAAGTATCTTAAAGGAACAGACATCGCCCCACTATGATCACTGAAGGGATACCTCCAGACCAGGAAGGCTTGACTGCTGTCAAAGCACCATACATATCTGATGGTCCTATAAAAGGTGGTCAAATAAGGAGCTATATCATGCAGAATCATTTCAAATTTCTTGATCAGTATAAACTCATAACTCAATTTGCACATTTATAAAGTTCTTTAGACATTCAATATTATAGCATTAAGTAATACATTATCTTTCATAGACTTAGGCTGCAATTTTTTGTTTGAAATAATCTGCAGCCAATTAGTATTTAAAATATATATACTGTAGCACCTTGATGTTGTAATCACAAGGGGCCTCATTCAATTGCAATTTGTTCAATTGAATAGGGCTCTAAATAAGCACATAACATATTTTTTTTTAAAGAAGTTTTTAGTAAGTGAAAACCTTGCTTTTGGATAGATGCTTACTAACTAAAAACGTCTTTAAAACAAAATGTTATGTGCTTCTTTAGAGCCCTATTCAATTGGCCAAATCGCAATTGAATGAGGCCCAAAGTGTTTAAGAGGAATAAACCTCTAAAACTTTTTTCCGTTTTTATACCTGTACTGCATTGTCCTTAGCAGAGAGCTATAATAACAAATAACTAATAATTACAGCAGATTTTAGTGAGATGAAAAAAATCTCAATGTTTCTCCAATAATTGGTAAAAACATAAAAAGCAAAACCAAAGTTGCTGGGATAAATTGCCATAATAAGGGCAGTTTAGAATATAGCCTTACTAGCGTTTCTATCCTGATGCAGCTTTGTCAGGCAGGATGTATATATATTGTATGTGTATAAATAAGTCAGATCCCCACACTGCCTTGATTGCTAGTGTGTATTTTTTTGCCAGCTATAACTTTTGATTTTGTTTTAGGTCTCCTCAAAATGCAGATTCTACCATTCCCCTCACAGGGGACACCCAGACGGATGCAGATATCCTGGCATTTGTAAGAGCCAGACAGAATCTCATGCAGAGAAAGGGTCAGTGTTCTGATGTGTAATGACTGTGTAACATGCATGCATTGTAGTGCAAGCTAAATTGGTGCTTGTAGGCTCTTTTTCATATGATTGCATAAGGTGTTCCTAGGCCTCAGGGCACGCCAACAGACCAGCATATGACATTTCCCCTAAGTGTGCACAAGTGTGCTTATGTGTGGCTTAGTAGCTTTGATTGAACCAGCTTTGCTGATGTAAATATGTATTCAAATCCTGGCCTGTTTTGTGCCATATGCTTTAGACAGTGGTGGAGCTAATGAATGGAGAGCCTCTGTGCCAAACAGCTACAACTGATCCATTGATCTATTAACAACACCTGCTAACAATTCCTAATTAATCCTTGACACAATGTCTTTTCCTGCCTTTTTCTTCATCATAACCTCCTGCCTTTTCCTCAGGCTCTTCTTCTCAACTTTTCCACATCATGTCTCCCACATAACCATCTGTTCACTTCTGGCGATATATCTCCTAGCCCAGGCCCCTGACCTTACATTCCCATTTGCACATTATACTATCTGTAACATATTACATACTAGAGCCACTCACCTCAAATGACTTTCAGTCAGATCTTTTCCTTTTTCTTCTAAATGAAAAATCATTCTAACTTTGCATGCCTTCCTACCTAAGTAAACTTTACTTCCTTCCTGACCCTTGCTATTCTTTATCTGTCTATTCTTGCCCAGGCTTCTGCCTCTTCCACTTCCTTTAGATTGTAAGTAGCGAGCTTCCAATCTTTTAGGATGCTTTAGAAAAAAACACTTTCTACAAAGATTTAAAGCTCAAACTCCATTTTCTGCAGTTTGTTAACATTGTCCTTTCTCTGCTTTTCATACCCTGTATAGGGCTATGGAATACGTTGGCGCATTACAAATAAAAGTTAATAATAATAATACTATGAGCAGGAGGCTACACTACAGTTTTGTAAAAAGAAAAATACTATAAAAAATAGACAGCTCTGGGGCCCCTAGAGGAGGGCCCGATGCATTGCCCGCCTGCACAGATAGTAGCTCACCATTGGCTTTGGGACTGGATACCTCTGTAGTATAGCAGTAGTCTTTTCTTGAATCTTTATTTAGTCTAACAGGCTGATTTTGGCTATACCATACTTTGAACACTGATTGGGTTAGAGCATCCATAGCTCTTGAGGAATGGTGGCATGTGTCGTACCTCTAGATGGCCAGTTTGTCGTACCACTAGGTGGCCAACATACAGTTTTCTATCCATTCATTTTGTTCTTTAGAAGACGGGCATCTAATGAGCCAACTCCAGCAATTAGCTAATTACCACACTGCAATGGAAGATCAGACCAAAATATTTAATAGATAAAAAGATAGTAGATACGTCACACTTGTGCACTTCCTAAAATGAGAGCTTGTTTAAGTATTCAAATATTTAAAGCGTCCATGTATGGTTCACGTAAGAGCCCATGTGAAGCGACTCCCATTGGTGTGGCATTTATTACAATGCCTTATATTTATGCTGATTTCACTGCCCATTTATGGCCACTGATAGTTTCAATAAAAATATTTTAAAAAATCCAATTTTAACAGTGTTTTCTAGCTTGTGGTGAATGGCACTTTGTCAACAGCTTTGTGATTTTTTTTTTTCTGTATTAAATTCCTTATCAAAAGCATAATGCTTGTTGTAAATGACACTGGATTAGTCAAAACAAGAATTTAATATTGCAAGGAAGATTTTATTAAAAAGATGTAATTTTGAAAAGTTGTTTATCTTCATAAGGTTTTGCATGCAGAATTGGATTCAGAAATTGTATTCAAATGCATTATTATTATTATTACACTTCATTTCTAATGCTACAATGATTTTGCAGTACTGTGTCGCCAAAATTGTGTTTTGGAGAGCTACCCATGCAGAGAATAGCTTAAAGGAACACTGAACTCATCATATATGCTTTGCACCATCATATAGAGGGTGGAGAATCATGTGGAAAAGTTGTTTATGTCTTTTTACATAAAACTGATCAAGAATTGAAGTTGTAGTGGTACGCGGGGTGTGTGCTCTCTGATATTTTCAATTGCTAAGTCATCGGTGTGTGTGTGTATATGTATATGTGTGTGTATATATATATATATATATATATAAAGATATATATATATATATATATATATATATATATATATACACACACACATATACATACAAAAAACTAAGTCAGAGTTGCTCATCCGGGAAAGAACCAACCTTAATAGGTTAGTTCTATGGACATGATAAACCACTCTGAGAGCAACCTCTTTTAGCCACTTGTGCCCTTCACCGGGAGAAATATCCTGTAGTATATCATTCTGGTCCTCAAAAGAGTGACCCAGCCCCGAAATACCAGGCAATTCTACCCTGAACAAGAGAAACAGCAAACCCCAGATGCGTTTCTGCCTTTATGGGCCTCGTCGGTGAGGTGCAGCTGAACTCACTAAGGCACAGTGAGCAAGGGGTCCACGTCTGGAGTCCCCTATTACCCTTAGGGAGACTAAACCCCAAGGGTAATTTGCATAAACAAAAAACTAAGTCAGAGGTGCTCATCAGAGTTTATATATATATATATATATATATATATATATATATATATATAGTAAATACATAGGTCATCTGTGTTTACATTTGAATGTCTAAAACCAGTTAAATTCATGGAAAAACAGTTATTACACTGCATTCTGGAAAGCTGAGCAGGGACTTGCAAATTTGCCCACAAATGCCTCGCTCTTCAATCCATAGCCCATTGTAAACATAGCTTCCTTTAAGCTTATGCCTGCTCTTTTACCCACCATATAGTAAATTATATATATATATATATATATATATATATATATATATATATATATATATATATATATATAGTTTAAACAACAAAAACATAGGCTTTGAGGAGATTTTAAGGGATATGGAGGTTGCCTGTTCTTAATATTAATATAAACTACCTATGTATGTGTTTGCATCTAAACATCATTTTATTAAGAAGTGCTTAAAAACTCTGTGTTTAGTCGCTAGAACCTCCCAAATAGTCCCAACAAAGGTCTACCTCAAAAGCTTTTGCACACAGTGTTTCTATCAATACTAGATATACTAACCAATCACAGCTTGTTTCTCAACAGCATGCTTTGAAAAACAGGGAACCTTCCATTCCCCTTTAAACTAGTAACTCTAGCACCATAGTCCACAGCTTGACTCATCGAGTTATAAGTATGTTTGATACATAAGTAGTTACATGTCACATAGCCACTGTCTGATTCAAATTGCAATTATAACTGTTCGAAAAAAGCAAAATACCCATTCAGGACAGAGACAACACACTTCTTCCAAATTCTAATGATTACAACTCAATGAATCTAGCATTCATTTTAAAAGGAAAACACTTTTTCTACATTATTTTTTCACCCTGTGCAGAGAACATACCAGAGCATGTAGTGATGTGCATATAATTATAATATAATGTTTAGTAATACTTCCATGCAACAATGATAAAACATGCTGATTATTATACCTACGTGTCCCACACAGGTAGAACAGGCTGCTCTTGCCACAAAAAGTCTAAAGCACATGCTATGCAAGGTTTCTTCACCCGTCAACTGTAAAAAAAAAAAAGCCGCCATGAAAAATAAAATGCTCCCTCCTCAGTGACACTCCAGTCTTTTCTGCTGTCCTTCAGTGGGTGGTTGATGGGTGCTGTGTGTTAAATGGTTTATGTTTATCAGACATGTCCAGCAAGAGTTAGTCCTTATTTATCTTCTGTCTGTTGCCCTTCATTTCCGTAATTTCCAATAATGAATCTTTCCTGGTTTGTGATCCAGTAACAAGGATATACATTCTTCCTATTTTTCCATATTATTTTATGGATGTTATAGTATTTATTTAGTAAAACTAGAACTATTTTTTGACTATACAATTGTCTACAATTATGTATTGGATATGTTTGAACTACGTAGAATTATTTTGCCTGTATGTTTAAACTGCTCCATTCACAATCGCCTGTGCAAGCTGCTTCGAAATGCAAAGGGTTAAGGAAGCGCTGAGCTACAGATAAGAAGCAGCAAGTTCTTTATTTACGACTTAATAATTTTCCGTATGTGCATCTGACAGTGTGCAGCCAGGCCCATAGCATATGGTGCTAGTATTTTCCAAAGTGCCACTTTATTATCTCCTAGCTTATCACAAATTGCTGTCAGGCAAACACACACAGACTACCAGCCAGCCACCTTTCAGTGTCCAAAGCAAACATTACGGATACTTAGGCTTCTTTTTTTTAATCTTAATTCCATGAAGCTGGCGATGTCTCTCTCGGTACATTACCATGCGAAAATAGCTTTTTTTTTTTCCAAAAGCCAGAACTGCCCTAAAGGTAAGGGCCATAAGTGAGAGTTTGGTCTTATAGTCCAGCATCAGTAGGCTCAGAAAAATAATCAATGACCATATTCTGTCCACTCGTGCATAAACATCCTTGTACACTGCTAGAAAGAGCAGAAAGTAAGAAGATATAATAAAATCACTTCTTCTGTTGACATAGAAAATATACTACACTAAGAAAAAAATTCAATATTAAAAAATATATATAATTGGATCATACTGGGGCCCCCAGAGGAGGGCATGATAAATTGCACCGCCCCTGCATAGCATATATTTTTGCACTCAGTTTTCAGTTTAGCAATTTTTTTTTATTATTTGTTTTGTTACAGTCAGAGACTAGCACACGGGCTGAAATTTTTTTTAGTATGTCTTCACCATTACTTGTTATTAGTTTTATGATTCAATCCTGTGTTTATGTGAATGCAACTTTAACCCACCTTCTAAGGAAGCTATAATATGCTGTGCAATTAATAGTGAGATCAGAACACTGTGATACATGAGGTGCTCTCCAAGCTTTAATAAAGAAACTTGATTGACATCCTGGTTTCATTCCTTCATTGAGTGTTGGTTTTCCCCAACAACTTGTTTTGTTACCAATATCCAAACATTATAACACTACTATTCGCTACAAACAAGACTATCTACTGGTTCAAGCTCCACTCTTTCTCTATATAAATTCTATCCATCGAGCAGTTCCCTCACCCCACCTCTCTACCACCCCATTAACTCCTAGTATTCATTTTCTTACATTAAAATAGCTTATTTTACATGAGAAAAAATCTTCTTGAATCATGTTCTTGTAAATATATGATCGATGGTTTCTACTGTAACACCCTAACAGCTTGTTTAATTTATCATAACTGCTCCAATCACGGTTTACATGTTTAACTCTACGTATATCCTTTTATGTAGTTTGATAAAGACTTAAATTAAACCAATATAGTATGTGTGTATGCGTTTTCCTTGTTGTTTTGTTTATAATTTTGATGTTAGGTGAGAGACAGAATAACAGACTCATCATTTCTTTGTCAGTGGACAAATGTTCAAAATCAGCAGGGGATCAAATACTTTTTCTCCTCACTGTGTGTATATATATATATATATATATATATATATATATATATATATATATATTGGATATAAAAAGTCTACACACCCCTGTTAAAATGTCAGGTTTCTCTGCTGTAAAAAAATGAGACAATGATAAATCATTTCAGAACTTTTTCCACCTTTAATGTGACCTTTAAACTGTACAACTCAATTGAAAAACAAACTGAAATCTTTTAGGTATAGGGAAGAAAAAATATAAAAATAAAATAATATGGTTGCATAAGTATGCACACCCTTAAACTAATACTTTGTTGAAGCACCTTTTGATTTTATTACAGCACTCAGTCTTTTTGGGTATGAGTCTATCAGCATGGCAAGATTTGCCCACTCTTTGCAAAAACACTCCAAATCTGTCAGATTGCAAGGGCATCTCCCGTGCACAGCCCTCTTCAGATCACCCCACATATTTTCAATCGGATTCAGGTCTGGGCTCTGACTGGGACATTCCAAAACTTTAATCTTCTTCTGATTAAGCCATTCCTTTTTTGATTTGGATGTATGCTTTGGGTCGTTGTCATGCTGAAAGATGAAGTTCCTCTTCATGTTCAGCTTTCTAGCAGAAGCCTGAAGGTTTTGTGCCAATATTGACTGGTATTTGGAACTGTTCATAATTCCCTCTATCTTAACTAAGGCCCCAGTTCCAGCTGAAGAAAAACAGCCCCAAAGCATGATGCTGCCACCACCATGCTTCACTGTGGGTATGGTGTTCTTTTGGCGATGTGCAGTATTGTTTTTGCGCCAAACATATCTTTTGGAATTCTGGCCAAAAAGTTCAACCTTGGTTTCATCAGACCATAACACCTTTTCCCACATGCTTTTGGGAGACTTTAGATGTGTTTTTGCCAAATGTAGCCTGGCTTGGATGTTTTTCTTTGTAAGAAAAGGCTTTCGTCTTACCACTCTACCCCATAGCCCAGACATATGAAGAATACGGGAGATTGTTGTCACATGTACCACACAGCCAGTACTTGCCAGATATTCCTGCAGCTCCTTTACTGTTGCTGTAGGCCTCTTGGTAGCCTCCCAGACCAGTTTTCTTCTCGTCTTTTCATCAATTTTGGAGGGAGCTCCAGTTCTTGGTAATGTCACTGTTGTGTCATATTTTTTTATAGTCTCCCCTGTGTTCCATGGTATATCTAATGCCTTGGAAATTCTTTTGTACCATTCTCCTGACTGATACCTTTTACCAATGAGATCCCTCTGATGCTTTGGAAGCTCTCTGTGGACCATGGCTTTTGCTGTGGGATGCGACTAAGAAAATTTCAGGAAAGACCAACTAGAGCAGCTGAACTTTATTTGGGGTTAATCAGAGGCACTTTAAATAATGGCAGGTGTATGCTGACTCCTATTTAGCACAATTTGGAATGTGATTGCTTAATTCTGAACACAGCTACACTACATCCCCAGTTATAAGAGGGTGTGCAGACTTATGCAACCACATTATTTTTATTTTTTTATTTTTCTTCCCTCTACCCAAAAGATTTCAGTTTGTTTTTCAATTGAGTTGTACAGGTTATAGGTCACATTAAAGGTGGAAAAAGTTCTGAAATGATTTATCTTTGTCTCATTTTTTTACTTTTTATATCCACTGTATATATATATATAAAACCAGCCATGTTGTCATTCTGCAACTGTGTCTTAATCCTCGGATTTGGACTTGCTCAGCCCAGAGACAGTAAACTGAACAAACTAAGAAATTCCAATTCCCGAAATATAATGGAATTTATCTCAGATAATGCCTCTTTTATACACTACTCATGGGCTATTGTCTGTTAAAAAATGTGCACAGGCTTACTGTATTTTATTTAATTAGATAACCAAGCCATTCATGTATTTTATCAATACAATGGCTATTGCAGAACTTCAATTTGTTCAGTCATTGGGGACAGCATGCCAGGCACATCTTTCAGCCACTGCCCCTCTGAGATGTTCCAAGCTCATGTTCATGGCTTCAATTACCTCGTGTATCCATTTCTATCTCTGCTGTTCAATTTTTTCCAGCACCAGAGTTTTCTCTAGGGAATCCTGTCTTCTCATCATATGGCCAAAATATTTGAGCTTCAGCCTCATGAATAAACCTTCCAGTGAACATACACAACTTTGCGTACGCAACTGCTAATGTTAGTGTGTAACATGCTTCACAAATATGAAGGTTTACTTAAACTACAGTGGTCCTTTAACCCATTGTACTGATATGCACAGCATAATCAGGGAATAGTGGGAAATGTAATTATATGTTGTGAGTGGGGGGGGGGGGGGGGTCCATGATGTTGAAGGAACACAATCTGCTCTTAACGAACCACAGAACGTGAGCATTATGATTCTCAACTCCAGTCCTCAGGTACCACTACCAGGCTAAAGCTTAGGCATATACTATTTGTGGCCCAGAGGGTCACAGAATTGGGCACGGCTTACTAACCAATAAACAACAAAACTGCCAAGGGCATAAAATATTTTTTTAGATGGATTATTAATTTTATCAGACTTCTCTAGTGCTGACATGATAGCAATACTTCTCTCTGAATTGAGAACAGGAAAATCAGCTTAACTATTACCTGCCTGTTTCTGAGAACATGCAATGGAAGATGTTAGCTTTAAATACTTAAATCTGAACTCATACTCTGATGAGAGTATGCGTCCCTCCTACCTACTCCAGCTATAGCAATTCACAGGCTCCAAGCTTGCAGGATGTGTTGAAGACAGTAACATGGAACCTTCTATACACAAGCATATGTTATAATTACGTTTTTCTCTATAATAGTTTCTATACTCATGGCTTGCACAGCTGCTAAAATGTTAATTATATACTTAAAAATGTGCAGTGTTTTCTAATCTAAAGTTGTCCTTTAAACAATATTGTTTGATGTATAGCCCATAAGGTGAAGCTGGGGCTAACACACGGAAAACCACTGAGCAAAATGATCACACATTTCACGTAAGGGTATATAGACCAAAATTGTATGTCACCAAACAAATGGAGACTGAGAGCTAGTGAAGTGTGAGCTTCTGGTTCATTTCACTGATTGTGCTCCCCACTGAGTCATCAGGACACCAGGTATGCATTAGTTGCATTAATATTAACTCTCTACTTACCAGAGGGTCCAGCCTGGGGGAATACAAGGCATATGACAATACTTATATGCTCCAGGTCAAAAATCTGCAGCTGTGTATGAACGTGTCGCACATCACACAAAAATCACAGTTGCTTTCCCTATTTTTGATCAACTGCACACAAATAAAAAAGAAGATAAATTAATAAAAAGAAAATAAAAAAAAATAGAAAAAATGAAATTATTATTATCGTTTATTTGTAATGTGCCAACATATTCCGTAGCGCTATACATAAGTTAAGTTCCAGGCAAGGACAAATTTAAAATTAACACGTTGCAAGAAATGGAGGGCCCTGTCTTTGAGCTTGGAATCCGGTGTCCTTAAAGCTTTCCCTAAAGCACGTTGCAGGATTGAAACTCGCAGACTTACAATCTAAAGGTTGAAGTTTGTATGTGGTACAGTAGGGAGAGAGTAGTGCTGAGCATGTTAGGGAGGAAGGTTATAGGCTTCTTTAAAGAGGTGCGTTTTTATTGAAGTTCTGAAGGGTTTGACGCAGGAGGATAGTCTGGTGCAGCGAGTCAAGGAGTTATAGAGTATAGGGGCAGCACGAGAAAAGTCCTGGAGGCGTGAGTGAGAGGAGGTGACAAGAGTGGTAGAAAGAAGAAAGCAGAACAAATAGGATGTGCGGGGGAGTATTTGGAGATGAGAGCAGAGATGTAAGGGTTGTTGAAGGCTTTATAAGTTAGGGTCAAGATTTTAAATTTTATTCTGGTAAGCCAGTGGAGTGATTGACAAAGAGGAGCTGCCGACACTGAACGTTGTGTACGGAAGATGAGTCTGGCGGAGGCATTTATTATGGATTGAAGTGTGGAAAGGCGGGTGGTGGGCCGGCCAACAAGGAGCGAGTTGCAATAGTTGAGACGAGAAATGATGAGAAAGTGTATTAGAATCTTAGTTGTGTCTTGTGTAAAGTAATGGTGTATTTGGATAGGTTTCTTAGATGGAGAAGGCAAGATTTTGTTAGTGACTGTATGTGAGGGATGAAAGAGAGGGCAGGGTCCAGTAGAACCCCAAGACAACGGGCTTGGGAGGTGGGAGTGATGATGTCATTGTTGACAGTGAGAGAGATGTGAGGAATTGATACTCTGATAGAGGGAGGAAAGATAAGAAGTTCAATCATAGACATGTTGAGTTTTAGATGGTTGGGCGGACATCCAAGAGGATATACAAGAGAGGCAGTTGGAAACGTGTGCTAGAAGAGAGGGGGGTAGATCTGGTGCGGAGAGGTAGACTTGAGTGTCATCTGCATAAAGATGATACTGAAACCCAAAATAGTTTATTAGGGTACCAAGTGAGTATGTGTAGATGGAGAAGAGGAGGGGCCTAGGACTGATCCTTGGGGTTTGCCAACAGACAGGGGGTGAGGAGAAGAAGAGGTGTGGAGAAGGAGACGCTAAATGATCGTTCTTGTATGATGAGAACCATGAGAGAGCAGTGTCTCGAATGCCGAGGGAGGAGAGAATATGGAGCTGAAACAGATGGTCAACTGTGTCAAAGGCGACAGAGAGATCTAGAAAAAGCAAAATGGAAAAGTGGCCTTTTGACTTGGCGGTGAGCAGGTCATTGGTGACTTTTGTGAGAGCTGTCTCAGTGGAATGTTGGGACCGAAAGCCGGATTGGAAGGTGTCCAGAAGGGAGTTAGAGGAGATAAAACTGGTAAGGCGGTTACAGACGAGCCGCTCCAGCAGTTTGGAAGCCAGGGGAAGGAGAGAGATATAGCGAAGGTTGAAGATGTGTGTGAGAGCTGGGATTAGTGTGATAGAGATGGGAGGAATGAACTGAGATGGAATAGGATCCAGAGTCCAGGTAGTGAGGCGAGTGGATGATATTAGAATGAAGCCTTCATTCTCTGTTGCAGGGGTAAAGTTGTTCAAAGTGGCTGTGGGAATGGGAAGGGGAGAAGATTGGGTATTGTTGGCTAGTTTAAATAAAAAGAAATCTGTATTTTTTATTATTTTATTTTTTGTATTTGTGCACTCTTGATCTTGTCAAGCTGTCTGGAATATAAATCTCAGATCTTGGTGTAATGTCCTACTATAGGTGAGATCAATACACGGGCTTGGGTCTAAATCAGAAACTTCCAAATCCTTACATAAACTCTGGTTTAACTGGTGCCTTTGTAAACCACATTTTTCTGCCTTTTTAATGCCATTATATAAAAAAAAAATGTAAAATATGGATGCTGGCTCTTGACCTTATGACTACCCCTGCATGAAGGCCTTAAAATTTATTATATATATTTATGATATACTTTATAATGCACTGTGGGTTATTTTGTGGAGATAAGTTTTCCAAGCCATAAAAACGGATGCTTATAAATAACCATTTCTTGCCTTTATCTTGTTTTCACTGGTTGAAGAAACAACATTAACTAGACACTGTGTTTCCTGTTTTACAGGAAGTGGGAAGCAGTGACATCAGCACTATGGGATATACAAACACACATCATGCATCAATTAGCAATAAAGGATCAGTTCGAGAAGAATCAATGCACCGAACGGGACCATCAACAAATCCTGGCAGCAGCCAACTTTCTCAGAAAATAAAGATAAAGCTCAAGCAAAGTATTTACTTTTACTGCATTTTACAGTCAACAAGCAGCGAAAGATTCATTCAAGCATAACCACTAAACCATATTGTACGATGCCTTATTTTTTCATGGCAGAAGAAAAAATAATTATGATGAATTGCAGTTGGTTTCTTCTTTGGAATTTCAATGGATGGAACTTGGTGACCAAATATCCAGGAACAACACAGCAATCCGTATTTTTTTGAGTGTGGTATACATTTATAAAAATTTAGTAAAACAGGTAATGCAATGCTGCGACATCCATCTAGTGAATAAATATTTTCCAGTCTTGTACAGAAGTATTGTGTGCATTACAATAGCAGCACCCTTGGGTGTTGAAAATGTAGTTGCAGTACATTTGCAAAAAGGAATACAGATCATGTGTGTCCTGCCCCCTCAGACTCTGCTTCCTTTAGACTACTCCACCCATACATTGCCATGACACAGGAGCTAGGTTAGATTTTGTAATTTGTAAGATTGATTTATATTTATTGATAATTACTTTTTAATAAAGCACCATAATAAAAATAATTAGAAGAGGTTTTATATTTCTTTGTGTAACTGTGTTCATATTTGCTCTCTGAATGCTGCACTTGCAGCCATTTTATTTTTTAAACTTTATTAACCCATGTTGCTTACAATTACATTTTTTTTCTCTTTGTTGACACATATTGTTTACGATTTGCATTATGATGACTTATTTCCTGTTGACTCATTTCCTGATAGACCATGACATCGCAATTGAGTGTCATATAGGGATTTAGAAGGTCATGAACGCTGCACCTACAGCCATTCAATGATGATGAGCCTCTGAAGAAGCTGCTGATTCGCAGTGAAACGGCCTGTGAGCCTTGTTGAGCTGTCCCTTGCACTTGTCTACCTATCTTTATAGATTTGAGGTTAGGTTCCCTAATTGGCAACACTGCCAATATTCCATTTTTTTGGATATATCTTCTATTTATATAGGGGTTGTTACTGCCTTTTGCTGTTAGTATTCATTTATGTACAAGGTAGGTCTTTCCAAATTATGGGTTATATACTTCTAATGTCATATTTCCATTGATATTGCTATCTGGGACAAGCTATTTTTGTTTATGGTTTTAATTGTTTTTAATTTTACATATATTCGGATGATTCCGTGATTAAAAGCAATATATGAGGATCATTATCCATGTGGCCTCTTTATTATATCAATACGGACTTTCTGCCTTGTTTGGTGACAGCAAGCAGTGTTGGTTAGATTATCATTTTCCCTTTGTGATTCATCCCTACATTTATGCATATCAATCTTTAGCCCAGATTAATATTCATTTCTGTGTTCCAAAATTTTGCACGCACTTTTATTGGCTACATTAGATTACTGATATCAAAGGGACATTAATTTAAGTTTCTTAACTAACAGCGTTGTTTATTAAGGTTTAACAAATATTTCTTATATTTGTTTTATTATACACATTCATGGAATTTTGGTATTAGGCACCTAGGAAACTACCAATTTTGCTTGCTTTGTTACATACACTCTGAGCAGGTTGCCAGAACAAACCGTTATCAGATTGAGAGCCTCTGATTTTCTTTTGGCTTACGCAACTGACCCTTGGGGCTTAGTCTCCAGAAGTGGACTCCTTGCTCACTGTGCCTTAGGTAATTCAGCTACACATCACCCAAGAGATGCCGAAACGTATGTCTGGGGTTTGCTGTTTCGGCTGTTGAAGGTAGAATTGCCTGGCATTTCGGGGCTGGATCACTCTATTGGATGACTGATATACAGTTGTGCTCACAAGTTTGCATACCCTGGCAGAAATTGAGAAATTTGGCATTTATTTTGAAAATATGACTGCTCATGCAAAAAAAATATTTTATTGAAGGATTGTGATCATATGGAGACATTTATTATCACATAGTTGTTTGGCTCCTTTTTAAATCATGATAACAGAAATCACTCAAATGGCCCTGATTAAACGTTTACATACCCTTGAATGTTTGACCTTATTACAGACACACAAGGTGATACACACAAGTTAAAATGGCAATTAAAGGTCAATTTCGCACATCTGTGGCTTTTTAAATTGCAATTAATGACTGTGTATAAATAGTCAATGAGCTTGTTCTTGCTCACGTAGGCAGGCTAGATACTGAGCCATGGGGAGCAGAAAAGAAGTGTCAAAAGAGCTGCATAACAAGGTAATGGAACTTCACAAAGAAGGAAAAGGATATAAAAAGATATCCAAAGCCTTGAAAATGCCAGTCAGTACTGTTCAATCACTTATTAAGAAGTGGAAAAGTCAGGGATCTCTTTATACCAAGCCAAGGTCAGGTAGACCAAGAAATATTTCAGCCACTTCCAGAAGAGTTGTTCGGAATACAAAGAAAAACCCACAGGTAACCTCAGGAGAAATACAGGCTGCTCTGAAAAAAGACGGTGTGGTTGTTTCAAGGAACACAATGCAACGATACTTGAACAAAAATGAGCTGCATGGTCGAGTTGCCAGAAAGAAGCCTTTACTGAGCCAATACCACAAAAAAGCTAGGTTACAATATGCTCGACAACACCTTGACACGCCTCACAGTTTTTGGCACACTGTAATTTAGAGTGACGAGACCAAAATAAAGCTTTATGGTAACAACCATAAGTGCTATGTTTGGAGAGGAGTTAACAAGGCCTATAGTGAAAAGAATACCATCCCCACTGTGAAGCATGTTGGTTGCTCACTGATGTTTTGAGGGCGTGTGAGCTCTAAAGTCACAGGGAATCTTGTGAAAATTGATGGCAAGATGAATGCAGCATGTCATCAGAAAATACTGGCAGACAATTTGCATTCTTCTGCACGGAGGCTGCGCATGGGACGCTATTGGCCTTTCCAGCATGACAATGACCCTAAGCTCAAGGCCAAGTTGACCCTCCAGTGGTTACAGCAGAAAAAAGTGAAGGTTGTGGAGTGGCCATCACAGTCTCCCTACCTTAATATCATCGAGCCACTCTGGGGAGAAATCAAACTTGTGGGTTCATGCAAAGACGACCAAAGACTTTGCATGACCTGGAGGCATTTTACCAAGACGAATGGGCAGCTATACCACCTGCAAGAATTAGGGGCCTCATAAACAACTATTAAAAAAGACTGCACGCTGTCATTGGTGCTAAAGGGGGCAATACACAGTATTAAGAACTAAGGGTATGCAAACTTTTGAACAGGGTCCTTTCATGTTTTTTCTTTGTTGCCATGTTTTGTTGTATGATTGTGCCATTCTGTTATAACCTACAGTTGAATATCCCATAAGAAATAAAAGAAATTGTTTTGGCTGCTCACTAATGTTTTCATTATAAATGGTATATATATTACCAAACTTTTGAACACAACTGTATTACAGCACATTTCTTCCTGTGAAGGGCACAAGTGGACTAAAAGAGGCTGCCCCCAGAGTAGGTGACCAGACATATAGAACAAACCTGCTTGTGTTGTCCATTTTCAGACTGAGCTCCATTGATTTTTTTTTGGTTCCTATTTGCAGCCAAAACATTGCAGAAGCTGATTTTCAAGGCAGCAGGAAGACTGTATCATCGACAAATAAAGGAATATCCTTATATTTAAGGTATAATCCAACTAAGCCCTGGTTTTATTTGCCCAGTGATGCTCTATTTTTATATTTGTGTTTCTTCCGTCAATATGGTCCCAATCTTATCAACATCAGGAGCTGTGTGAGAGGCAGGAAACAATGCAGGAGATTCGCGCTCCATATCTGCATCTTGTAGAATTCATTGATTTTTTGCTCTTTGAAACAAAAGTCTCTTATCATGTCAGCCTTTGAAAATAACGTATCAGTCAGTGTTTAATTTGCTTGCACAGCTGGGGTTTCCATTAATTGATTTTGGCTGCTTCTCCTGCGAGTGGGACTTATACCAACAGGCATCTCTTACACCTCGCGGCTCATTGCTCCACCGCTTATTCACAGTAGATGGAGTGGGGGTTGAATAAATAACGCCAAACAACATGTTTACTAAATTATCTCAAAAAGTTATCACTACCTTTGTGCATCGGGCCACTGAACAGGTTCAAAAATTGCAAATTAATACTGAGCAAGTGCTAAATTATGTTTGTGATCTGCGTGTTTTTATAAAAGAAGTAATAATGCAGGAAATCTCACTGAGCGGAGTGCGTATCCTTGCAAGATGATTTCCTGGACTTAGGAGGTGGCGAATTATTGTTTGTGAGACAGAGCTCTCGTAATATGAAAGCTCACAAAAACAAGTATAAAGAGTATAAAGAAAGTATTTATCTGTCCTCTTCATGGAAGCAGAAAGTGTCCTTTTTCAAAAAAAATTCTAGAAGTAGTACTTATAATCTATATTATATGGAGAATATGTTCAAACCAAGTTTCAAACTCTTCCTTGACACTTCTATCCAAGTGGAGTCCACTCCAGAAGAGAAGAAAAGAAAAAAGGAAAGTGCATAAAGCCGAACATGATGAAATATGTCACAACTAGTTTTATAAGACACCAATACAATTCTACTTCCTTTCCTGTGACCATGGCTGGCCTGGTGAGTGCATGCATTGTTTAAGCCCGTAGTATGCAACAGTCAAGATCTCAGGATCTCTCTAGTTATGTATTCAGATGAGTTATTCAATTTAGATTATAAGTTTGCAAGTTTTCAATCTCGTGTCGGTGCTTTGAAAACAAGCACTATGTACGGTTTGATTATAAGCTGTGGATATTTCAGATTGTCCATATTACTGCTTCATTTTTATAGACAATACACATTAAAGTCTTATTACTTCTTATTTATCACTAATATACCATGTTAATGATCCACTCTGGTCAAGCCGATTTTATGTAAATCTAAGTAATACAGCGTTTAATGTTGATGCTTTCAACCAGGCTGATGGAAAGCTCATTATGAGGACACAACCTGTTGAGCCAACAAGAGAAAAAAGAAGCTCAGTCAAAGAAATGGAATGAGCAGTATAAATATTAAATATCTTAAGGTTGTACTAATTTTTTGGTTTCTTAAACATTTTTGAAAGACATTTTAACAAGTATCCACTAATAATGAAAAAATCAAATAAAGTGAAGCTTTAAATATAATAAAACTAGTAAATTGCCCGTCAAAAATGGCAGGAATAAAATTGTAAGGCTGGCAATTCTGTTTGCCACGCAATGTGAGGCTTTTGCTCCTCTGAGCACCTTCGGCGCTCATCATGAGCCCCACGATGAGCACCGCGAGTGGGTGAGGCTTGCAATGAACGCCAAAGGCGCTCATTGCAAGCCCCGCAATGAGCGCCTTTGGCGTTCATTGCAAGCCTCACCCACTCGCGGTGCTCATCGCGACCCTTACTTTCCTCCTACTGTACAGGCCGCTCATTGCAGGTTTCGTTTACCTGCAAGTTTTGTGTCTCTTTCCAGCATCTCCTCCCTGTCCCTTCCCTGTGTCTTTCTCCTCTGTGTGTCTGCTGAATGTTTGCGTGTTACGCGTTGGTTTTATTTTCAAAGTCCTGCATGCCTGGCTTTGCTCAGCCTCGTTTTCATCCAGTTTCAGAATTTTTTAGCTTTTCCTCACTTAGTCGATTTTGGATTGACGAAAAACCCCAAATATGTCTCAAATTCGCTTGCAACCTCACTCCCAGGCTTCTTGGCTCTCCCCCTGTATTGTGTTTTTTTTATTATTTTGTTTGTTTTTCGAGTTTTTAGAGTTACGCGCTTGGCTCGCAGTTGTGTGCCTCAACTGCTCGCCTTGCAGTCACCTGAAACTTCTCGCCGCCTAAGTCCCCGTGCCTCAACTGTGAGGCTTGCAAAGTGTGACAAACATCATAAGCGTTTTGGAAAATGATAACTATTATAGTGATACGTAATTGAACTAGCGAGTAAAAGCCAATAAGTACAGTTGTTCCCTTGACAACCTCACTATTGTTATGGAATGTCACAAAATATTGCAATATGGAGTCTATAAATGTTGACTGTGCTGTGCTGCGTAAGCTAACCCACAGGTCCCAGAAACAGGATAGTTTTATTGCAAGTGAGAGAGTAGGAGCTTGTATTAGAGAGAGTAGATGTGTTCATTGTTGCACCATTATCTTTCACACATAAATTCACCAGTAAATTATTCACATAGTCTACATACCCATATATTAATAATCTTTAGAACACATTTCAGGGGCCTTACCTGATCCCTACTCAGTCTACCATATACCCTCACCCCCAACACAAACTTCTCACCCATACCCCTGAATAAATACGGTACATAAGACACACATACCCACTGCTGCATATTGCACCCCATTATCCTATTCCATGTGGTACAAGACTTCCATATGTCTTGTCCCTGATGCCCAGCTTGGGGTAGGCAAATCCACTTTGTATGTTCACTGTTTCCAATAACCAAAAATCATCCCCAATAAACCCACAAAACGCAGTAGCTCTGACAGGCTGCTTTGCCAGTTCCCTGGCTGCACCATCTCTGGTTTCGCCCATGTAAGCTTGTGGAGCAGCTCCAATGGGGATCTCGCCCACTTGTGCAATCTCCCGCTCTGTTCTTCTTGGGCTGTCACTACTTGGTCAATATCTCCATGCTAAGATCTAGTAGGACTGGCTGATCGCTCCGCTCCTCTCCGTCTTCACTTTGGCTCCAGCTCCAAATCTTGGCGGCACCTTCCATGGGAACTTAGTCAGTTTGGATGGGTTATCTTCTTCTACTGATAGCTTCTTTGTCACTGCCTCCGGAAAATCACTCTTCAGGCAGGAGGGATGCTTTACTTAACAGATGCCTCACTGCGTGGATCGGTCCGTCTGCTCCTCTTCTCTTCATCTTCCTAGCGGAATGAAGATGCTTTTGAGTTCCAACTCCAGCTTCTGGTCACATCTTTCCAGGGAACATCACATGTTCAGTCAGGCCATCTTCTGGTGATTGCTTCCTTATCGAAGCCTACGGAAGGTCACTCTTTAGATAGGAGGGAGGCTTTTCTTTACTGTTGATTCCAGGGTAGATCAGTTGCTCTGCTCCTCTTCAGTTGACTCAATCTCCAGTAGCTTCTCCGCTGTCAGATCCTGAACACCAGCACAGCTCTGCCCTTGACTCCTTAGCATCCACGGCTCGCATCAGAAGGGGAAATCACCGGTAGGCTGCCGATCCGATCTTCAGTTACAGCACTTGTCGGGGACTTGAACAGAGGATCTTCCATCGAGTCATTGTGCCGATCCCCAAATTTTGATCTGTCTTCAGTGACCATCAACGCTACCTGGGTCCTTTCAGCTGGTTCAAGGGTTTCCATTTCTGGACCGCCACCTGCACCTGCAGGTCATGCTAGGCCTGCCCCAGCTCCACCCCTTTGTAGACAAGCTCCTCCAACCAATGTTTGATATGCTCCTCCTGCCAGGATCGCTCCCAGCTGTTACACTCAGAGATCATAGCCCTTCACCTTATGAGCTCCTCAATTGATCAGCCAGATGATTTACACTTTGTGTTTCTCAATCACTTCTTCCAGTACTTCCTTCCAGAAGAGGATCCTATCCACAGCAGGCAGCTCTCCTGACGCTATTCTATGCTGCTATTGTCTCAATGCCTCTGCTTCCCCTCCATTTTCTCTGAAGATCTGGAACTCTTTCTGGGACAGGTAATTGTATTCCATACTAATCTGCAGTCGATCCATTTCCACGGTGAGAATCCCACCTCTGCCACAAAGTATGTGACGGAGGCTTTCCAGTTGGTCGCTGCTGTGGCCGCTCCTCCAATCAACCTGGGACCAACACCGGCAATTTTGATCCAGCCAATAGGATTGGCACCAACAGGGAAAACTAATGGGGTTGTGGTGCCCACAGTCCCCAGGTCTGCTATGATCACTCCCCAGACCCCAGTGATCAAGACCCAAAATGAATTTATAGTTTGGCAGTTAATTCATTACTGGTAGCACTGCTTGAAGATCAGCAGCAGGTAGGATTGAAAATTGGAACACTAAAATGTAAACCTTACTAAACTGTACATATCCATCTATATTTGTTCCCCTCCTTTATCATAAGGTTCCCTTATCCCAGTTGATTCCCGTATCCCAGTTCATTCTGGTGTATTGACCAGATGAAGAAAATATGTAGGTGCTATCCACTATTACTGTTAGTTCCATTTTAGGAATTACATTCTTGGAGAATCCCTTGTCTAAAATCATAGATATTCTGGTGTACTGACCAGATATGAGTGATAAGTGCTATGCATTGTATTTTATTTTTAGTACTTCTCATGGCCCTCTGGGATCAATTTGCACCACACAGCTTCATGAGGTTTATTATCATTGCACATGAACATTGTAGTTCACACACATCACATTATATGTTAATTTCACACACATTACATGACATTAAATGTCAGTGGATACACATTGAATGCTAATGCAAAATAATTGTTGGTCGAGGTTGTAGATATAATTGTAGATCAGGTGAGTGGTTGTTAACCACTGGATCCCTGGAGCAGATGTGACTTAGTATTAGTTGGTTGTCAGTGTTTGTTCAGTAATTGTATCAGGAATTTTTAATTGACGCTGTGATTTAGTTGATTATTCTTTAATATTTCCTGTTGTAGTTGGGTTACTCATTTGAAAGGCTTCTTTTGTGCTTTAAGGTGTGTAGGCCTCATTTTTATTTTACTAGTGTCCTGCAAATGCTTCTTTGGGCTGTATTTTTTCCTGTACTGGATTCTTAATGTGTCTCGTAAGGGGTTTTGCTGCTTTTACGGGACCCTTGAGTGTACATGTAAGGGTTTTATCCATAAGCTCGCACAGACAACAAACCAGGTTAATATACATTGTGCTAGCCATCTCATTACACCTTAATTGCATGCAAAAGTTGACATGGCAGCAGTTCCAAGAGATACATGTAGGTGTTGCTAAAGGACAAACCAAAGTCAGCGTGCTTTAGTAGTGGCTGAATTTGAAGTTTTAAGAATGTTTCTTGTATTAAGTTAATGTCGCTATTCTACAAGTGCCCATTTTGAATGAAAACATTCACATAAACATCTTAAACTTTTATAATTATTTTAGTGCATGACGTACTATTGTTTTTTTTCACCTTTTAAATTATGTCTCACTTCAATTTCAGTTTAAACAGGTAAAAGATTAAGCGTAACATTGTCCTAGGTCCATGATCTGTGCACCCCAAGCCCCAGCTAATCCCACTCCTATATCTAACTATATATATATATACAAAAATGACGGGATTAAAATTGTAAGGCTGACAATGCTGTTTGCCACACAATGTGAGGCTTTTGATCCTCTGAGCACCTTCAGCGCTCATTGCGAGCCTCTGCCCCCGTGTACTTCAAGTTTCCTGCTTTGCACCGATCACCTTCGGCGCTCATTGCAATCCTCTCCCAATCGCGGTGCTCATTGTGAGCCCCACGATGAGCGCTTTCGGCCTTTCCTCTCGCCTACTATACGGGCTGCTCAAACTTCCTGTGTCTCCCCCTGTGCAGTGTGTGAGTGTGTTATAATTTCTTGTACATTTCTTTTTTGTTTTGGTGGGTTTTTAGAGTTATCATGCTGCGCCGCTGGTGATCCTCGCTTTGCGTGGCTCGCACATGTGACGGCACCAGTGGCTGCAATGAGTACCTTCGACGCTCATTGCAGCCTAAGTGCTGCTTTGCCTCGCTTTGCAAGGCTTGCATGTGTGACGGCGCTGCTGGCTTGCAAGGCTCGCGGTAGTAGACGCAACTGCGTGACCAACATCACAAATGTCACCAACACCGCAAAATCCACAACTACTGTATATATGTGATATATATTGTATATATATATATATATATATATATATATAGATATAGATATATACAGTGTATATATATATATACACCAAACAAATAAGGTACAGTGTAATGAATAAATATACTGTATACATAAATCTAAAATTTTTACAAAACATGTATTAGATGAACAATAAATACAAAAAGAAATATTTACAAGGAGAGAAATTATAGTATAGAAACTTTATTGCTATCATATTGTTCTGTAATACCCCTATGGTTATTAGTCGTTTGCCAACTGGCTTAATGTTTGGTGTGCCTGACCATTTGTTCAACATGGCGACAATTTGCTTGATTTGCCTAACACCTGTCTCCTCTCACACATTTTTAGGAACTTTTTTGATGTAAGACGTCTGGCATTTACCATCTTTCAGCCACATTAAATTCGAGCCCCGTAAGTGTAACGTGAGACCCGCAATGGCTGCGAGGTTGAAGAGTTTCGGATTTACGATGCTATTAAATTAGTTCAGACCGCGAGCTACAGGCCGGAGACTCAAACCCGTAAACCATTCTTGCGCACATTGGATGTGCGGCTGGGAACATGATCAATTAGTCAAACCCGCAGTTAAGGGTGTAGACGGAGCCAATGGTAAAAGAGGTCGCCAGCACTACATCACAAAAGCCTGCGGGAATCCCCACAGGCTCCCAACATCACCCCTTGCTGTGGGGGTCCCAATCAGGGATAATCAACCCCTACCGCGGGGGTACTTCAAGTACTCCCCCCGACACCTAAAATTAACCCCCCTATGCTGGGGGTCCCTATCGGGACCCCCGCAGTGTCCCTACATAAACTCTTGGCATTTCAATTTCAAAATTCCGGCCTCGTGGGTCCTTAAAGGTCCTAAAAGGACCTGCGCTAAATTAAAAATGAACCCCTGCCGCGGGGTACTATACACTAATTACCCCTACATTAGCACTATAAGTGCCATGAAGGTCCTCCAGGACCGTCATGACACAAAGTCTTCGAGTTTATTGGGTACAGTTAGGGGTAAATAGGACTAGATAGGGATAACTGGGTCTAGATTGGGTTTAGTGGTTAGTGATAAAGTTAATTAGGTGTGGTGAGGGTTAAATAGGGTTAATTACTTAGAGGGGTGGTTAATTACTGAGGGGTTAATTAGTTAATCAGGGTTAATTATTGTTAATTATAGGGGGTTAATAGAATGGAATAGGGTAGGAAAGGGTTAATAGTGTAGAGTGGTGCTTACACTTTGTTTCATGATGGTCCTGGAGGACCTTCATGGCACTTATAGTGGTGGTGTTAATTATAGTCTCATGAGGGTCTATATAGACCCCCATAAGTGATGGGGTTAATGATAGGTACCGTGGGGGTACTTATAGTACCCCTGCGGCAGGGGTTAATTTTTACTTTAGCGCAGGTCCTTTAAGGACCCGCGAGGCGGGAATTTTTAAATTGAAATGCTGCGGGGGTCTCATTCGCAGCAAGGGTTTATGTAGGGACACTTTGGGGGTCCCGATGGTGGGTTAATTTTAGGTGAGGGGGGGTACTTGAAGTACCCCTGCAGCAGGGGTTAACTATTTAACTGCTGCCGGGGTCCCGATTGGGACCACACAGCAAGGAGTGATACTGGGAGCCATTGGGATTTCTTTTGGGAGCAGGAGGGAGATTAAGTGGCCGGAGGGGGGTCTTTATTGCTGCTGCGGCAGCATTTGTAAGGGCTTTTAATGCCTTTGGGGGTCCTATTTGGAACCCGCTTTATTCTGACACACATTTGCCTGTTGCGGGTTTGGAAGCCAGTGCATCCTTGGGGATTCATAGTAATTTAATAGCTAGATTAGAACATAACAGTTAGGGACTTGACAGATCAAAGGATTTGCGGGCTGCGAAGTTCCATGGCCCGTAGGCATTTTTTGGCCGTCCTGCATCTTAACCCGCAAGTCATCTGCGGGAAGGTTTAAGAGGTTAATTTAATAGCAGTAGGTCTTACGGGCTACAATATGGGCTTTATTTTAACACATAACCCAAATTTAATAGGGCTGTTTATTTTACATGCCTGGGAATTAAACTATGTAGAGCCTGGCTGATCATGTTATCATACTTTTATCAGCTACTCAATATTGACGTAATAATACCATATTGGTCCAAATATAAGCCGCACCTTTTTTCTGATTTTTGAGTTTGCCAGTTACAGGGTCGACTTATATTCGCGACCGTAACAAAAACACTGCCGTTTTGCGAGTTACGTGTGCGGCTTCTATTCGTGAACGTAAAATTTCGATTTGCGCAATTGGGACTTAAGGGTGCCGATTTGCGTGCTTGAGACTGAGGTATTGTAGCAATTGAATAGCGATTTACGGTTTTAGTGATTCTAACATCCTGTAAGGCCTGTAACCTGCAAAAAAAGATTACGGTACTAATTAGAAAGCCTGTCTCTTGCAATGGCTGATCACTTGGAGAGAGTCTTTTTCTCTCCGATTTTAAGGATGCGGCTTAAATTTGAGTACTATCTTTTTTCTATGTTTTCCCCTTTAATTTTACAGGTGCGGCTTATATGCGGGTGCGGCTTATATTCGGACCAATACGATACATGCACACTCACACACTTATAAGGAAAAAAGAGGATTCGTTTGTGGGTCTATTAAGAACATACATGAGGAATTTCTTATAATGTCCTGAAATGGATATACAAACACACCTCTATATTAGCCATAATATATATATATATATATATATATATATATATATATATATAAATACAGTGCCTTGCAAAAGTATTCACCCCCTTGACATTTTTCATGTTTTGTTGCCTCACAACCTGGAATTAACATGGATTGTTTGACGATTTGCATCATTTAATTTATAGAACATGCCACAACTTTGAAGATGTTTTTTATTTTTTATTTTATTGTGAAGTAAACAACAAATAGGGCAAAATAATTATATATATATTGAATGTTAAATAATACTACACTAACAACTAACAAAAAATAAAATTTATAAAATATATAAATATATGTGCATAGACAATATAATGTGATACAATTAATAGCAGTCCAGATCCCAGAGTATGAAAATATTATAAGTTGGGATTTAAAGTGTTATAAGTGTCAGAAGACTAAGAAGATGGTGGCAATGAGTAAATTAGGAATGGCAATGAAAAAAAAAATGTGCGAGAAAATAAATAAAGTCGTATGAGAATGTTTAAAAATATAAGAAGTGGAGGAAAAAAGCAATTAGTGACAACAAAGGGAGAGGGGGGTGACATACAGTGCCTTGCAAAAGTATTCACCCCCCCCCCCCCCCTTGGCATTTTTCATGTTTTGTTGCCTCACAACCTGGAATTAACATGGATTGTTTGAGGATTTGCATCATTTAATTTACAGAACATGCCCACAACTTTGAAGATGTGTTTTTTTTTTATTGTGAAGTAAACAACAAATAGGACAAAATAACAGAAAAAATCAATGTGCATAACTATTCACCCCCCTAAAGTCGATACTTTGTAGAGCCACCTTTTGCGGCAATCACGGCTCCAAGTCGCTTTGGATAAGTCTCTATGAGCTTGCTACATCTTACCACTGGGATTTTTGCCCATTTCTCCTTGCAAAACTTCTCCATCTCCTTCAAGTTGGATGGTTTGTGCTTGTGAACAGTAATCTTTAAGTCTGACCACAGATTTTCTATTGCATTGAGGTCTGGGCTTTGACACTTTAGCAGTGTGTTTGGGGTCATTGTCCTGCTGGAAGGTGAACCTCCGTCCTAGCCTCAAATCACACAGAGTGGTACAGGTTTTGCTTAAGAATATCCCTGTATTTAGCACCATCCATCTGTCCCTCAACTCTGACCAGTTTCCCAAGTCCCGGCTGCTGAAAAACATCCCCACAGCATGATGCTGCCACCACCATGTTTCACTGTGGTGATGGTGTTCTTTGGGTGATGTGATGTGTTGGGTTTGCACCAGACATCGTTTTTTCTTTGATGGCAAAAAAGTTCAATTTTAGTCTCATCAGACCAGAGCACCTTCCTCCATACATTTTGGGAGTCTCCCACATGCCTTTTCGCAAACTCAAAACGTTCCATTTTGTTTTTTGCTGAAAGTAATGGCTTTCTTCTGGCCACTCTACCATAAAGCCCAACTCTATGGAGTGTACATCTTATTGTCATCCTATGTACAGATACTCCAGTCTCTGCTGTGGAACTCTGCAGCTCCTCCAGGGCTACCTTAGGTCTCTGTGCTGCCTCTCTGATTAATGCCCTCCTTGCCCGGTCCGTGAGTTTTGCTGGGCGACCGTCTCTTGGCAGGTTTGCTGTTGTGCCATGTTCTTTCCATTTTGCTATGATAGATTTTATGGTGCTCCTGGGGATCATCAAAGATTTGGATATTTTTTTATAACCTAACCCTGACTTGTTTGAAGAGTTTCTTGGTCTTGCCATAAGGCCCAACTCTATGGAGAGTACGGCTTATTGTCGCCCTTTGTACAGATACTCCAGTCTCTGCTGGGGAACTCTGCATCTCCTCCAGGGTTACCTTAGGTCTTTGTTCTGCCTCCTTGCCCTGTCCGTGAGTTTTGGTGGGTGGCCATCTCTTGGCAGTTTGCTGTTGTGCCATGTTCTTTCCATTTGGTTATGATAGATTTGATGGTGCTCATGGGGATTATCAAAGATTTGGATATTTTTTTAATAACTTAACCCTGACTTGTACTTCTCCACAACATTGTCCCGTACTTATATGGAGAGTTCCTTGGTCTTCACGGCAGTGTTTGGTTAGTGGTGCCTCTTGCTTAGGTGTTGCAGCCTCTGGGGCCTTTCAAAAAAGGTGTGTATATGTAATGATAGATCATGTGACACTTAGATTGCACACAGGTGGACATCATTTCACTAATTATGTGACATCTGAAGGTAATTGGTTGCACCAGATCTTTTTATGGGCTTCATAACAAAGGGGGTGAATACATACACACATGCCAATTTTGTTAAAATGTCAGGTTTCTGTGTCTTAAAAAAATGAGACAAAGCTAAATCATTTCAGAACTTTTTCCACCGTTAATGTGACCTGTAAACTGTACAACTCAATTGAAAAACAAACTGAAATCTTTTAGGTAGAGGGAAGAAAAAATCTAAAAATAAAATAATATGGTTGCATAAGTATGCACACCCTTAAACTAATACTTTGTTGAAGCACCTTGTGATTTTATTACAGCACTCAGTCTTTTTGGGTATGAGTCTAG
Organism: Discoglossus pictus; assembly: GCA_027410445.1. Lineage (NCBI taxonomy): Eukaryota > Metazoa > Chordata > Amphibia > Anura > Alytidae > Discoglossus > Discoglossus pictus. The sequence goes on along the minus strand of CM050165.1, from coordinate 12,847,890 downwards.
CAGCATGGCACATTTTGACTTGGCAAGATTTGCCCACTCTTCTTTGCAAAAACACTCCAAATCTGTCAGAATGGGAGGGCATCTCCTGTGCACAGCCCTCTTCAGATCACCCCACAGATTTTCAATCGGATTCGTGTCTGGGCTCTGGCTGGGCCATTCCAAAACTTTAATCTTCTTCTGGTGAAGCCATTCCTTTGTTGATTTCGATGTATGCTTTGGGTCGTTGTCATGCTGAAAGATGAAGTTCCTCTTCATGTTCAGCTTTCTAGCAGAAGCCTGAAGGTTTTGTGCCAATACTGACTGGTATTTGGAACTGTTCATAATTCCCTCGATCTTAACTAAGGCCCCAGTTCCAGCTGAAGAAAAACAGCCCCAAAGCATGATGCTGCCACCACCATGCTTCACTGTGGGTGTTCTTTTGGTGATGTGCAGTGTTGTTTTTGCACCAAACATATCTTTTGGAATTATGGCCAAAAAGTTCAACCTTGGTTTCATCAGACCATAACACCTTTTCCCACATGCTTTTGGGAGACTTCAGGTGTGTTTTTGCAAAATGTAGCCTGGCTTGGATGTTTTTCTTCGTAAGAAAAGGCTTTTGTCTTGCCACTCTACCTCATAGCCCACACATATGAAAAATATGGGAGATTGTTGTCACATGTACCACACAGCCAGTACTTGCCAGATATTCCTGCAGCTCCTTTAATGTTGCTGTAGGCCTCTTGGTAGCCTCCCAGACCAGTTTTCTTCTCGTCTTTTCATCAATTGTGGAGGGAGTTCCAGTTCTTGGTAATGTCACTGTTGTGCCATATTTTCTCCACTTGATGATGACTGTCTTCACTGTGTTCCATGGTATATCTAATGCCTTGGAAATTATTTTGTACCCGTCTCCTGACTGATACCTTTTAACAATGAGATCCCTCTGATGCTTTGGAAGCTCTCTGTGGACCATGGCTTTTGCTGTGGGATGCGACTAAGAAAATTTCAGGATAGACCGACTAGAGCAGCTGAACTTTATTTGGGGTTAATCAGAGGCACTTTAAATGATGGCAGGTGTATGCTGACTCCTATTTAACACGATTTGGAATGTGATTGCTTAATTCTGAACACAGCTACATCCCCAGTTATAAGAGGGTGTGCGGACTTATGCAACCACATTATTTAAATTTTTTATTTTTCTTCTCTCCACCTAAAAGATTTCAGTTTGTTTTTCAATTGAGTTGTACAGTTTATAGGTCACATTAAAGGTGGAAAAAGTTCTGAAATGATTTATCTTTGTCTCATTTTTTTTACAGCACAGAAACCTGATATTTTAACAGGGGTGTGTAGACTTTTTATATCCACTGTATATATCACATATTATAATTGTCGAACTACGAGACGTAGTCACGCTTTGCAGGCGCTCATTGATTGAGAGCGTCACGAAGTGAGGCAAGCCGTTAACTCGCAGCACTTAGGCGATATGCCCGTAAGGCGCTCATCGGCTGCGAGCCTCGCTTAGCGAGGCGAGCCTTTTAAGGCACTAAAACTCGCAGCACAGCAGTAAGCCAAAAGCGCTCATTGCCTGCGAGCCTCACATAGCGAGACGAGTAGTTAAAGCACTACAACTCCCAGCACTTGGTGAAGACCTTGCTTTTGCATAGAAGTTCACTAACTAAACACTTCTGTAAAAAAAATATGCTGTGTGCTTATATAGAGACCTATTCAATTACCCGATTCGCAATTTAATAAGGCTGTTAGGCTGTAACGAATATGCAACTTATAAAAAAAAACATTACGAAATGCGGGAGTTAGAAAAAAAAAATTGATGTCGGAAAAATACGAAGTTAACGGGCAAACTGCGAGAAACAAAAAATACACACAAAAAACATCACACACAGCACAGGGGAGCAGCCAGGACGTCTGGGAGTGAGGTGGACTGCGAATTGAAGTCGATTTTCAAGAGTTTTCTGGTCTGATGAGACTGAGGCCTTTCAAAAAAAGAGTATGTATACAGTGCCTTGCAAAAGTATTCACCCCCTTTAACTTCTTACCTTTTTTGTTACAGTACAGCCTTAAGTTCAATGTTTTGTTAATCTGAATTTTATGTGATGGATCAGAACACAATAGTCTAAGTTGGTGAAGTGAAATGAGAAAAATATATACATAAAACTATTTTTTAGAAATAGAAAACAGAAAATTGGCATGTACGTATGTATTCACCCCCTTTGTTATGAAGCCCATAAAAAACTCTGGTGCCACCAATTACCTTCAGAAGTCACATAATTAGTGAAATGATGTCCACCTTTTTGCAATCTAAGTGTCATATGATCTGTCATTACATATACACCTTTTTTGAAAGGCCCCAGAGACTGCAACACCTAAGCAAGAAAAAAGATTTAAAAAATATCCAAATCTTTGAGGATCCCCAGGAGCACCATCAAATCTATCATAACCAAATGGAAAGAACATGGCACAACAGCAAACCTGCCAAAAGACGGTCGCCCGCCAGAACTCATGGACTGGGCAAGAAGGGCATTAATCAGAGAGGCAGCACAGAGACCTAAGGTAACCCTGGAGGAGCTGCAGAGTTCCACAGCAGAGACTGGAGTATCTGTACATAGGACGACAATCAGCCGTACGCGCCATAGACCTGGGCATAGACCTGAGTGTCCAGAAGAAAGCCATTGCTTTAAGCAAAAAACAAAATGGCACGTTTTGAGTTTGTGAAAAGTCATGCGGGAGACTCCCAAAATGTATGGAGGATGTTGCTTTTCGTCTGATGAGACTAAAATATAACTTTCCCACACATCACCCAAAGAACACCGGGACTGGGAAACTAGTCAGAGTTGAGGGAAAGATGGATGGTGCTAAATACAGGGATATTCTCGAGCAAAACCTGTACCACTCTGTGCGTGATTTGAGGCTAGGACGGAGGTTCACCTTCCAGCAGGACAATGACCCTAAACAAACTGCTAAAGGGGCCGCATTTGCGGTGGTGGAGCATCCCATGTCGGCTGTGTTTGTCCACAAATGCGGACCCTCGCTAAGCGAGGGGCCACATTTGCAGTGGTGGAAGGTTCAACGTCGGCTGTGAACACGCACAACTTAAAAAAAAAACCTCAAAGGCGCCTCACACGCGGTTAACACACATACGCACAACGTAGAAAAAAATCAACTGCGTCGTACACGTAAAAAACAACTGCGTCCCTCGCAAAAAAAATACAGCCGCCTTGCAAAAAAAATTACTACCGCGAAACGACCCATTCCCAAGACGCAAAATCGTCCGAAAACAGCGCGCATGAAAACTTCAGAAACACAAGAAATAAACACAACGAACACATAAAAAGCTTACTTACAGCAAGGGGGGGGCATCCGGCACCTCGAAAAGTTAATTTACACGTCCATTTAAGTAAAAAAAAACAAGTTTAAACTGCCGAAAATCACCTAAGCAAGAGAAAAAATGGCCGCCGAGCAAAACGAAAACGAGGCTTCAGACGTAACTATACTACAGTGACTCGCAAAACTGAAACACATACTATGCGGCACGTACCACACTGATATTAACCACCATTTTGAAAACTACTACGCATAAAATGGCGGATGGAACGCAAATTGTAATTTGGAACGCAAATAGCGCATGGGTATTGTGTTCTAATGGTCTGAGGCACTTGAAAGTTTATAAATACTGCCTACTTTCCAGAAAATTCTACATTTCTATTAAGGTGATGAACCGAGTGACTGGATAGTTAACTCCTGCTGTTACTTGAGAAGATAATTGTTTCCTAATTTCCTACTTTACATTGTGCAAATTACAACTGAGAGGTAAGCTATAATATATTACATTTTATTATCAAGACAGGACAAAAAAAAACAACTTTAACTATTAAAATATGATTCATGTATAGTCATATGTGACACGCACATATATGTGTCTCATGTATAGTGACATCTGACACGCACATTGATGTGTGTAGGCCGTAAAACAAACTAATGTTAATTGAAACTAATTAAAGAAGTATATTTAAATGACATTAATTTATTGCAATTCAATATATAACCTAAAGCTCAATCTTTCTCCTTTTTTTTAATATTCAAACAGACTCTGCATCAATAGCGTCACTCAAGAAATTGCACCGTGCATTGTGAACCAGAATCCCTTTTAAAGAACACAAAGAAAGAAGAAGTAAGATAGAAAAATACATTACATGCTGAAAAAGACCATGCTTTGCTAAATCAAAAAGAAGAAATATACAATTAACCATTTCACTTTCTTTTTCAAACAGACACTACAAGAAGACCGGCAGATTAAGATTGGCAGGAGGGGACCCTCTGTCATTCGACACTTCAATCAAGGTAAAGTATAACAAGTAGAAAAAATAAAGGAACTATATATGTTTAATGGCCGCCAATATAACAAATGCAGCAACCAAAAAGTGGTGAACACAAAATAGGATAATGCTAAAAACATTTCCATAATATCCAAAATAGAAAAAACATTATTTTTCACTGTAGAAAAACATTTAACCTTCATAAAAAATACTAATTAAGCAAATAAAGTATGCAACATATGGTAGACACAAAATAGGATTGTACCAAAAATCACACAAACAAATAGCAAAGTAAATTAATATTCTTCTTTCATGTTTAAGAACCTATAAGCCTTACAAAGAAGCCTAAATAAGCATACCAAAAGTGGTAGACACAAAATAGGATTGGACCAAAAATCACAAAAAGACATAGCAAAGTAAATTAATATAATTTTTTTATGTTTAAGAACCAATAAGCCTTACAAAGAAGCCTAAATAAGCATACCAAAAGTGGTGGACACAAAATAAGATAACGCTAAAAACATAGCCATCATATCCAAAATAGGAAAAACATTTAATCTTCATAAAAAAGACTAATTAAGCAAATAAAGTATGCAACATATGGTAGACACAAATAGGATTGTACCAAAAATCACACAAACACAGCAAAGTAAATTAGTATTGTTCTTTACTGTTTAAGAAGCTATAGGCCTTACAAAGAAGCCTAAATTAGCATACCAAAAGTGGTGGACACAAAACAGGATAATGCTAAAAACATTGAGATCATATCCAAAATAAGAAAAACATTAATAATTACAGTAAAAAAAAAAGGATAACTGGAATATACAAATACAATTAAAGTATTTTTAAAAGGTTGCACTAAAAACAGCATAGCAGAAAAATTCACCATAACAGATACAATAGACCAAAACAATGAAATATGCTATTCATTACAAATACATTCAAATCAAATAACATTTTAATTTTTCTTTTACAACAGACACTGCGTGAAGAGCATTAGAGGAAGACTTGCAACAGCGGACCAACAAAGATTCTGCTTGAAATCACACTTCAACCAAGGTACAGTATAACAAGTAAAAAAAGAGAAAACTAAATAAACATGTTTGCTCTCCATCCATGTCAACAGAAAAAAAAAAAAAACAATAACACAGAATAATTATAACCTTTACCAAAATATTAGTGACACATTTGTCATTTACCTATTATTTGTCTTTTATGGACAACAATGTTTAACAACCAAACCCAAACTTAAATCTACACAAAAAAAAAAAAAGAAAACAGCATAGTCCACAAAAGTGTCAAAACACACACTACATAACATTTATCATTCTCAATTACCAGTCGTAATGTACAATATTAAGCATAAAACCTAAACACACACATAAAATAGAATACTACAACAAATAGTACTGACACCCCAAGAAAAAAAATATATATATATTGCCCGAACATATAAGCCTTTAAATAAAATATCAAAATACTATTATGACAACCCCCTGTAGTAAAAATTACAAAGACTAATTTTTGCCCTCTACTATGCCTGTAAGTTAAAAGTACAACAAAAAAATAAATTGCCAAAACAAAAAATATATAAATTTCAATTAATACTACACACCTACTACATGTAAAAGAAGGTATAGTGTCAGTTCCTTGAGTGTGCTATTCATGTAAGGCAAAAATTACAACCTACGACAGAAAGTAAGACCGAAAAAAAAAAAACAATTATTTAACAATACAAAGAAAGTACCGCTACAATGAACTACAAGCACATATAAACAAACTGTTGATAATAAAAAATGTAAAAAACAAGCTTAACATCTCAAACTAAACTAATTATACATTATTTTCCTTTACAGATTAACATGGCTACTAACGAGAGCAAACAAGAAAAGAAAAGACGTCAAACTAGAGAAAGACAAGAGAGATGGGCCAACCAGCAGACACCAGAGGAGAAGGAAATTCAACCAGAAAAAGAACGTAAAAGAATTGCAAGCAAAAGACTATCAGCTGCAAAAACTAAAGATACACCAAAAAAAAACTACTAAGCAAAGAAAGGATTTAGAACCTGTTCCTCAAATGTCAAATACGTATATTAATAACTAAACAACTTTCCAAACATACGCATCTCATTGCCATCATTTTTTAACGGGCAAGTCGCTAGTGTATATATATATATATATATATATATATATATATATATATATATATATATAAATTGGAGAGGGAAGTAGCCGTGAATGTACGATAATCTACGATAATGAGTATTGCAGTATACTGTGATACATTTTGTATTGGACAAACATCACTGATGGCACACTCCACTCATCTGTAAATTGGAAACCCACAGACAGATGCAGCTACCTACATAGCTCCAGTTTCCATCCCGCCCACACTTTACAAGACATCATCCATAATCAAGCTATTAGATAAGATCGCATATGGTCAAACACATGAAGATTCTGGTTTGCTCATAGGACACATATAAATTTAAGTTCAAGTTATTGTATTGTTTGTTCAAAGTTGAACTATTTTTTTCTTTATCATTTTTTCCTTTCTTTCCATTTTTTTAATATGTTATGTGCAACATTGATTTTTTAAATGTAAACTCTGTGTTATTTGCAACAAGATCTCACCCAGCATTGTTTATTGTATCAAGACAGTTATAGACCCTCTTACAACCTTTCAATTTAGAAAATAGAAAATGAAATGTGTCTTATCAGTGTCAAACAAATAATATACCCTGCATAACAAACAATTTCCTTCTTAAACATTGTACAACTTTCTTAAGCAAAATGTTTGTAACAACACTGACTTTATCTTACAATAAAGATTATTGAAACAAAAGAACACTGTCTGAATCTTTCTAAATTATCATTACCCACAAAAAAAAACACTGCCATCAAATTACCATCTGAACACCTGTTAAGGCACAAAAGAAGCTAATTCACCTCTAGTGACCCCATATATCCAGTTTTGGAGAAAATTCATAAAATAATCAAATATTTACAACCACTACTAACCGAAGATGCACAATAAAAATATATTCCCCAAATCTCCAATCCTTGCATTTAAACAACCACCAAACCTAAAACAAAAACTCGAAAATTGTCCAATGAAGAACTGAATACAAAAAATAAAACTAAACATATGACACAGCCACACATAACACCAAGACTTATAACATCAAAAGATAGTTTATGTATATAGGATATATATATAGGATATGTGCAGCTGTTCAAAATAGCACATATTAAATGTTAACAATAGTGGACTTTTAATTATTTTTACCTATAATGAGTACTCCCATGACAGGTAAAAAAATTAATAAAAATGTCATCAAATATTGAGCTGCTCATAGTTTCCCACCAGTGAACCGCGTTCATATGTAGAAGGAGTTGAACTTATAGCTGTATGTGGAGCATTGTGCTAAGATGCAATGCTAGTTGCTATATGCTAAATTAAAAAAATATATGTTTTGAGTAATGTTAGACGATGCAATAGTAGAGACTATCAGCCTTATTAAATTAAATTGTGATTCGGCAAATCGAATAGGGCTCTATATAAGCACACAGCATAGTTTTTACAGAAGTTTTTATCCAAAAGCAAGGTCTTCACTAACTAAAAACTTCTGTAAAAAAATATGCTCTGTGCTTATATAGAGACCTATTCAATTGGCCAAATTGCAATTTAATAAGGCTGTATATGTGTAAAACACACTAGCTTTATTAATTCAGAATTTAGATGCCAGTGAAACTTATTGAATATTATTGGGATAAACAGACACAATATTGCGGCCGCTCCACACATGCATGCTCTCCGATGTCTGCTCATGGATAAATCTATATGCCTTCTTTTCTAATAGCTAAACATTAACCAGGTTACTTCCTCATGAACGTCCACATGATGCCTGAGACCTGAACATTATCTTTTTGGGCATATGATGCGCTCCGTTATCGTGCACACTAAGGGCTTTCTCAACTGTGAAACGAGGTGAGCAGAAGATGAGATCACACAGAAGCAGAGAACCCACCTGAATAGACACCAGGGATGTTGCTCTGATTTTTACTATTGTTACATGAATTCATCTGTTTGTCACTTTATATAAAACATAAACATGAAGTTAAAGAAATGAAGATAACCTTGGTGTCTATTGGAAAGTGAAGCTCATAATCTGGTCTTCCATGAGGAGATATTTAGGAGTGTTCATGACTTGTAGCCTTTCAAGATCAAGGGATCGCAGTTCTAAGGTTGGCTTCTAACCCAAGATGAACCTCTAGATTGAGCAAGAATATTTTCACTGTTTGACGTGGCCTTATAACCTGAAGAAATGTCTGAGTTCTTCATGTGTAGCCGGCAGACAATGCTGGCAGTTGCCTTGTCTCTTGGCTATTTCCTATACCTGTTCCTGGGAGCCATGATATTCCAACTTCTAGAGAAACCAGCAGAAGCCACATCCAGGGATCAGTTCCAGCTGGCGAAGCTCAGGTTCCTGCAGAATTATACATGCTTGGATGTGAGAGCCATTGAACAGTTTGTACAGGTATGAGTACCATCTATACTAGCTCTGCTATTGTTACTGGGAATACAAATATGTACACCAATAACTGCTGAAAAGGACAACAAGTGTTCATTGATGCAAAACTGGAATAAAACCATTAAAATCAAGTATATGGAGAAATGAAGGCCTTTGGGAGGAAAGTATCAATTTGATCATTTTATTGTAGTGTCTTTGCTAGAATTTTGTGTTGTGAAGTTTTATTGAATAATCCCCCATGATGTGTGATGGCGACCTTTGTAGTTTGTAGGTAGCTCCCTAATCTAATGTTGGCAGGTAACGTCCATTGGAAGTCCGGGCAAAGGACCCCATAATATAAGGATTGAGAATATAGCACTATACGACAATATGGAGAATGGTACATTTGGTGTTATTTAATTACTCTGACCACACCCTTGTGCCATTTCCAATCATTATTATTTGTTACCTTACAAGCGTCTATATTTTTTCTTATTGCTAAAATGTAACGCATGAAGACATATTTGAGTAAGAAAATAAAATGGCACATTGAGATGTAATGTATTTAAAATGAGAACTATTTTTTAAATTAAATTACTATGGCATATTAATTATTATTAATTATTAGGGCATTTTAAACACTTTCTTTCTCCCTGTCTCTAAATATACACAAAATATACACAAATATACAAATAGTGTGTTGTATTTTAAAGAACTGGTGAACCAGATGCACTAAGGTGTGACGCTTTGAGCAATATCTCCAGTCAATGACAAATGTTTAAGAAGATGTAGAGTCTTCACAACTTCTTCATGGGCTCTCACCTATTGTGTTCTAAGACAACTTTGTGAATATATTGTCTGCATTTTTAAGCTTCTATCAAGGCAAGACTTGTCCAGTTCCTATGTTATTCTATGAAACTCCTTTTCAAGCTGATGAGTTGCTGAGCTGAGTGTTTGCTCCTCCACAAAACACACTTGTTTAATGAAAAAATATGTTGGAAGTGAATGTCAGTCTGAGCTATTTAGCGGGTTAAAGGAATAGAAAATCAAATCCTGATTTGCAATTTAAAGTGAGTTATATAGTCACTAAGACTGCATGGACGAAAATATGCTATATTTTGTTTTAATTTTAAAAGCATTCATCGCTCATGTGCCCACTTGCTATCTCAATTACTTAAATAAGCATGATAGATTGGACCATTTCCATCATTAGTTATATGGCTAGGCCTAGACAATTCAATAATAAACAATTAGGGAAACTTTATTTGCAAACAAAGAACTACTCCGCTTTGTAATATAATAGTATGTAGGGCATGCCATGGGTTACATGTACTCTTGATATAAATTATGCAATGAGAAAAGTATCTAATCTCACTAATATAATGCGAATGATCATGCAAGAAAAGAAAATACACATATATCACAGAAAATTCTCTGAGGAAGCTGCATTGACAGTGAAACGTACCGTTAGGTGGGCAGGCATGGAGTTAACTCCTGGCATAAGTAAGAGGGAGAGGGGGGAAAGAGACACTGGGGAGGGAGTGAGGGCAAAGAGACACAGGGGAGGGAGAGGGGGAAATGAGGCACAGGAGAGGGGTGGGAGTAGACCCAGGGGAGAGAGAGGGGGGAGACACAAAGGAGAGGGAGAGGGGAAAAATGGGAGGGAGAGGGGTAAAGGATGTACAGGAGAGGGAGAGGAGGGAAAAAGAGACATGGGAGACACAGGGGAGGGAGAGGGGGAAAAGGAGAGGAAGAGGGGGAAAGGATGTACAGGAGAGGGAGAGGGGGGAAGAGACACAGGGGAGGGAGGGGTTGGAAAGTGGGGGAGAGACACAGGGGAGGGAGATGGAAGAAGAGACACAGGGGAGGGAGATGGGAGAAGAGACACAGGGGAGAGAGAGGGGAAGAGACACAGGGAGGGAGAGGGGGAAGAGAAACAGGGAAAGGGAAAGATGCGAAGGAGGCACATGAGAGGGGGAGACACAGGGGAGGGAGAGGGGGGAAGAGACACAGGAGAGGGAGAGGGGGAAAAGGAGAGGGGGAAGGGTTGAAGGAGACACAGGAGAGGGGAGACTGACACAGTGGAGAAAGAAGAGACACGGGAGGGAGAGGGGGGAAGAGACACTGGGGAAGGGAGAGAGAGGAAGAGACACAGGGGAAGGGAGAGGGGGAAGAGACACAGGGAAGGGGGAGACACAGGTGAGACACAGGAGAAGGAGAGGGAAAAAGAGACCTGGGTAGGGAGAGGGAAATGAGGCACAGGGGAGAGAGAGGGGGGAAGAGACACAGAGGAAGAGAGAGGGGGAAAAGGAGACGGGGAATGAAGAAACAGGGAAGGGAGGGGGAGGAGACACAGGGGAGGGAGGGGGGACGAGACACTAGTTAATAATAAAATGTAGTGTCTAGGCACATCAGCACAACCACCTGGGCGAAGCTCACCCAGGTGGGAAACTCTGATATACTGTATTTGTTTCAGAAAAGTAATGGTTTATTTTTAGCCTCCTGTTTTCGATAACATTCACCCTTCAATACTTATTGACATTGCTCCTCTCTAGTTTTCCTTTTTCCTCTTGACCTTTAAAATAGCAGCACGTTTGACTGGGTGACATCTGATATGCTGTTTGAATACATAGACCATGTATACTGCCCCCTGGGTAACAGCTCTAGGCCCACTGGAGTAAGATGTTGCTCTTGGTTGCCTCAGCTCAGATTAATTAGTCAGGTGAGAGGATGTCCCCCAATTATCACAAATAACTCTCCTCCCTGTTCCATTGGATCTTCTGGCACATGACTTGTCCCTGCTGCTGTTTTGTAGGTTACGTTGTACACTAAGTCCTTTTTCACCATGGTTTACCTGTCCAGTGCATACTCTGTCTCAGAGGGCTACAATATAATCAACTTAATCCACCAATTATGCCACCAAATTGTAGATACCTAGGGCTGTCAACTACAGGTTTTTCTCTTGTGGTTCTTAGTTATAATAGCCTTCTAATCTGCTGTACATTTTCCTGTGATATTATCAGTCATGCATTCCATATTTTGGACCATCCTTAATGTGAGCCCTCGGTACATCCCTAAATGCATCCTGTGCCTACACTATACTACCCCTATACATCTTGATCACATACCCCATATGTTCAAACTCACAATATGCAATCTGTGTGCACCCCATGCATTATGTTTTTATCCCATGTGTTCAGATTCTTAATGTGCCCACCATATCCTTTCTGTGTCCCAGGTTTTCCCAAGTTTCACTCAAATGTCCTAAGTCTACTCCCATTCAACGGAAAAAAAATGTCGCCTAATGTGTGGTACGCGTCTGTGGCTGATTTGGCATCCTTGTTCTTGGATCGCGTCCGTCTTTTTCGGAAAATCCGTAGGTGTTTGGTGGTGTTTTGCGTCTTTAGAGTCCTGTAGCCTCGTTTTCGTTTTTTTTCGGCAGACATTTTTTCTCTAGCTTAGGGGATTTTCGGGTGTCTAAACTCTTGTATTTCGACATTGAGTGGTAACTTCAGTTTTCGAGGTCCTGAGTGCCCCCCCTTGCTGTGGGTAAGCTTTTTATGTATTTGTTGTGTGCATTTATTGTGTTTTTAATGTTTTCATATGCGTGGTTTTTCGGGCGGTAAGGTCGTATTTTTGCAAAGTCGTAATGTTTTTTTTGTAAGTCCTGCGTCTCGTATTTGTTTCTCGTAAGTCCGTAAATTTTGCGAGGTCCGTAGTTGCTTGCAAGGAGCACCCTTGGCGCCTTTGGCACTCCATGCCAGCAACTGCGGCCCTCACTTCGCGAGCCCGCAGCGTTAGCAACAACCCGCATGCTCACAATTATATATGTGATAAGTAATACAATTATTTGCCTCTCTGCAAGATCCTTGCTAAATAATCAATAACACTGATATATAATATCTAGAAAATATCTAAATTATCTAAAATAATATTCTTTGAAAATTGATTATTGCGCTGTAAATATTTGACTTCACGCATGTGTATTGAGTCCCTAGTAGTGATCAGAGGGTTACCATTATACTTTATCTTTTCAACTTGTATTAAATTCCTGATTTTTTTTAAATTAGTTTCTTTTTTTAGGTTCCCCCTGCTTATATTGCTCTTATCAAATTTGCTGAGTAACCTAATTGGGGAGATCTTATGCGCGATGTACAGAATACAGAATTCCTTCAAGGCTTTAAAATGTGTTTACTATACCGATTTTACTGTTTCGCCATCAATATTTAATCATTTAATCTCCAAAAATAGAATTGTCCCCATTTTAGAGTGAAATAGTTGGGAATATATGTCATGATAGTGTCGCATTTGCACACTCTCAGTCCTTTGCAAGGCCAGCTTGTGTGTATACTGTCTGTACTTTCTTTATTTCACAATTGTGTCTTTGTTGAAAATAATTACAACGGTCACTTATTTTATTCTTATGTACATCAGTTGTTTGCAGTCCCAGAAGAGCTAATAATCTAATATTGCCCAAGGTACCAAAACAGTAAATGGTTTCTTGATGGTAACAAAAACAAACATGGTGGTCAGGTCGGTTATTGCATCTTCTGACTGCTCCTTACAGACTGTTCTGTTTCTGCAGTGTCAGGATGCCATGGAACAAGGCTCACGGCCAAGAGTTCACTCTTTGTATGTTTACTTCTCTGATTCACGGACTTCAAACACTAAGCTGGCATTATGTTTCGATAAAACTTAATATTGTCTGATACAATAAGATTAAAAGTCTCTGAAAGTCATTACTGGCATTTGTCCGCCAAAGTGCTGACCTTTCATTTAATCAAACTCTTCCGGCTGCCTAAGAGGGTTATTTGCCACAATTTCTCTACCAAATGGTTGTTCATCTTTGTTTCTTGCAAATTCAGTTTACTTAGGAAGTTAAAAGATGTCTTCCATGACTACCTTACTTGTGTGGAGACCTATAGTACCAAGCACATGCAATATACTGCAAAATCTGAACAACCAATAAGGTGTGCCACTAACTTGCCAATATTTTTGTATTATTCATGATGTTATTTTTAAAATGGCCTCCGTGCACTAGCAGTTTGTTGCTGTTTTTTCACATAACCAGAAACCATTATTTTGCCACATGGTGAAGACGAGGCCTCTATCTATATGTGCAGATCAGTTACATTATTTCTGGAAGTATAATCTATCTCTCAATATACACTGGCGAAACGAATCATCTGTAAACATATTTATTTAATTAAACGTGCACTCTACAGATATATGGAGTCCTTTTCATTAAAGCATTTGGTGTAACTTACCCTGTAGACTTAATTGAGCATGTGACTTACATTATCTTTCAATGAGGATGACATTGTGCTGATACTGGCTGAGATGACTGTCGCTTGGCGTCAACACTGCTGACATATAGCTGCCCCTAGCCAACGGACAAGGACTGGAGTGCCCTATACAGATATTCTCTCCAGATCTCCCTAGTATAGCATAGCATACATTATTAGTGATACCATATATATGTAATGTATGGCTCACACAGACTTACCATTCAGGAAGAGATGGACACATGTGAAACTCTCCTTGTCTAGCGATATGTCACTGGCCAGCGAAAGGGTTGTATGCTGTATAATTTCAACCTTAACCCATTAGGCTTTTCCAGCTCAGCCAACCAGATCCATGGGTTCTGTCCACTATTTCCAATCCCTCAGATTGAAGCACATTCCCTAATAGCTATACTGTGTCATATACGGGCATCGGAAGTCCCCCTGGTTTCCCTCCTATTAGTGGATCACTATATCTAGTAGCAATGAAAGCTTGGTCCTCCACAGGTCCAATCGTACATAGCAGGGCGTGAACATGATCAATTAAACTACCGATTTAGAAACCGCCAATAGAAAATGAGACCATCATCATTCGGTCAGTAAAACATGGAGGTTACATGTCAATCAATTAACTTTTAAAGATATGATATGTGATGGGACTCCCAAAACCTCAAAATAATAAAAATGAATGCCGATACTGTTCTACTCCATGTGGGTGGGCTGATATGTATTAACTCATTGATTCCCGAGATCGATATAACTCTGAATTGAAACATAAAAAAAATATTTTGATTGTCGATTCCTCGCTTTCCCCGTCATTTACAGTGAAGTAGTGATTTTTTTATTTGCATTTACAGTGCTACGGACATGTCTTTAACCCATCTGGTACCCGTAGGATTTTCTTCTACATTTGCCATTTACAGGTGTGAAAACATTTGCAGGCTTGAAGAATTGTGGCAATTGAATAGCGATTTGCGATTTTAGCGATCATAACTTTTACAGACGGGAAAGATCAAAGGCTTTGATGGGCTGTAAGTTTCGGTTTTAACAACCACAAGGATTTCAAGCCCGTAACATGTAGGCCATTTGCGGCTCGCAAAAAAAAGCCAATTGAATAGAAAAATAACTTACAGCCTCAATTACAGGCTCCAGTAACTTACAATTTCTCAATTGAATGAGGCTCAAAGTCTCTAGATATACAGCCTCATCCAATCGAGGGTTCGGGAGATCCGGGCTTTGTAAATGGAGCCCGTAACTTATTTTGCTATTCACTTTGCGTCTTTTTGCAGGCTCCAATTGGGTTACGGACTCCGGCCTCTGATTCATTACGATTCATTGCGATGGTTACCATTGCAAGTTAATGCCCCACCAAGCCTTTGATCTTTCATGGCCGGAAAACTAGAATCGCATATTGCTATTCAATTGCTCCGATTCCCCCTCTCTAACCACACCGCCAAGGACGCAAATGTCAAAAATCAAACCACAAGTTAGGACTCGCAAAGGGCTTAAAGCAATTTAAATGCAAAAACAAAATCAATGCTGTGCTTTTATTAGAAGGGAAAGTGATGTTAAGTCTTAGAATTAATAGCACAAGACTCTCAAGCTCACAAATCGGCCCAGAAAAATACTTTATTTCATGTGTGATTTCTTTGTTATATTGATCCTGGCAATCAATGTGTTAATACATATAATGTAATTTGCATGTGATAGTATATCATATTTACGATTTAATCGATGTTGCTATGCATCTGGAATGTGGGTCAGATCGCAATCCATAATTAAAGCCTGTAGGACTTTGAAATCCAACCTCCATTTCTCATTGATGTAATGATGACGTTTCCATTGGCTGTGTCTATCTATGGAGTTACGGCCTTGACTAATTTATCTGTTCAAGTTTGCAAATGCTACATACAAGGGCATGGATTCCGAATATCGCTATCGCCTCCTAACTTGCGGCCTTGCCGAATTGAATAGCATTGTAACTTGAGCGCCCTGCAGGCCAGCAGGAGGCCCACAGACATACGGCCTATACTCCATGACTTGCGTCCTCCGAATTGAATGAGGCTCATGATATCCAAATGTTACAAAATATTGTCCATCCAGACATTAATTCAGAAGGACATTTTATACAGAACTCTAAAGGTGATTCTAAGCATAGCAACTTGTCAAAGGTTATTAAAATGTGTGCACTCAAACCTGGTGGAGAGGAGTCCAATACATAGTATTTAACAAAGAAGGTGACATCAAAGCTTACATATATTATTGTCCATTAGGTAAGACAGTGGAAGGAAGATATGGCCCTTATTCAATTGTGATTTGGCCAATTGAAAGGGTTCTATATAGGCACACAGCATATTTATTTTTACAGAAGTTTTTAGTTTGTGAACTTGTATCCAAAAGCAAGGTCTTCACTAATTAAAAACTTCTGTAAAAAAAATGCTCTGTGCTTATATAGAGCCCTATACAATTGGCCAAATCGCAATTGAATGAGGCCCCATGGCTTAACATGAGATGCCAACCTAACTATAGACTTGTATACAGTGCCTTGCAAAAGTATTCACCCCCTTGGCATTTTTCGTGTTTTGTTGCCTCACAACCTGGAATCAAGATGAATTGTTTGATGATTTGCATAATTTAATTTACAGAACATGCCCACAACTTTAAAGATGTTTTTTTTTTTTTATTGTGAAGCAAACAACGAATAGGACAAAATAACAGAAAAAGTAAATGTACATAATTATTCACCCCCTAAAGTCAATACTTTGTAGAGCCACCTTTTGCGGCAATCACAGCTCCAAGTCTCTTTGGATAAGTCTCTATGAGCTTGCCACATCTTACCAGTGGGATTTTTGCCCATTCCTCCGTGCAAAACTGCTCCAGCTCCTTCAAGTTGGATGGTTTATGCTTGTGCACAACAATCTTTAAGTCTGACCACAGGTTTTCTATTGGATTGAGGTCTGGGCTGTGACTTGGCCATTCCAACACATTTACATGTTTCCCCTTAAAGCACTCAAGTGTTGCTTTAGCAGTGTGTTTGGGGTCATTGTCCTGCTGGAAGGTGAACCTCCGTCCTAGCCTCAAATCACGCACAGAGTGGTACAGGTTTTGCTCAAGAATATCCCTGTATTTAGCACCATCTATCTTTCCCTCAACTCTGACCAGTTTCCCAGTCCCGGCCGCTGAAAAACATCCCCACAGCGTGATGTGATGTGTTGGGTTTGCACCAGACATAGCGTTTTCTTTGATGGCCGAAAGGTTCAATTTTAGTCTCATCAGACCAGAGCACCTTCCTCCATACATTTTGGGAGTCTCCCACATGCCTTTTTGCAAACTCAAAAGGTGCCATTTTGTTGTTTTTTGATGAAAGTAATGGCTTTCTTCCGGCCACTCTGCCATAAAGCCCAACTCTATGGAGCGTATGGCTTATTGTTGTCCTATGTACAGATACTCCAGTCTCTGCTGTAGAACTCTGCAGCTCCTCCAGGGTTGCCTTAGGTCTCTGTGCTGCCTCGCTGATTAATGCCCTCCTTGCCCGGTCCGTGAGTTTTGGTGGGCGGTCTTCTCTTGGCAGGTTTGCTGTTGTGCCATGTTCTTTCCATTTGGTTATGATAGATTTGATGGTGCTCCTGATGATCATTAAAGATTTGGATATTTTTTCATAACCTAACCCTGACTTGTTCTTCTCAACAACATTGTCTCTTACTTGTTTGGAGAGTTCCTTGGTCTTCATGGCAGTGTTTGGTTAGTGGTGCCTCTTGCTTAGGAGTTGCAGCCTCTGGTGCCTTTCAAAAAAGGTGTGTATATGTAATAACAGATCATGTGACACATAGATTGCACACAGGTGGACATAATTTCACTAATTGTGTGACCTCTGAAGGTAATTGGTTGCACCAGAGCTTTTTATGGGCTTTATAACAAAGGGGGTGAATACATATGCACATGCCAATTTTCTGTTTTATATTTCTAAAAAATAGTTTTATGTAAATATTTTTCTCATTTCACTTCACCAATTTAGACTATTGTGTTCTGATCCATCACATAAAATTCAGATTAACAAAACATTGAACTTAAGGCTGTAATGTAACAAAATAGGTAAAAAGTCACGGGGGTGAATACTTTTGCAAGACACTGTAACTATTCTAGCAGCACATTTTTTTTTCACTTTTTCCCCAGAGAAATATAACCACTGTATGAAGTTCAGGTTGTATGAAAATGATACCAAGGGATTTCAAGTAATTAGAGAATTCACTTCTGTTTGAATCTTCAGAATCATCAGGTAACAATAAATACTGAATCAGATGTAAACATAGTAAAGAAGTTGTGCAGAAATCCAGAAGTGAAGGCAACCATGCCTGTAGGAAATTGTAATATAAAATGTTTCATGGTCATGAACCACTGGTGAAAATGTCATCTCCTGAAGTATGGCCAAAACTTACATTATCACCTATCAGCATAAAGGCATTGTAGAGATTTTAAAGACTCTCTTTGTTTATAGACAATTCCATCTTGTCTGGCTTCAAAAGTATTTGGTACCCTGTAGACTGTGTGTTTATAGTATTTATCAGTGACGAGGGGAGAGAGGGGATTTTTTGCCCCATACATTTTATTGACATTTCTATGAGTACAATATTAAAATCAGCCGGGTAAGAGTATGTACAGATATTTTATACTGGCAAAATGTGTCCAATAAATATTCTAGCATTTTTCTACAATGTTAAGTCTGTATAACCAAGAAGCGTCGAGAAAAGGTCCATATTAAGATTTGTCTGCATTAAATGTGATGTTATTTAGAAAACATCCTACCGGAATTCTAGTCCCTTTTTTATGCCAGCCTTTCCAAGAAGTATTATTATCTGATAAACCCGTATGGTTGATAATAATGTACCATCTATGGATAAATGCGTAATCATTTTCCTTAATCCTAACACATATAGAGCTTGTGTTTAAAATGTTACAAATACAATTCCATGTATGTGATGATACTAATATGAAATAATCCATAGTATACTGTAGTTATCTTATTCATCTTGCTTGTATTTATCATGAAGTTTAGGAATCAACCACTTCTTGGTCATGTCATTTATGCAGTCTTAGCGGAAATTCTCAAAGTCTCTGTTCTAACTCTGCACACTTTATTTGTTATTGGTGCGAGAACTTGCTTTACTTTATTGTATTTGAATATCTGTACTTTTGGTTTTATATATATATATATTTTTTTTTTTCTTAATTAATTCCTCTTGTGTCAATAGTTTGTGACTATAAACCATAATATTATATATATATATATATATATATATATATATATATATATATATATATATAATTTGAAATACCTTTCTCTTTCCAATTACTGAACAATAAAACAAGAAATCCTACTGTAATGTTTTTGCAAAAATTGGGCTAAGAAGAATTATTTTATTAAGTTAAAATTTACGATTAATCTTATCCCACATGTGAGTAGTGGCTTTTTTTAAAAATTGTAGTCAGCCATTAGTACATTAATACATTAAATAATGGATATATTATTAACTGTTGTTTTTCCAAAAATATCCCGTCTCCTTCCTCTTCTTTTGATTTCCCAGCAGTGATATAAAACAATTGTGCAAAATAAAAATATAATTCATGTTTTTTAATACCCAGTCCTCACATGTCAACTGTCATATGCATAATGGCTGATGATATTCTCACCCTTTTACCATCCTTTATGGGAACATCCACTGGAAGGGCTCTAAACAGATATAACACTCATACTTTTGCTAATTCACATCTGTATGAAGGATCTTATGTCTTATATATTTTGCTTCTCCAGATCATTATGGAAGCTTGGGAGAAAGGCTTGAATCCTAAAGGAAACTCCACAAACCCCAGCAACTGGGACTTCAGCAGCTCCTTCTTTTTTGCTGGGACTGTCATCACTACTATAGGTAAATGATATTGGCCACAATGGCTGTGGTGATCATCTGATTGACTTCATTGAGCCTTCCTACTGATCCTTCTGCTTGTAGATAGGAGGTTCTGAGTTTGATGGTCACCATCATCGCCGGACATAGCATAGGTGCATTTAGGTTTTATGCTGTCCTAGGCCATTCAAATGAATGCACCCCCATGCCCCCCCCCCCCCCATGCCCAACTTGCAGCAACTCCTTTCTATATTTCCAATCATAATTTTATGTATGTCAGAAAGTATCAAATACACTTATATCACTATATATAGACATTTCTGTGCATATACAGACACTCTGCTGCCCCCGAAAACGTTCTGCCCTAGGCCAAGGCCGTGTGGGCTTATGCAGAAACACACCCCTGGGACATATGTAATTTAAACTAGGCCATGGAAAATGTTTTAATGTCATGGAATATGATCTCATATAGACTGTAAATAATTAGATCTATGAAATGGAATTTGTCATCAATATAATTACCTTGTCATTGAATTATTAATCAAAGGTTTTTGGTTGCCTTCAAATCGTTTACATTTCTATAAAGAAAAAAAAATGGTCATTGGCATCTTAGAAGATGGTTATTTAGAGGTGACTTTCTCTAACTTCCTCCCTATGTGACCCTTTTCTTGTCATGACCATAGAACCAGTAGGACTTGTGTGGCTCTCAAAAGATCGGGAACTATGGACTTGAAATGGTTAAAATTATTTACTACAGAATTGTGCTGGTTACAGCCTTGTAATGATTAATGTTGTGTGTTGTTATATGTTGCAATGTACTGTCATCTTTAGGGATTGGATAGAGTATTTTATGTAGGGTACACTGGGAGGATGGCTACAGGTCAATGTCTATCTCATTAGGAGCTACAGAGAAGGTCTAGTGGACCTCAGAGAATAAAAGACACCAGTAATAATGTATGGTCATCTAGAGTGATGATGGAGAGGTGAGATTAATATGGAGTTAGTACAGCTTTATGAGTAACCAGATAAGCTTCCCGCTAGTCACACTGTGACAGGTGGCTTCCTCCCTGCTGGGCTGTCAAACTGGACACCCACTGGGATCGAACCCTCCGCCATTGTAGATAAGGGGCCATAGACTTCAATGGGAGTCAATGGATGTGAATTAAGCTGTCATATGGCTTAACAAGGTTGTCAACAGAACAACTGAAACATTTGTTTCAATAAACATAAGTGAACTGGGATCAAGTGGTTGTCACCGATTTCTCTTTGATCCATAGTTTGTAGCGTACCATCCATTAAGCCATGTGCTGCTATTCATGTCTATGGCCCTATTGAAGTCAATGGGCGCTGAATTGTCTGAACCACATGGAAGTCTTGGTTGGCCCCAAGAGTGTGTATTCCCCGGTCTCACCTCCCCAGTAAACATCTGAACCTCTTCAGACTCTATGTGCCGTTACTATACGAGACCCAGTAGGTATAACACTGGATACCCCAGATATAACTTGTCCCTGCCCAGAGCTACCTAAAATATCTTATCCAAGTATGTTCCATGGTAACTTGCCCCTGCATGGAGCTATCACGGGCACTGCTCTTACTAAGATAGCCACCAGAAGGGTACCCCAAGCGTACTACATTTCCACTTTAGCATCCCCTAGGGTTCCCAAATAAGGGGAACTAGGAACTTGGGGCTTATTATTGATTCAAAGGGACATGTACCTCATTATCTAAGGTGCAGGGAGTCAAGTACACTTTAAGACTTGGTGTCTCAACTATTGTTCCAATTGATTACTTCCTAGAGAGTGGTGGAGCATTGATCAATGAATAGGGGAATTAGCTTATCAGCCATTAGGCTCCTACCGGGCAGGGGGTGACCTGGGAGGGGGAAAGCATTTGATTGACAGGTAATCCTCGTGCCTCAGGTAATTGCCCAAGGATGGGGTTGTTTTGATTGGCTCTTGTTTTCCACATATATGCCGAATTGTTCCTAATAAGGTTGTGCTCTGTTTGGATACACACCAACACTGTGTGTATTTCATTCTGAGAAATCCTTACTCCGACCTGGGCGTATCTTTGCTGATCCTGCCTTGGACGCTAAGTTACAGTCGGTAACTGCTACAGATCCTGGAATCCTGTCCTGACGCTGGTGCTCTTGGGGGAAGGTGTTCAGTAGCAGATCTTGACAAGTCTGTTAAAATTGCAATAAATTCAAATTGCTAAGCATCCCATGATGTCTGTGCAGGTTTTTGAAAATTAGGATCTCTCAGCCAAATCTGTCTGCTCCGCCAATAACATTTTTCTCTCTCCTCCACAGGTTATGGTAACTTGTCTCCCAGCACAGTTGCAGGACAAGTCTTCTGTGTATTTTACGCTTTGCTCGGCATCCCGCTCAACCTGGCATTTCTAAACCAAGTGGGAAAAGGGTTAAATGGCTACCTATCAGCCCTGGGGAGATACGCACAACGGCCTGGAGGCTCCGGGGTAACTACTATAGGAATAGTTGATAGGAATGATGCAGCCCTTATGACTTTAACTTCAAGATAAACAACTCTACAGATTAGTGTTATGAAAAATGTGGATCTTTTGTGAAAAACTTACACTGATAACTGTTGTGTGGCAAATTCTGGCCTCCCTGCTGCTGCCCCATTACAGCACAGCTTTATTAGAGTCTGGGAAGATGGAGGAGCTTCAGCATAAAGATCAGGGGAAAATCAACAGCTTTCAGTGTAAGTTTTCTCACCCATCAAACAATTCTAATTTGAAATCACAATATGTTTAAAAGAGTGGGATCATTACAGCCACGTGTTACACCCCTGTAGTCCTGTATTTAATAAATACCCTATTTAATATATATTCTTTTGAAGAACTACACATGTTTTTTTTTTTTTTAGTTCTTTAGGTTAACCGGGGGGCTAATAGTAAATTTATATGCCTTGCACTGAAAAAAATGTTTTGAAGCCAAAGTCATTTGAGACTCAATGCACCATCTGCCAGCTCCAAATAAGGTCCAGCTCGGGCAGAAACATTATTCAGTTTCTCAATATTTTCCACTTACCACATGCATCCTACACTAGGGATATACAAGTTAGGTCCTGGAGAGCCACACAGGCCAGGGTTTGAGGATATACCTGCTGTGTACAGGCAAGACTAATGCTTCTTCAGGGAAACTGTGCTCGGAAAGGATATCCTTAAATCGAGGCCTGGGTGTGGCTCTCCATGGATGAACTTGCCTACACCTGATCTAAAGCATTATTGTAATCATCTAAATGATACCCGTTTATATTTCTCCTTTACTTCTCAGCATTGACCCAGCTATGCTTTGTCATCAGGTCATGAAGAAGCTGATCATGGCGTTCTTTCTCGTGGTTGGCACTCTTTTGTTCTTGGTCTTCCCTCCAATGATCTTCAGTTATGTTGAAGGGTGGAGTTACGGAGAGGGTTTTTACTTTGCCTTTATCACTCTCAGCACCATTGGATTTGGAGATTACGTATTAGGTACAAAACATGCGTCTAAACAAAAATAATTAATAATATTAATAATAATAATAATAATAAAATTCATAATCAATATTAAACTTACCACCAAAGGTCAGACTCAGCTGCTGCTGGTATCCACCCAACATAAGGTCAATGGGGAGGGAGTGACTTTGTCTACCAGGAAGCTGCTAAATTTTACAAATTATACAAATGATTAGTATAAAATGACATTGTTTCAAAATAAGAAGCACAATTATAGATGGCAATAGATAATTAAGTCATGCACTTGCTATTAAAGACTAGTTTAGGTTATGTGTATTGAGATAATCTATCCTCATTAACTGTATGCATTGAGGTGACCTGTCCACACATCGAAATGTACTTGTTTTCTCAAAGGGTTTTACCCTATAATTATCCAAACTCCCTTAAGCCTATTATGCTCATAAATTAGCATTCATTTTTAAGTTCTGGATGATGGTTAGTAAAGTGTGCATTTCTAGAAATAAGGAAATCTGTACAAATTAGGCAATTTTCAAGCTGCTAGAACTTTGCAAGCTGTCGACAGCATACATTAGCTATAAAGGAGGGATATGTAAGAAATTTAATCAGCTTCTCTACTAAAATTGCATTCTTTTAAGTCTGTTGTGCTGAGAATCAGCATGTGCTTTAAAAGAAATATGAATGAAACAAGGTGCATTTTCTGAAAGGAAGAAACTATCTATAGAGCAACGTTTGAGTGAATCGCTGAGCGTTTGGCATCCTCTCACTTGTAGGAATGTAGGATGATTGGTAAGCTGAGCAACCCGCAACACTAACATGAGGATGTCATCTAACTGTGTACCCAGAACACCCTGACGCTCGTCTCGCCATTTCACATGGCTTTGTCATAGGAAGTGGTCTTAGAGCACTAGGGTGTCCTTTTATAGCATCAAAAGTAATGAATCTTAAAATGTAATAAAAACTAAAGGAAACCATTCAGAAAATCTAATAATGTACCTGTACAACACAGGAAAATGTGGCATAATAATATTAATGTATACATGTGTTTATTCTCAAAAAGATGCATCTTTTTATTGTAGGCACATTTTCTAAATGGATGAAGCTAATTCTTTTGAAATTAAGATATTATGAAATAAAGGTCAATTAAATTAACCTTGATTTGGTATTGTTTATAATATACATAAGACATGATATATATATATATATATATATATATATATATATATATATATATATATATATATATA
This sequence comes from Discoglossus pictus, assembly GCA_027410445.1. Classification (NCBI taxonomy): domain Eukaryota; kingdom Metazoa; phylum Chordata; class Amphibia; order Anura; family Alytidae; genus Discoglossus; species Discoglossus pictus. The sequence continues at coordinate 12,823,167 of CM050165.1, read as the reverse complement.
TATATATATATATTCCCTATTGTTATTTCAGAATAATACAATTCATTCTAGGCCCCTATTTTTAATTACATTTGTTCATAACAGGAATTATCAATCCTATTAATCATGTAGTTTATTATGAGGTTACTTTTTTTACAGATATTTTCTGCCTATTAGGAATATGTTTTGATATCTCTAATACACAAACTGTCACTTAAGAAGATATATTTAATTCATCTATTTGTTTTTAATAGTGTTTAATAATATTCATTTTAATGTATACAAATAAACTATATTCATTTATTCCCTTTTTTTTTAATTAAATGTATAGTGTTATGTTCTAAAGGACTTAAATCTATTTCTTTCATTATTAAGAAATAGATGTCCAAGGAATAAAAAATGGCCAAGATTTCCATTGAGTAAGTCCATTACTACAGGACCATGGTAATGCCCCAGGAAGAGGAAGTAGCTATTTTAATTATGCATTAGTCATTAATAGAATTTATATTTAGCCATGTATAATAGCAATATGCAATGTTAAAACATTTAAAAAACTGATTGACATTTGTGTTGGTGGATACCAGACCTTTGATTGTATGTTTAATATTGAATATAAGCATTGATTATGAATTTTATTATTCATGAATTCGTAATTAAACGTCTAGCTAATATTTTTAGGGCGCTACAGTGATCCCTTAACACCAGCCCTTAAAGACTCCAGTAAGCCAGAGGGTAACAGTATTTATATTGTCTTTCTCTAAATGCCAAAGGCTATGTAGAATTTTTTTTTATTTCTTTAAAATTCACATAGAAACATAAACCTTAAGTTCACATAAGTACCTTTTGGCCCATCTTGTCTACCATAACTAATCATCAGGCTACTGTTATAAATGTCCTTACTGTATCAGTATCTACCACTTTTATTTATAAAATGATTGTTAAAGTGGCGTTTCCCCTTATATTTTTCTTATAATAACCTCTTTCTGTATAACAATATATGCTTCCGGCTTCTCGTGTAACTTTGTTGTAATTTAGGACTGCTACTTAAGAAACATCACATTTAGCCATTAGTGTGTAGGATTTGTCTCAACTATAATGTAATGTGTTGCCATTTTATCTTTTCCCAGGAACTGACCCAAACAAACACTACATATCTGTGTACCGGAGCCTGGCCGCCCTCTGGATCATTTTTGGCCTAGCCTGGCTTGCTCTGGTTTTTAACCTCGCTGCAGACTTGGTAGAGAAATTAATTCATTTCAAGATGCGTAAAACTCGAGTTATCAAAGAGGAGAAAGCTGTTATTAAATCAGACGACTGTCATCGCAAGGTACAGATCTGAGCTAGAGACTGTGGAGAACCACATCTGATAGCAGACATCTGCCGGACCTGGATGTAGATGCCTGCGTAATTGTGGAGAGCCACAAATGGATAGATACCTGCCCTACTGGACAGTCATAGCAGAAACATACCTAGCGGTGGAGAACCACAACTTGGACAGACTCCAAGATAGTTGTGGAGAACCACAAATGGATAGATACCTGCCCTACTGGACAGTCATAGCAGAAACATACCTAGCGGTGGAGAACCACAACTTGGACAGACTCCAAGATAGTTGTGGAGAACCACAAATGGATAGATACCTGGCCTACTGGACAGTCATAGCAGATACTTACCTAGCGGTGGAGAACCACAACTTGTACAGACTCCAAGATAGTTGTGGAGAGCCACAAATGGATAGATACCTGCCCTACTGGACAGTCATAGCAGATACTTACCTAGCAGTGGAGAACCACAACTTGTACAGACTCCAAGCTAATTGTAGAGAGCCACAAAAGGGTTGAGATATCTTTTTGATTGTGAGGAACCAGACATGAATATACCCACCATCCTTACTGGAGAGCCACACTTGATGGACAAATAAATCTATGTACACACAGCTATGAGTGGACAGTGGAGAACCACAACTGGTATAAATACACATTGGGCTTTGGAGAGTTACCACTTGTATTCACTTTCCTGGCTACCAATAACCACAGAACATGCAGAAACCTTTTATGGTTATGGAAACCCACAACCTGTAAAAAGGCACAAACCTGTCTGACTAATAAGGTCCACACCTGGCAGAGAAACAAACCTGTGGAGAGACACAAATGTACACGCACATCTATGGGAGTTATGACTATCTATTGGCTGTTGAGACCTACATGTTGTCAGGTATAGGAATGTCCAAATAATTCAAAATGTAAGAATCTATTCTACAACATACTTCAGTTAATAAATTGGTTTGTTAAATGATTTTAGCACGTGAACCTAACTAAACAAGCGGAGCTACAAGCAGTGCTCTGAACGTCGAATTATAAACTAAGAGGAAAAGTAACATTATGTTAAAGCTGTATAAATATAGAGGACAATGAGAGGACATGGACCTGTGACCAGACTCGGGATGTCTGTGCTCACTGTTACCATTATAGTGATGCATTTATTTAGAAGAATATACCCCATTATAATATTGTGTCAGTAATACTTTTCAGTGATCCAACATGACAGTTGAAAGTTTTCCAATAATGGATAAAACTTCACAGAATAAGTTTAAAATGAATTAAATCTTTACAATGATCCCTAAGATTTTAACAGAGCTACAAAAATACAACAAAAATATATCTGTATACAGTGAACTGACAAAATCTATAGTATTTGTTTTTCAACATCCAAGAATATCATATAAATAGATTTAAAGATTGCATTGATCAGTGTCTGTGTAAAAGTTGTCATTTGTTGATCTGACTATAATTCCTATGAATTTCACTAGACCATATGATTTTTGCACTCTCATTGACAGCCATATCTGGAGACCAAATGTTTACAATCCAGTTGTTCTGTTTCCATCTCTTTAATAACAAAATAATAGGAATATATTTCTTAGACAAATACCACAGTTAAATAGAATACAAAATAGCATAAATGGTCACATGCACAGAGAAGGGTCTAAAACCCTGAAGGGATACCTCCTAGCTGGAAGGCTTAGTGTGATTCTAGAGGCCCAATGCTAGCTAAAAGACCTTTATAATAGCACGGTAAGCACATATACTGACAGATAGAACCCCCAACTATGCTAAAAAACATAGGTAAAATAAAGTGAGGTGATAACAATCTACAAAAAGATCTAAGCAAGAAGTAGAAAAAATAAACGTAGCAGAAAATACCTCCTAGCTGGAAGGCTCAGCATAATGATAAAGCCCCAGCATGAAATCCTATTGCTAATGCTTAATGCTAATACTGCAATTTAGAAAACTCCAATACTAGTAACAGGTATGGGGTATCTCAGCACCTAGCCTGCCAATTTAGATCAGGAACACCAACACCAGTCTTGGAAACCAGACCCCAGGATTTACACGATCAGCCGAGCCATAACAGTACAAAAAAAATACTGGCTTATAAAAAAAATAAAATCTTTCTTCCATGAAGTAGGCTAGAGCAGCATTCAAGAAAAAACATACACCTTTTGGATTAGTGTGCAGACAGAGACTAACTTTATTTCTTCACAGGCATATTTAAAACCATACAATAACCCCTCTTGGGTAGGCTAACTGTTATACCTAATATTGTTTTTGATCTCCCCCTCCTGTTTGCTCTAACCCACAAGGGATTGATTAATGGGTCAAGGTTGGGCTCTCTATCCCCCACTGAATTTCAGGTGACCCAAAGTCTGGTGATGTCTGTTTGTCATGGCCATCCCTTTACAACTCTAGGTGGAGCAATGCACTATCCAGCTATACTGTTTTATGTTACTTTTGCAATGTGACCTGTCCTACGCCTTTCTATGAACATGGGAGTTAGAGGTTACACCCACCATATTTCAAACAAAAAACAACGATATCAAATAAATGCACAAATTAAAATAAGCAACACTTTATTCACATTAGTCACTTAAAAAAAAAAAAGTTGGAATCTTCCCACCCAATCAGATAGCTAGTGCATGATATGACCATAGAGAAAAAACATGGAAAACACTGCAATAGTCATAAGCGACTAAATATCCATAGTAAGTGTGAAGATACCAGGAAGGGGGGCCATTCAGCTACAGAAATTCCTGCCTTTCGCTACAGAAACCCTCCCTCTGGAGTCTTTTAGAAGGTATGGGCCTCTCAGTGCCCAGCGGTCATATCAGTATCATCAGCATCAGCTCAGAACAGGGTCACTGGATCATCCTAACTGGTATCATCTGCTTCTTCTGTGTGCTTGAAAAGGTCCAGGTGACCAATCCTATCCAGTAGATTACAATACAGTCCTTCCAGGGGAGCAGCAAAGGCTCAGGGTAGGGAAGTGATTTTAGTTCAGTAGTCTTCCCTCTAAATGAAACACACAATTGTCTGTGTGTCCTAGAAGAGCATTGACTTTTTTTGGTTACTGGCACAGTATTTATGCAGTTACAGAACAAACGATTTACATGTTAGTGGGCTGGACATATTCAAAATCCCAGATTAGATTTACCCACTGCTACATGTACCTCCATGGGTATGTTCCTGATTGGTTCATGAGAAGCCAATCAGGAGGCAGAGAAACCCGTGGGCTTGGCTTGTCCACCTTAGGACGGAGTTATGGGAGGCACTTACAAGGAAAAAGAGTGGGAAAACAGACAAAGGAAAATAATGCGCATAATCATCAAAAACGGCCACAAGATGTCACTTCAGGATAAGAAATGGATCTGCTCGTTCTATCTGCAGTGAATCGGCTGAATATGTGACACTGAATGGCATTTCTTTTACAATTGTTTTGTTTTTTTAAAACTATGTTGGTGAACAGAAAACAGATTGTCACAGTAAGCATAATAGTAAAATGTATGCTATACATAGACAGATGGTAAATAAGTAGCATAATGTCCATAAAACAGATACTCTAAAGTGCCATAATATATGGTACAAATGAATAAATAACTACTGTATATACTCGAGTATAAACCAAGTTTTTCAGCCCTTTTATTAAGGCTAAAAAGGGCCCCCTCGGCTTATACTCAAGCCACTCTCCCCCCCCCCGTGTCTATCTAACCCCCCTCGTGTCTCTCTACCCCCCCGTGTCTCTCTACCCCCCTGTGTCTCTCTAACTCCCTGTGTCTATTTCCCTCCCCCCTCCTCATCCTCAACCCCCCCTCCTCATTCTAAACCCCCTAAATACCTCCCCCTCTTCCCTCACTTACCTGCTTCTGCTCCGGCCTCTGCTCCTTCTTGACCCGGCACGCATGTGACGTCACATCATTAGCATATACCGGGTGCCGGCACCCGGTATATGCTAATGACCCGGCGCGCATGTGACGTCACGTCATTAGCATATACCAGGTGCCGGTATATGCTAATGACCCGGCGCGCATGTGACGTCACATGCGCGACGGGTCAAGAAGGAGCGGAGGCTGGAGCAGAAGCAGGTAAGTGAGGGGAAAGAATGAGGGGGAGTTTAGAATGAGGAGGGGAGTTGAGGAGGGAGGTTGATGGGGGGGTTGAGGATTAGGATGGGGGGTTGAGGAGGGAGGATGAGGATGGGGGGTTGAGGATGGGGGGGTTGAGGGTGAGGATGGGGGGTTGAGAAGGGGGGTTGAGGAGGGAGGATGAGGGGGGTTGAGGATGAGGGGGTTGAGGATGGGGGGTTGAGGAGGGAGGTTGAAGATGGGGGGTTGAGGATGAGGATGAGGTGGTTGAGGAGGGAGGATGTGGATGGGGGGGTTGAGGATGAGGATGGGGGGTGAGGAGGGGGGTTGTGGATAGGGGGCTTGGGGATGAGGATCGGGGGGTTGAGGAGGGGGTTGAGGATGGGTGGTTGAGGATGGGGGGTTGAGGATGGGGGGTTGAGGAGGGAGGTTGAGGAGGGGGGTTGAGGAGGGAGGTTGAGGAGGGGGGTTGAGGAGGGAGGTTGAGGATGGGGGGTTGAGGTTGAGGATGGGGGGTTGAAGATGAGGATGGGGGGTTGAGGAGGGAGGATGAGGATGGGTGGTTGAGGATGGGGGGTTGAGGAGGGAGGTTGAGGAGGGGGGTTGAGGAGGGAGGTTGAGGATGGGGGGTGAGGAGGGAGGTTGAGGAGGGGGGTTGAGGAGGGAGGTTGAGGATGGGGGGTTGAGGAGGGGGGTTGAGGTTGAGGAGGGTGGGGTTGAGGATGGGGGGGTTGAGGATGGGGGTTGAGGATGGGGGGTTGAGGAGGTGGGTTGAGGTTGAGGAGGGTGGGGTTGAGGATGGGGGGGTTGAGGATGAGGGGGTTGAGGAGGGAGGATGAAGAGGGGGTTGAGGAGGGGGTTGAGGATGAGGAGGGAGGTTGAGGATGGGGGGTTGAGGAGGTGGGTTGAGGTTGAGGAGGGTGGGGTTGAGGATGGGGGGGTTGAGGATGGGGGGGTTGAGGATGGGGGGGTTGAGGATGAGGGGGTTGAGGAGGGAGGATGAGGAGGGGGTTGAGGATGAGGAGGGAGGTTGAGGATGGGGGGTTGAGGAGGTGGGTTGAGGTTGAGGAGGGAGGATGAGGAGGGGGTTGAGGTTGAGGAGGGGTTTGAGGTTGAGTAGGGAGTTGAGGGGAGTGGGGTTGAGGATGATGGGGTTGAGGATGATGGGGTTGAGGATGAGGGGGTTGAGGATGAGGGGGTTGAGGCTGAGGATGAGGAGGGAGGTTGAGGAGGGAGGTTGAATAGGGGGTTGAGGTTGAGGAGGGAGGTTGAGGAGGGAGGTTGAGGAGGAAGGTTGAGGATGAGGAGGGAGGTTGAGGAGGGGGTTGAGGTTGAGGATGGAGGGATGAAGAGGATGGGGGGTTGAGGAGGGTGGTTGTGGAGGGGGGTTGAGGAGGGGGTTGAGGATAGAGGGGTTGAGAAGGGGGATGAGGAGGGAGGTTGAGGAGGGGGAGGGGGGTTGAGGAGGTTGTTGAGGATGAGGAGGGGGGTTGAGGTTGAGGAGGGTGGGGTTGAGGAAGAGGGGGTTGAGGATGGGGGGGTTGAGGATGAGGGGGTTGAGGATGAGGAGGGAGGATGAGGAGGGTTATAAGGGAGGGGGGAAGAGACACAGGGAAGGGAGAGGGGGGAAGAGACACAGGGAAGGGAGAGGGGGAAAGAGACACAGAGAGAGAGGGGGGACACAGAGGACACAAGAGGGACACAGGGGGCAGCACATTAACCACCCTCGGCTTATACTCGAGTCACTCATTTTACCCAGTATTTTGTGGTAAAATAGGTGCCTCGGCTTATACTCGGGTCGGCTTATACTCAATTATACGGTATTTAGCAGCACAGTGCCAGCATAAAGTAAAAGAAGTACATATGATTACAGATGAGCAAACTTGCCTGCCTGCCTGATGACCATTCTCAAAGGCACCAGATAAAATGAAAAGTGGCTGATTGCGGGTTTAAAAAGTCCAACAGGTAAGTGAGCATCAGTACCATATATGTAGTGGGAGATGCGGATTACCAAGAAGTGCATGCCAGAGGGGACAGAATACCACCAGTACCAAAGGGAAGAGGGAAGGTAAGAAACACACATTATATATATAAGAGAGAAAGAGAGAGAGAGAAAATAGCTACTGGTGTTGGGCGGAAAATCCCTTATCCGTGCCTCTCTCACCATCAACACAAAGGAGTGTTGATTCTTTATTTACAAGCTTGGAGTCAAAATGGCATCCCTGTGTAACACATAAAGGAGGACAGCAAAAGTGGACTGACATACAATGAAAACATTCTGTGTATATGGGCTTTACAGCAGGGATTGGAAACATCCCATATATAGTCATTGACCTATTACCATTAGCACAAATACATCTACCATTAGCAGATGCCAAAGTGACATCTATATAAGTAGTCAGTAGGCAAACTGTCTGTGTCAAAGCTCCATTATTTGTAGGAATCCATCACCACAAGCTACCCAATGACGTCAAACATTAGCTTGTGGGCAAAACAAAACTTGTCTTATTATTGAGTCACCTTTGCATATGGTAAGGTATTTAGGTTAAAAGTCACTTAACCCTATAGCAGTTGCACACTGGAGGCTGGAGTAACAAAATGGCGGTCAATGAATAAAGAATAATACTGAAGCATATAAATCTGAAAAAATATATAAAGGCTTGAAGAATGAGGATGATATGTGAAAATCAGAAAAAGGTCACATATAATGATGTATCGACATATTAGTGGTGTATGCATTATGGTAAAATAAAAAAACTGCAAAAAATACAATAGCGCATATATGTAAATGAGACATACCAGATATGGAGGCAAAAATCTACATGGTGTCAGAACTAGACAAAAATGTCTATAATGAAGAAGTAATAAAGTAAGGTGAATAGTTGTTTAGCCGCTCAGTCGTATCTGACTTTTCTTGACCCAGCATACCAGGCACATCTGTCTGCCACTGTCTCCCTGAGCTCCATCAAGATCATGTTCATTGCTTCAATTGCTTCAATTACCTCATCTATCCATCTTTGTATATGTGTGTGTATATCCCCTCCCTTCAGAGACTGGGCCCCAGGGCAGTATTCCAACATGATAACGACCCAAACACACCTCCAAGATGACCACTGCCCTGCTAAAGAAGCTGAATTTAATGGTGATGGACTTGCCAAGCATGCCACCAGACCTAAACCCTATTGAGTATCTGTGGGGCATCCACAAACGGAAGGTGGGAAAGTGCAAGGTCTTTAACATCCATCAGCTCCGTGACGTCATCATGGAGGAGTGGAAGAGGACTCCAGTGGCAACCTGTGAAGCTCTGGTGAACTCCATGCCCATGAGGGTTAAGGCCGTGCTGGAAAATAATGGTGGCCACACAAAATATTGACAATTTGGGCCCAATTTGAATATTTCCACTTAGGGGTGTACTCGCTTTTGTTGCCAACGGTTTAGACATTAATGGCAGTGTGTTGAGTTATTTTGAGGGGACAGCACATTTACACTGTTATACAGGCTGTACACTTTACATTGTAGCAGAGGGGCATTTCTTCAGTGTTGTCACATGAAAAGATATAATAAAATATTTACAAAAATGTGAGGGGTGTACTTACTTTTGCGAGATACTGTATATGTATGTATATATATATATATATTGAATGTGAAATAATACTACACTAACAACTAACAAAAAATAAAATTTATAAAATATATAAATATATGTGCATAGACAATATAATGTGATACAATTAATAGCAGTCCAGATCCCAGAGAAATATTATAAGTAGAGATTTAAAGTGTTATAAGTGTCAGAAGACTAAGAAGATGGTGGCAATGAGTAAATTAGGAATGGCAATGAAAAAAAAATGTGCGAGAAAATAAATAAAGTCGTATGAGAATGTTTAAAAATATAAGAAGTGGAGGAAAAAAGCAATTAGTGACAACAAAGGGAGGGGGGTGACATACAGTGCCTTGCAAAAGTATTCACCCCCCTTGGCATTTTTCATGTTTTGTTGCCTCACAACCTGGAATTAACATGGATTGTTTGAGGATTTGCATCATTTAATTTACAGAACATGCCCACAACTTTGAAGATGTGTTTTTTTTTATTGTGAAGTAAACAACAAATAGGACAAAATAACAGAAAAAGTCAATGTGCATAACTATTCACCCCCCTAAAGTCAATACTTTGTAGAGCCACCTTTTGCGGCAATCACAGCTCCAAGTCGCTTTGGATAAGTCTCTATGAGCTTGCCACATCTTACCACTGGGATTTTTGCCCATTCCTCCTTGCAAAACTGCTCCAGCTCCTTCAAGTTGGATGCAGCAATCTTTAAGTCTGACCACAGATTTTCTATTGGATTGAGGTCTGGGCTGTGACTAGGCCATTCCAACACATTTACATGTTTCCCCTTAAACCACTCAAGTGTTGCTTTAGCAGTGTGTTTGGGGTCATTGTCCTGCTGGAAGGTGAACCTTCGTCCTAGCCTCAAATCACGCACAGAGTGGGACAGGTTTTGCTCAAAAATATCCCTGTATTTAGCACCATCCATCTTTCCCTCAACTCTGACCAGTTTCCCATCCACAGCATGATGCTGCCACCATTGGTTACTTGGTCTTTGATATGCTTTATAAGGCAGAGATCTATTTTCTTTAAAATTCCTTCTAAGTATATCAGCTTTTAGCTTAAACGCAATGTCATTGGTACAATTTCTATGATTTTGTAAATATTTGGGTATGCCTATTTTAAGAGGTACTAGATGTAGGCTAAATCAGTGAAGGTAGTACTGGAAGCTGTTGGGTTCCGATGAATGGTAATGTCAATATTACCAAGACTGTCTCTGATGTGAAGCTCCAAGAACACAATCTGAGATGGGTTTATCTCATAAATGGATTTCAGCCCTAATTTATTTATTTTTAGTAATGCCACAAATGTTTTAAAGTCTTCCAAGGTACCAAAATGTCATTGATGTAACAATACTAAAGTATAATATGATCAATCAAATCTATCATGAATGCATCAAAGACTTGGGTGGCCTCACACCACCCTAGAAAGAGATTTGCATAACTTAGGGCACAGGGTATCCTGCCCTTGATTTTCTCTCAAATACAAAAAAAGTATTAATTGTAACCGCCCACACTAACTCACTCCACCCATACTCACTCCATGCACACTCACTCCTCCCATATTCACTCCACCCACACTCACTCACTCCACTCATGCTTACTCCCCCCACACTCACTCCTCACTCTCTCTCTCTCTCCCTGTCTCCCCTGCCCTCTCTCCCCCCTCCCCTTATGCTCTGATTTACTGTGAGCTCAAACCCCACCCTACCATGTGATTCCATCTGCAGCAGTTACTTCCTGTGCTCGCTACCAGAAAGGTTGAAATATGTATCTGGCTGTGTTACCTGTGTGTACTTGGGTTATGTAAGGGTACTGTGGGTGTGAAAAGCTGGATTTTACTTTCCTGCCTATAACTTTGTAAGTACACTGAACTTATCTATATAACACATATTTTTCTGATAATTGCTGCCTGTTTCTTATCAAACATCTGAAACCCAGGAAATGTATGTATACCTTTAAAGTACTTTGTAGATAAAGGGCTCCATCATACTGCAAACAACTTCTTGCAACACCCACATTTATGTAAAATCCCTTTTTAAATTATGCACAAGCCCCATTTAAATTGTTTAAATTACTCAATTCTAAGTAATTTAAAATATATTGCTATTTATGTCAGCTTACAGATGATGTCGCAGTGGGATGCACTATGCAAATAAGCGTCTGACAAGGCCGGGGTGCCGGGGTATTATACAGTGCATGGGGTGTTCTTCTGTGCCAACAACTCCTCTATGTACATTCCTTCCCCTTTAGACAGCCCTTGGATACCAGCCCACTGAGAAAGATGTCTGCCCCCTGTTTAAAAATATTAAAAAAATAAGCTGAGCCTCCCATTTTGTTCATATTGTCGGGGTGTAATATTATGTCAGACTGAGCACCCATGGTCTTTGTTTTTGCTTAAGTAAGTAACTCTTGTGGCTTAGTCTCCCTAAGGATGATAGGGGGCTGAAAACGTGGACTCCTTGCTCACAGTGCACCCCACTGATGAGACCCACTTCTGGATAATGGGTTCCATGTTCCTGTCTATCTGCTTGGAGCCTGATGGCTGTGCTTGTTGAACAATGAAAGAGTGCGTGGGAATGAATGAGAGGGAGAAATAGACTTTTTGTATAGATTACAGACCTTTTACCGATTTCCCCTGCACTTTCTCAGCAGCAAACCCTGCTCCTGCAAAGGTGGGAAGTATTGTGCTTGTGTCTGAGAGCGAGAGAGAGAGAGAGAGAGAGAGAGACCTCTGACCAAAACAAATATCCAATAAATGGACTCTGAACTCATCATATTCTATCACGTATTTAATAAAGACTTTTTTTCATGAGCACTGAGGTTCTGTACACTCACATTTTATCCTGCAGCAGGGATAGTCTGCAGCAGCACCCACCCTCAGTTGTACTACAGCTTTATCCAACCAGACATCACCTATTATGTTCACCTTGTACATTGAGGTGATGGTGGTGGAGAAGGGAGAAGCAAGACCTGCTCAGGTACTGCAAATACGCACTAGTGCTAAAGGATATGACACAAGCTCATTAGACTTCATAGCATTTGTTTTTCATGCACCCCCACCTTCACTGCATTGTTTATAGTATACTCTTAGAAATTAATGCTGGTGTACTAATCAAAAGAAAATACAAGGCCCATGCGTTTTTTACCAGATTTTTCACAGGGGTGGTTGTTAAAACCTTGGGGTCTTTGTGGACTGTAGGGGTCCCCATAGATTTTTGATTTACTCCAGATTTAAAGGGTAATCCTAGGGATTCCCCGGACACTGCAGGGTTTAGAGGGTCCAAGGTTTTCCCCAGGCTAGTAGTGGTAGCAGGGTCTGCCTGGGGAAGGGGTCTTCTGTAAGGGGTTATCTGAATATTCTTACTGAAGATCTGCGATTTTTAACAAGGTGTAAAAACACAAAAAAGAAAAATAACTTTTACAAGAATCGCTTTTTACTAAAATGTAACTTTTATTGGTATCACTAAAAATCTTTTTTAGCACATAAGATAACTCACATGGAAATGAATATTAAAAATATACTTGAGGTTAAGAACCCAGGGAACTGGAAAACCCTTTAAAGTGATTACTACAACCTTTCCCTAGTACCGCATGAGTTAAAAAATATAACGTTTCTTTGATTTGGATAACTTTCGTCACCTTTTTGGTTTGGGATATTTGCTCTAGTGACACGTCCCTATATATTGCTGTATTGAGTTATTTGCAGTAACGTAAGATAACTATTTGTATAGGGAACTGGATATTAACATCCAGTTATGTATTGAATATATTTCTTCCCCAAATATGATATTTTTATAGTTAGAGTAGCATCTTCTTGTCCCAGAATATAGCAGCCAATAAAAGTATTTGGAATAGTGCTCCTATATATAGATGTTTCTCGGTATTTATTCTTATATCTTGGGATTCACTACGATCTCTTCTGGTTATAAATCTCAACTATGGGAGCAAAAGCAAACCAAGCTAACCTGCGATTCTTGTAAAAGTTATTTTTCTTTTTTGTGGTTTTAGTCTCATTATTACAAAACACTGTAATAATATAATGCTACGAAACGAGACAAACATGTACCCAATGAGAGCCATTGAACGTCTGTGTGTAAAAGTACGGTAACCTAATAAATTGCTCATTACTTTCCTGGCACAGTTATCAAAACATCTATCATCTTTTGCATTTGATTTGATCTTATTTACAGCTCTAATTATTATACTTAACGATGAATGGAGACTTGTACTTCAATGTTTCCTTTAAGATGTTGTCTGTGCATAACACAAATAATACACAAACATTTGGCACTTCTTCCTTCAAATAAGCAACAAGTCCACAATAGCGATGTCCCATTGGTGGTGCTCCATCAGTAGAGCATGCAACAATATTGTTCAAGGGTATATTATGTTTTTCAAAGTACAATTTCACAGCATTAAATATTGATAGTCTTTTTGTATCTGTAATAAGATTTATAGTGAATAGTATTTCTTCTTGCAATATTTTAATCAAGGTACTGTACATATGTCATCAATAGAGCATTATTATCTGTAATGGTAGACTTGTCCAACTGTGTGACTGAATGAAGCGTTTTGGAGATATCTATAGGTTTATTTTCAACATTAACCTCCATTTGGTCAATGCGTCGCTTTACTGTGTTATTGTTAGGGGCGATGTTTGTAAAACTTCAGGTACAGTGGATATAAAAAGTCTACACACCCCTGTTAAAATGTCAGGTTTCTGTGCTGTAAAAAAATGAGACAAAGATAAATCATTTCAGAACTTTTCCCACCTTTAATGTGACCTATAAACTGTACAACTCGATTGAAAAACAAACTGAAATCTTTTAGGTGGAGGGAAGAAAAATAATGTGGTCTGCACACCCTCTTATAACTGGGGATGTAGCTGTGTTCAGAATTAAGCAATCACATTCCAAATCATGTTAAATAGGAGTCAGCATACACCTGCCATCATTTAAAGTGCTTCTGATTAACCCCAAATAAAGTTCAGCTGCTCTAGTTGGTCTTTCCTGAAAATTTCTTAGTCTCATCCCACAGCAGAAGCCATGGTCCACAGAGAGCTTCCAAAGCATCAGAGGGATCTCATTTTTAAAAGGTATCAGTCAGGAGAAGGGTACAAAATAATTTCCAAGGCATTAGATATACCATGGAACACAGTGAAGACAGTCATCATCAAGTGGAGAAAATATGGCACAACAGTGACATTACCAAGAACTGGAGCTCCCTCCAAAATTGATGAAAAGACAAGAAGAAAACTGATGTGGGAGGTTACCAAGAGGCCTACAGCAACATTAAAGGAGCTGCAGGAATAACTGGCAAGTACTGGCTGTGTGGTACATGTGACAACAATCTCCCGTATTCTTCATATGTCTGGGCTATGGGGTAGAGTGGCAAGACGAAAGCCTTTTCTTACAAAGAAAAACATCCAAGCTAGGCTACATTTTGCAGAAACACATCTGAAGTCTCCCAAAAGCATGTGGGAAAAGGTGTTATGGTCTGATGAAACCAAGGTTGGACTTTTTGGCCATAATTCCAAAAGATCTATTTGGTGCAAAAACAACACTGCACATCACCAAAATAACACCATACCCACAGTGAAGCATGGTGGTGGCAGCATCATGCTTTGGGGCTGTTTTTCTTCAGCTGGAACGGGGGCCTTAGTTAAGATAGAGGGAATTATGAACAGTTCCAAATACCAGTCAATATTGGCACAAAACCTTCAGGCTTCTGCTAGAAATCTGAACATGAAGAGGAACTTCATCTTTCAGCATGACAACGACCCAAAGCATACATCCAAATCAACAAAGGAATGGCTTCACCAGAAGAAGATTAAAGTTTTGGAATGGCCCAGCCAGAGCCCAGACCTGAATCAAGTCAAAATGTGCCATGCTGATAGACTCATACCCCAAAAAGACTGAGTGCTGTAATAAAATCAAAAGGTGCTTCAACAAAGTATTAGTTTAAGGGTGTACATACTTATGCAACCATATTATTTTATTTTTATATTTTTTCTTCCCTCTACCTAAAAGATTTCAGATGGTTTTTCAATTGAGTTGTACAGTTTATAGGACAGATTAAAGGTGGAAAAAGTTCTGAAATGATTTATCTTTGTCTAATTTTTTTACAGCACAAAAACCTGACATTTTAACAGGGGTGTGTAGACTTTTTATATCCACTGTATATCCTGATACATTACTGTTGAGATAATTCCTATGATAGAGGGTATTATCAAAATGTTTCCAATATTATGGCTTTTACCACTTTTTGCAATGAACTGTTATATACGCTGCAGTTAATCCATTTTTATTATTTGCGTGTTGTTTCCTAAATTATGCAGTTACTGAACGATTTTGAAATCTTTTATACATTTCTTGAAAATATTCAATGGGACATAACTTTTGAATGTTTTGTAACAAGATGTTCTCGCAATCTACTTGGCTTCATTGCGTCATTGGATACATCTTGTGGCTCAGTAAATACATTGGAAGTTGTCTATTTCAATGAAAACCATCTTCAGATACTCTGGTAAATAGACACAAGCATATTTCTTTTGCTGAGACATGGGTTCACAATTTGTTGCACAATTTATCAACTCATTTCAAGCCGTCTCTGGAGGAAATCACGCACTTCTGCAGAGTTTCTCCACTACAAATTTATGTTACTCTCCTATTCCTCTGCCCTTAACCTTGCCAAACAACTCTACTTCACATCACTAATATCTTTTCTGTCCTCTAACCTCAAGCGTCTGTTCTCCACTTTCAATACTCTCCTCCGCCCACCACCTCCTCCCATCCCTTCCTCTCTCACAGCTGAAGACTTTGCCAACTTTTATTCATAAAATTCAAAACATTCGCAATGTTCTTCTCATGGTGGCTCACACACTCCACCCTCTCAATTAACCAACCACACCCAGTCTTCTCTCTTCCCCAATCCCACTGCCACTTTGAACTGCTTTGAGCCGGCGACAGAGGTTGAAGTCGCCAGCCTGCTATCATCCACTCGCCTCACTACCTGTACTCAGGAGCCTATTCATCTCAGCTCATCCCTCCCCTCTCTACCACACTAATCCCAGGTCTCACACATATCTTCAACCTTTCCCTAAATACTGGCATGTTTCCATCTTCTCTAAAACACACCATAGTTATACCCACCCTCAAAAAACCCTCATCTGCCACTGACGTCGCATCTAACTACCGCTCTATCTCTCTGCTTCCACTGGCTTCCAAACTGCTGGAGTGGCTCGTCTAAAACCGCCTTACCAGCTTTATTTCCTCTAACTCCCTTCTTGACACCTTCTAATCCGGCGTCCGGCCCCAAAACTCCACTGAGACAGCTCTCACCAAAGTCACTAATGACTTTCTTACCGCCAAGTCAAACAGTCACTTTTCTATTCTTCTTCTCCTAGATCTCTCTGTCGCCTTTGACACTGTCGACCATCCACTTCTACTCCATATCCTCTTCTACCTCAGTATTCGAGACACTGCCCTCTCGTGGTTCTCATCAAACATACAAAATCGATCATTCAGTGTCTCCTTCTCCGACACCTTATATTCTCCTCACTCCCTGTCTGTTGGCGTACCCCAAGGATCAGTCCTAGGCCCCCTCCTCTTCTTCATCTACACATCCTCACTTGGTACCCTAATAAACTCTTTTGGGCTTCAGTATCATCTCTATGCAGATGACACCCAAATCTACCTCTCCGCACCAGATCTATCCCCCTCTCTTCTAACACACGTCTCCAACTGCCTCTCTAGTATATCCTCTTGGATGTCCAACCACCATCTTAAACTCAACATGTCTAAGACTGAACTGCTTATCTTCCCTCCCTCTATCGCAGTATCAATTCCTCACATCTCTCTCACTGTCAACAAAGACATCATCACTCCCACCTCCCAAGCCCGTTGCCTTGGGGTTCTACTGGACCCCGCCCTGTCCTTCATCCCTCACATACAATCACTAACTAAATCTTGTCTTCTCCATCTAAAAAACATCTCCAGAATTCAACACTATCTTACGCAAGATACAACTAAAATACTTATACACTCCCTCATCGTCTCTCGACTCGACTACTGCAACTCGCTTCTTTTTGGCCTACCCACCACCCGACTATCCCCACTTCAATCTATTATGAATGCCTCTGCTAGACTCATCTTCCGTACACAACGTTCAGTGTCGGCATCACCTCTCTGTCAATCACTCCACTGGCTTCCCTTAGCCTCAAGAATAACATTTAAAATTATGACCCTAACTTACAAAGCCCTCAACAATAGTGCACATAATACATCTCTGGTCTCATCTTCAAATACTCACCCAACCACCCTCTTTGTTCTGCTAATGACCTTCTACTTTCTACAACTCTTGTCACCTCCTCTCTCTCTCGCCTTCAGGACTTTTCTTGTGCTACCCCTATTCTCTGGAACTCCTTGCCTCGCTCCCCCAGATTATCCTCCTGCCTCAAAACTTTCAAAACCTCTCTAAAAACGCATCTCTTTAACATACTCTCACCTCTCTCTCCCTCCTTTTACCACACACAATACCTTTAGGTTGTAAGTCTGCGAGTTTCAATCCTACAGGGTGCTTTACGGAAAGCACCATGGACACTGGATTCAAGGCTCAAAGACAGGGCCCTCCTTGCTTTGCTATATGCTAATTTGTATTTATCTTTGTCTTGAACTTTCTTATGTAAAGCGTTAGGGAATATGTTGGCGCGTCATAAATAAATTATAAGAATAACCCACAAAACTTTACTCTGCACTTAAAAATATTAGAATAGAGTCAGTTATACAACTGTCCATATGGAGACTAAATTAGAGAGATATCATTCCCACTTATAATTCCATTACAGTATCAATGAATCACATAGATAAATCAGGGAGGCCAGAGGGACACAGCACACAGGCTCTCTCACCAGCTCTCCAACCAGCCAAGCGTGGTGCTGCAGGTCACTCGTCAACTACGCCGACTAGCCATTACCCTGCTGACCACCATGAAAGCTTGAATCGCCCACTAGAGGGTGGTAGGAACCAGGTTGACGACCACTAGATTAGAGGGAGTATTTGAACTTGTTTGCACTTTTTCAGGGTGAGACTACAAATTTATAACATGAGTTATTTTTGCATTGGTTTATCGCTTCCTCTATTTTATTAGATGGTTTTGCAGTACATATGAACGGAAAAACAGAGAATGCATAAATAAAAACAATTCTTGCAGATTCTCTCTCCCAATTGAGTTACAGTATTATCATTTGAATATATCTGTGTATGGTGCCGTCTCCCGACTCCTGCTCAGTGCCTTGCTATTACTGCTCCCCGTTATCAGACATTAATGGCCTTCCTTATCAGACAGCTAAATGATGAGGATGCTTTGAAGAACCTCAATGATATATGACTGTATCTGTAAACTTACAGATATAAAGAAAACAATATCTGAGACATATAAATATGTGAATGTTTTGCACATATTTATAAATCTATATATGTCTGTAAATATGTCTTAAGTGTAAATCCTTATGATATAGAAAATAAACAAGCAAAAAAAAGGCTACCTCTCTCCAAAAACCAACTACTCTCACCAATCTCCCACCAACTCCTCAAACTGCGTGCTACCTCGAATGACATTACAACAAAGTCATCGCCTGTGTCAATCACATTTATAAGCTCTGACTGTCAATCAAATTGTCTAGCTCATATGTGATTGGCTGAGAGGCGTGTTTCGCATAGCTTTATTCTGAAATTGGATAGTTCATGCCGATTGAGGCTAGTCTGTTCCCTTTCCAGCATGCACCGACGGTAAAGTCTTACGGGCTTGAGTCTCAAGCCCGTAAGGCATGCCCAGCTCGAATTCAATAGCTCTTTAACTCAGACTAATTGGAAGGCAGCAGCCGTTGCGGGTCTCACGATGCACTTACGGGCTTGGCATTTCCTAAGGCTGCAAGGGACTTAGAAATATTAATAAAGCAATGGAAGGCATTAGAATAACAAAAATCCCCAATGATCAAATGTGTAAATTAAAAATATATTTTGTATTGCCATATGTAGTAATGGTCATGCATATGCAAACTACATCAAAACGGCTGCCATATTAACCCTTTCTCACTCAGGGGCTAGAATGTGGCCCCTAAACATAAAAACATCATCTGATATACATCTCACTCATCACATCTACATTTGGGAGCTCAAATAGTGGCCACATTTCACCGCCACATCACATAGATCAGATACCAGGGTAGCATTTGATTATGTCTTGTTCAGTCGTGTCCGCCTCGCTGTGACTCTATTGACTGCAGCACATTTTGCTGGGTCTCTGCCTGTGCTGTTCTACAAGGTTTGCATGCTGGTGATACTGGAGTGGGTTGCCAGTTCCTTTTCTAGAGGACTGGGATTTGTCTGACCTCTCTGCTATGATGTGCCTACCGACAGTTGCCCTACATGGTATAGCTCACAGCTTCATTCAGGTACACAAGCCCCTTCACCACCACCACTTAGCAATGCTGAAGGGGACCAAGGGAACATACACCACACTAATCTACTCTAACCCATCAGGAGGGGTCGTAAAAACACAGGGAGGCTGTGCAGAGGCACGTGGATAAAAAGCATCTCACCTCCATCAGGGGTAATCTCCGCCTTGCTCATCCTGGAAAGTCCAATGCCATTGTTGGTGGACATGTGCATGATGTCTAGCCATTCCCATTTGGTGACCACCCATTATGTTTTCTATTCATCAATTTACATTAGTGGGGTGCATGTACCCCTGGTCCCCTTGTGGATGGCTAAATGTTGGTGGTGAAGGGGCTAGTGTAACGAATGTGAATGAAGCTGTGAGCTATACCATGTAGTGCCAGTGTAGGTGGGCATGTCATAGCAGAGAGGTCAGACAAATCCCAGTCCACTAGAGGAGGCACTGGCAACCCACTGCAGTATAAACTCAGGGGAATGTTGATACTCCACAATATCAGTAACTGGACATTTGCATGTGCATTAACCCTTTATGTTGATTATATATGATATATTATCATATGAGATCTAATGCTATTATTAGAGGTATTGATTTATTGCATAGTAACTAGGACTCATTAGTTTACATATATAGGAATGGGACACAAATCGGATGTATGTGGATGACCCATAACCCCAACTATTGACAACACACTGACACGGTTAGAAAAGTATAACAAAGGTTTATTTCATACAAATAGCGCAATCAGAAAAGGAGAAGACTGTGCATTGATATTATGGGTGTGGTGTGAGCAGATACCAGTATGGCAGGAGGCTGTGGCAGATCAGAGGGCATCTAAAGGATAAACAGTTAGACAACATCATAAGGGTAATGCATAGCATCTACTAGGGTCACATGTGGTCAGGACACCACAATAACTAACATCATATAACACTCCATTTCATGGAAATAACCATTAATGCGCATACAGCAACCATACGGTTGCCATATGAAATATTAAACAGACACTAGAAATCATGGATCATGTGATACTAATAAATTCCACACACAGTGTGATTGCATACATTACTGCTGATTGATCAATAGATGATGGGAATCTGGAAAACATGAAGAGGAGGTGTTAGAACAATTACAAGCTGTTATTATGGTACATGGTTCCTGCTCTGGACAATACCATTAACCAATTAACATGAACATAATCTACGAGCAGTATTTACCATATTGATTCTGTCCTGTTCAATCAGCCTCCCTGGAATATTTTTAGGACGTAGAAGACAAAAAGGCATGCTTCACTGTGAACACAATCTTTCAGCAAAGAGTACTATTATTATCTACATGGAAAAGGTGGGCCATGCTGATATCCCATCTCACTGGTATATGGGTAGTACCAAGGCCAGACAGATTACATTGTTCACATTATCCCTAAACACAGGCACATTGATCCTGATGTCAAACCAAGGAAATTATCCATTTTGTTTGGATGACATGAAATATATTAATCCGCTTTCATACTATTAACTGGATGAAATGCAACTAAAACGCATATATAACTATTGCTTTGGATTAGCAGATACTAATGGGACATTATTCATTCTAATTGAACCTCACAACAGTCATGTTCATTAGTGAAGAGATATGTAGTCATATATTGCATTTCAGATCCATGTTCAGTGGGGAATGAAACTGATGGAATGCATGTTGGGAAGTGGGTTGAGTGTTTACTCATATGATGATATTGTACTGCTTGAAGATGAAGAACATGTCTTCATGGTAGTGAGATTTGGCTATTAACACCTACAGAGACAAGAACAAGATATCAATCGTAACAATATTCTGTTTAACTACAACACCTCATCTCAAGGTCAAGCCACATTGAATATCAATTGTTGAAATGTTAAACATAACCAGACATGTATACACTCAGTAGCCAGCCAATAGTATGTCAACATCTATAACAATCAGTATTCGGTGAGGAGTGATCAGGAGGAGGCCTTCCTCGATGGTGCTAAGACCTCCTAGTCCTAAGCACCGGGCCTCCACGGAACCTCTCCCTCTCCCGCTTCCTCTATGCCTTCCACATCTTTTTTGCAGAGGAGCGTGGGGGTTCCACTACATCTGGTGGCTGTGAATCTTGTTGTGATGGTGAGGTCTGAGACGAGGAGGCCGACGTCTCCTGTTGCAAAACTAAAGTATGGAGAGGTATGGGCTGGCGTTGGGCTAGCTCAATTAGTAGGCGTCTGTCACGACTCGCCTGTTCCTCATATCTCTTCATCCTTCAGTTGTGCCTCCTCATCTCAGCATGGAGAGATCTGGTACTATCCAGGAAGGGTTTAGTGGTTGCCAGGAGGGTGTTGGTCAGGCGACACTGCCTCCAGAGCAACCTGAGCCTCTTTTCTGACTTTTTGCGGCATGCCTGGTTCTCCCTGGCACACTAGCCCATGATCTCCACCAATGTCAGGGGTGGTGGTGTTGCTGGCAATGGGGCCACAGGTGAGGACTGCAGGGCTGGAGGTGATGGCTGCGTTCGTGGCAGCTCTGGCTGGGTCGGTGGCTGCGTCGGTGGCAGTGCTGGCCGCGTTGGTGGAAGCCCTGGTGGCTGCATCGGTGGCATCGTTGATGGCTGCATTGGCAGCGTTGGTGGCTGTGTCTGTGGCAGCATTAGTGGCTGCGTCTGCTGCAGCGTTGGTGGCTGCATTGGCTGTGTTGGTGGCAGCGCTGGCTCTGTCGATGGCAGCGTTGGTAACAGCCTTGGTGACAGCTTTGGTGGCAATGTTGGTGGCGTCACTGTCTGCGTCAGCATTGGTGGCATCGCTGGTGGCGTCAGTGATGACAGTGGTGACTGTGTTAGTTGCTGAACTTTTGATGGGATTGGTTATGACAGTGGCGACTGTGAAAGTGGCTGCACTGGTGACCCCATTGGTGGCCGGAGCAGGCCCTGAGGTGGCGGCATGAAGGCTTGGGGGTCTGGCCATGACGGTTGAGCATATGACGGTTGAGCATATGACTGTTGAGCATAGGATGGTTAAGCATAGGACTGTTGAGCATATGATGGGGAAACCCTGGCAACTGTGAAGATGTCTGGGGCCAGGACATGGTGTGCATACATTACTGTATCCTATAGCAGACATGGACTTCCCAGAGGAGAACCTGCATTTCCTCTGGGAAAAAATTTGGGGCCCTGGACTTTGCCACAGCCTCTTGCACTTCCCACTGTGCCTGGGGCAACTGGCCTCCCTCTCCTCTCCCTGGGGCTGCGCCCACAATCCCACTACCTTCCACCGTGTGATCAGGCCTCTGCCCCTCCACCTTCATGTGCCTACATCTGTGTGCACCTCCCCCTATGCTGCTCTCCTCCTCCTCTCCCTCCTCCTCTTCTCCCTTCTACCTCCTCCTCTCCCTCCTCCTCTCCCTCCTCTCCCTCTCTCCATCCACTAGCTCTTATTACTCTCCTCACTCTCCTCCTTCTCTCCTCACTCTCCCCCTCCAGTGTTCCTCTCACTCTCTTCCTCTACTCTCTCTCCTCACTTTCTTTCTCCCCTCTCTGCCCTCCTATAAAAACGATAAAGAAATATAAATGTATGTGGATGTGTATGAGGTAAAAAAAAAATTGAGTATTATGTGTAGTATAGTAATTGTATAGGGGGTGTAGATGTGCTGTGACCTACAGCTGGGTATAGCTATGTGTAAGTATCAATCTATGTGTGTGAATTATGTGATATCAGTAATTATGTGTGTTGTAAATTAAGGGTTAAATTATCTTAGTGGTCCAAATATCAACAACTTACATCCTTCTCTCTCTCCAAAGCTCCAAAACCCACCAACGCCTAGACCTGTGTGTTTACTTGCAATGCAACAGCACAGTCATTGATTTACATGTTTGGCTGCCTTTTAAAGGCATCCTGGCGTCTTTAATTGCGTTTCATCGTTTTCTATTGGCTGTTTGGCATCTTTCGTGCTACGTGATTCCGCAAATGTTTATTGAAGATGAACTTAGCTCGTACGTACGTCTTAAATATTGCATGCGCGGCAAAGGTTTGTGAGATAGAGTCTCTCGCTCGTAACTCGCAGCACTTCTGAATTAATGACAACGTAACTCGGCCAAAGTTGATGCACGCAGCCCTTACGTGCTACACGTTGGATTTACGAGGCTGGAATTTAATATGGCTCTTTATGTTTAGTGGCTATGCGTATATGGGGGTTCTTCTTGTTTAATGTCAGATTCACATAATGTCAGTCCAGCGTCACAATGAAGTATCTAGTTGTACTATAATGTATATGAGTTTCAATGACAAATAATGTCCATGAGCAAGACAGCCCTATCGTTGCAACCTGTCAGTCGTTTTACAGCATTTCACTTGTGTTATGCCGCTATTATCAGTGTAATAACTATAATTAATATTTGCTTCTAATACAATTTTGGTGCTTTGTGATAGTGTACATGCAGACTCTACCGCCATCATTTTTCCATCAATTGCTGAATTTCTCATTACAGTGACTCATTAATCATTTCATATTTGTTGATTCAATCAATAGTCCCTTACTATCAAATAAATAAATAGAACCGTCTAAGACGTGTCCAGCTGTCCTCAAGATAACTCTGTGCTTTACTTTCCTACATTTCCTCTTCTAGTTACCATGCATGGCCATCGAGGTTGTGTGTGGAGAGGGATTATTTGTATGATTTTAGGCAGAGAGTATAAGCACTTCTTAATAAAATAAAATACCTGAAGGTTAAATGATACACAAGGGTAATATATATCTATTAAAATCCCTATGCCTTAAAGGTAATTGTCCAATTCTTCCAGATAGCCATGAAACCAGATTCATTGCATTAGTATACTATCAGCCCTTTATGTGTACCCAAATACCTAAACAGTGTTGTCAGTGAGGATACATCCAACAATAATGACAGAATTCAAGTTGTGAAGAGAATTGGTAACAATGGATTTGAACAGAATAAAATAGCTATATTGTAATTTTAATTGCTCCGCCAAAAATAATTCCCAGAGAGCACTGGAAACCTTTATATATTATATCCCGTGCTGAAAGCATGTTCTAGACATATAGAAGTTCACATATTTGTATTACTTGCGGTACTTTGTACAGTGGAGGGCATATTTCACTCTTTTATTCAACATAAGTGCTTTTGGAGCCAGAGTCTTCAGGCCTTTTGGCCTGGAACCCTTTATGTAAGCCCTCAGTAGTAAAATAGCCCTGGCCCCAGCACAAGATACAAGGTTTATCTAAAGTTTTTTGGCCACCTCTTTGGTAAAAACAAAGAAAATGGTGTCAAGTCTTCAGACTCTCCATGAGCCTATGGACAGCAGCACACCAGGCACATCTGTCAGCCACTGCCTGCTCTATTAAGCTCTATTAAGCTCTATCTCCACCTCTGCCATCCCCTTCTTTGAGTGCCTTAAACCTTTTCCAGCATCTTCTCATGATTTGGACACAATATTTGAGCTTTAACCTCAAGATCAATCCAACAGCTTGACTTAGTTTCATGTAGTATTGATTGAACGGATCTTCTTGCAGTCCAAGGGAGTTTAAGCAGGTTTCTCCAACAATACAATTCAAAGGCGTCAATTCTACAGAGCTCAGTCTTCTCTGTGGTCCAGCTCTCGCATCCATATGTTACTACTGGGAATAACACAGATCTAACTCTGTGGACCTTTGTTGATAATGATATATCTATAATTTTTAATAGCTTATCCAGACTAGCCATAGCTTGTAGTCCATCAAGTTCAACCTTTTTAGATCTCATCTGATTTTTGCAATATGTGGATTACTTGTTAATTGATCTGAAGGAAGGCAAAGAGAAAAAAAACCTCATTGAAACCATGCCAATTTGACTACTAAGGGGAAAAAATCTTTCCTGACCCCAGATACTGGTGATCGGATTCCTTCCCTGAATCAATACTCCTTCTCTAGTTATCCAGTATAACCCTGAATGCACTTTTTATTCAAAAATATATCCAATCCCCCTTTAAAGTGATCTATCAAATCTGCTGTCACCACCTCCTTTGGTAGAGAATTCCACAGTTTTACCACCCTTACTGTGAGGAACACTTTCCTTTATTTTTACCCGTCAGCCCTTTGTCCCAGTCTATACTTTGTATTGCTGCCCATAGACCGTTAAAATCCACCCTTTTAGAATTGAGAGTTTTTTTGTTGGCCCCTTACAGTTAGTTTTTTTTTACTTCGATCTCAAATGAGACTGTGTTGTGATCACTGTTTCCCAAAGGTTGCCCTATTTCAACGTTTGATATCATATCGATATTATTTGTGATGACCAAATCCAAGATAGCATCATCTCTAGTAGGTTCTTGTATAACCTAGGCCAGATAATGATCTCTGAGTGTACTCAAGAACCTGCGACCTTAGATGAACTGCTGGTCTCATTTATCCAGTTTATTTCAGGGTAATTAAAATCTCCCATTAATAGAACTTGCCCATGCTTAGCTGCATTTCCAATCTGTAACAATTATTGTATTTCCTATCTTTCAGCTATATTTGGGGGTTTATAGCATACTCCAACTAATATTCTTTTGGAATTTGCTGCTCCGCTATTTAACTCTACCCACAAACATTCAACTTTATCACTAGGTCCACCATAAATATCTTCTCTGGCTATAGGCTTAAATTCAGGCTTAACATACAGACAATTCCCTACTCCTCTTTTACCATTGCCCCTATATTTCCTAAATAGGTTATAACCATTCAGATTAACAGTCCAGTCATGAGAGTCAACCCACCAGGTTTCAGTAATGCCTATTAAATTCCATTTCTTATTAACTGCTACTAAACTCTCTCATTTTCCCTGACATACTTCTGGCATTAGTGAACATACACTTTATGTTGTTATGACTCTGTAGGTTTGAAATGCTTGCTACCCCACCTTTACTGGGCCGTAACCGAGTCACAATGATATTTTGAAGCACAAAACACTTGTCTTCACACCAGTCCTGGGCTCCGAACAAAGAACAAAAACAAAGAAAACAATCAAAGAATTAAAAATAAGTATTGCTGTACTGTAATAATGATCTATTTTATCTATAATTCTCTTTACAATGGTTATAGTAATGTTATATAATGTTATAGTTTTAAGCGTTCCCTATAATGCATTGCTACAGGTAGAATGATATGCTGAATTACAGGTTTTACAAGAATTACTAGTTGGTATGGTCTTGAACTCAGGCACCTGCAAGATATTTACATTGGGATGATGGAAACCCTAAAGGAAACTGACAGGATTGTGTCGTCACCATGGAGATATGGCCCTCTACACATGTGGGAGCCCTGAGTAGATTTATAGCACCATTCTTCCATTTCCTTCTCTCCTTAAGCAAAGTACGTAATACAGTAAACACCAGATTCCGTTCTTTAAGCCTGACCTTCATTTCCTGTGGTCTGCCTCTGAAAGCTGCAAACCATAGTGGTACTGAGTAGGACCGAACACACACATGTTCCTATAGACGTCCATAGAGCAGAGGATCATGGACCATATGATGGGAGGTAGCCATCTGCATACAAATATCACCATCACATAGGCCAAGATCCAAGACACTGTAGCCTGGCAAGTTTAGGTTAACATTGTGACCAATAGATTGTCACTGAGGAGTGCTGTAACTGTATAGGCTTCAGTGGGTACACCAATACATGGCCTCTCTATTGCTTGATTACTTTTGTTGTGCCCAGGAATGACAATGATTTGTCAGCTTAATGGATTTAATGACGCATCTATCTATCCCTTGTTAATTCCATGGAGCTGACAAGCCAATGTCCTTGTTGGTCATCATGTACATTTGTAGTGTGCGTGTGATGCACATGTGGTGGCATGTTGGTTTATGTGATATTCACCTGACATGGAGGCTGCGTCCTGCTGGGCCACTGGGCCTGAAGCTCCAGCGGCGGGCAACTGTCTCAGAAGGTACCTGGCGACCCTCTCCCACTCATTATAGGTCACGCACCGGTCCTTGTCCTCCTTGGCCATCCTCCTTCTCACCTTGGCCCTGATGTCATCAGACCTGTGTTTAACAGACCTCAAATCCCTTGGCGCTTTACCTACCATATTAACCTCGGCCGCTACCTCCTTCCAAGCCTGAGCCCCTCTATCGCCTCCTCACCTCTCCTCTTCTCCTCCTCCCCACCTCTCCACTCCTCTCCCCTTCTCTATCCTCCTTCCATACTGATCACAAACAGAAAATAAGGATAAATACAAAAAGTGTAACTGTATATATAAAAATGTGTGTATTATGTGTTATTAATGACTGGGGATGTGGTGGGGAGCATGGAATTGGGGGGGGGGGGGCGTCTCTGTGTGTCTCTGTGTGTTCTTTAAATGATGTGTATTGCAAATATGTGTAATCTGTAAATATGTGTAAGAAAATATCAAGTGTAAAATCGGACTAATAGAATATAAATGAATAAAAACACAAACTACCTCTCTCCAACACCAACTCCGGGACCTGCATGCTACTTCGAAAATAAAATACAGTCAACTCATGGGCTTGTGGAACGCAAATTTATAATCTCCCGTAGTCAATCATAAACCGCTAGACCGCTTTCTATTGGCTGGAAGGCCTGTGCCGCACTACTTTATACTGCAATTGGATAGTTACGGACGATCGAGGCGTGTCTGGCCCCTTAGCTTGCGTGCACGAAAAGGGTTTACAGGCTTGTGTCTCAAGCCCGTAACTCGCACCATGGTCTAATGTAATAGCAGGATTTGCGGGAGTCCCGTGGCGGTTATGAGCTTCAAATTTAATGTGGCTACTGGTACGGCCAAGTGTGAGGCCATTTCCTTATGTAACGTCCCAAGTATGAGAGTAATATTACAGCAAAGAGGGACATAAGGCCGCTATGCCAAAACAGTTCTCAGAGAACATTAACAGGAGAGGATTTAGGGAGAGTATTAAAGTATTAAAGGTACTTATGGCCCACATATTGCATAATGTTATGACAGAGTGGTCAATCAGGACAATAAATGGCAGAATATGAACTAGATGGTGGAAGAGATAGGAAGCAAGATAGGTCAGGGCAGTGGAAGTTTAGAACATGGTAGGGCAACATAGATCATGGCCAATAACATTAAGGTAGACAAAAGCAAAGGGGGCAGGAGATGGGGGTATGATAAGAGGGTCAGCGGAAACATGGACAGAGTATAAAGAGAAGTGGAAGGGAGAATAAAGTAGGCCATAGGAAGTGAGAGAATAGATGTGGATATTGGATGGCTAGGTAAAGATTTTATACAAAATAAAAATAATGTTTAATCTATTAACTATTCTATGCAGTATTTCTTTAATGCCATTGCCTTGATTGAACAGCTTGTTTCGGCTGCTTTCTTAATACAGAGGAGTCCTTTAGACTGGTTAGATTTCTTTTTGGCCTTCACTGATCGCCATTGTTTAATAGGATCTGCCAAATATCTGTATTGAGGTTCAATTCCCACTTTCAGTAGTAAACATAAAAATGGTGGTTCCCATGGCAGAATAATTGCATATAAAAATGTAAAAATTAATGTATGCACTTCTGGGTCATTGAAACTATTTTGTCTGTTGTCGGGCAGTATTTTTTTTTTGTGGCACGTCAGCACACAGATACTCAGCACTTCTGTATACTGTGGTTACTTGTCTAGATTAACCTGTGAGCACAAAGCCACATTTTGCAGAAGCCTCCCCACACACACACAGACACACACACACACACTCACTCAGAGCACTTCCGTTTTCACAAAGTGTTTTGGTGGGAACCTGTACCGGGCTTATTGTATTCTGGGTGAGACTTTATTCGGGTTTCCCCTAAATCTTACGTGTTAGAGCTCGGTCCTATTGTGAGCTTATCACAAGAACGTGATAAATAGCTTTAAATACTGTAAAACATACAGGAAGTTGTTTCTTTTTTCTTTTTCTTTTTTTACAATAACAGCACTTTTATCCATTCTTCAGTCATCCTGTGCCTAGAAAGGAAATCCTCAAATCCATGTCTGTGCCAAAACTTACCTACCCCTGGTCTAAAGCCATATCAGTGCATCCCTAACAACTCTGCGTTTGTCTACGCTGCCAACTTGGGACGTTTCCAGGACAAATAAATTCCAAGAGAGGTGTGTCAAGTTGGACCCTCTCCTTGAAAATGGGGTCACCTGATCACCTAATTCTCTAATCAGAGTTAATAACTCCACTTCCAACTCTGTCCAACATGGTACTATACGTTATCTGTACAAGACATCTATATATGTATACTGTAGACTCTCAGCTAATCGGCAACCATGGTGATTGGTAGATGCCGTATAAGAGTAGTTTCTGGTTGCTTGAGAGTTACTATTAAAGAGGCCTAGATTAGCTTCACATAGGATGCTGTGTTAAGTATATTTGTCAGTGAGGGTTGTTCTAGCAGCAGCAGCTTTCACTCCTCACTTACACACAGGTACATTCGGCTGGAGGGTGCAGTGCTGAACCCGGGGAATGTAACGCCAACACTGCCCTGTAACCCCAATACTGCCCAAGCCCAGTCACTCATCCCTGGGGAATGTAACCCCCAACACTGCCCTGGCTCAGTCACTCATGCCCGGGAATGTAACCCCAACACTGCACTGGCCCAGCCACTCATGCCTAGGGAATGTAACACCAACACTGCCCTGGCTCAGTCAGTCATGCCCAGGGAATGTAACCCCAACACTGCACTGACTCAGTCACTCATGCCCGGGGAATGTAACCCCAACACTGCCCTGGCTCAGTCACTCATGCCCGGGGAATGTAACCCCAACACTGCACAGGCTCAGTCACTCATGCCCGGGGAATGTAACCCCAACACTGCCCTGGCCCAGCCACTCATGCCTAGGGAATGTAACACCAACACTGCCCTGGCTCAGTCAGTCATGCCCAGGGAATGTAACCCCAACACTGCACTGGCTCAGTCACTCATGCCCGGGGAATGTAACCCCAACACTGCCCTGGCTCAGTCACTCATGCCTGGGGAATGTAACGCCAACACTGCCCTGGCTCAGTCACTCATGCCTGGGGAATGTAACGCCAACACTGCCCAGGCTCAGTCACTCATGCCTGGGGAATGTAACGCCAACACTGCCCTGGCTCAGTCACTCATGCCTGGGGAATGTAACGCCAACACTGCCAAGGCTCAGTCACTCATGCCTGGGGAATGTAACACCAACACTGCCCAGGCTCAGTCACTCATGCCCGGGTAATGTAACGCCAACACTGCCCTGGCCCAGTCACTCATGCCCAGGGAATGTAACCCCAACACTACACTGGCCCAGCCACTCGTGCCCAGGGAATGTAACCCCAACCCTGCCCAGGCTCAGTCACTCATACCCGGGGAATGTAACCCCAGCACTGCCCTGGCTCACTCACCCCCAGCCTGTCCGCTTCCAGGTAACATTGAATTGCAGAGACGTACAGTGGATTAAATCTAGGTGCCTGTAAACATTTTGTGGCATCACAACCCGGCTCCTGGCATTTGTTGAGCCCTGAAAATTAGAATTTTTATTTAAAGTACAGTATTCAATTTTTTTTCTGGTTGCTTGAGAGTTCTGGTTTGTCTACTGTATATGTACATATATGCACGCGTGTGTGTATATGTGCATGTATATACAGTGTATATATATATATCACTATAATAGTATACATAGTGTGTAACGCTCTCACTGTGCATGCACATTGGCGACGGGAGGTTACACACTATGTAAATGGCGCATGACGAGTGCCGCTTGTGCAATGCGTGTCGTAAGCCGCACATTCGCATTGCGCAGTGCAAGTAAAGAGACACAGGGGAGAGAGAAGGAGGAGAGACACAGGAGAGTGGGGGGGGGGGGAGAGACATATCAAATATTTAGTATTAGGAAATTGCCCGTCAAAAATTACGGGAATAAAAATGTAAGCCTAACAATGCTGTCTGCCACACAATGCGAGGCTATGGGCCCTCTGAGCACCTTCGGCGCTCATCGCGAGCGCCTTCTCCCCACTGTACTTTACAGGCCCCGCGATGAGAACTTCAATTTGTAATATTGTAGAAAATATAATCCAATTCAGCACTTCCACTGTGTCACAGTATATATATAGATAAAGATAAAGTCACATTTCTTTTGATATTTAAATGATCTGGTTGGCTTTTGCTAATATATCACCAGCTTGTACAGGGCGGTGTCCCTCTGTATATTTATCATTTTTCACAATAGCCATTGGACGTTGTTATGAGAGTGACACATTGTTGGCTTTAGTGGTTTGCTCCATTCATATACGTCCTGTACACACCCAGGAAATTCCATGCACCCCTATCCATTATATACTAACACAGACACACCTGGTAGCCAATCACACAAACGTATAGTCACACACATGTAGGAATGGCATGTAATCAGAAGTACAGCCACAATTAACTTTCCCTCACTACTGATACTTATTATTGCTCTGAAGGAGTTAATGAAGGATGTCCCCATGCAGTGATGCTGGAGTGTGTCCAACCCCTCCTCTCATCCTTTCTTCTCGCTCTCCTCCAGCTCCTCCCAGCATCCTCTACTCAGTGCTGTAATATATAAGTCTGTGGCTTCCTCTGCACTAATCAGTTTCAGTTTGTGTGTAGAGCAGTTTGAAGATGTCTTCACCTCCATTACCCTCTGCCAGAACCTCCTTATCCAACCCCCTACATTGAGACTCTTGGTGGTCAGCAGAATTGACCAATATGTCTTGTTGCCATAAAGTAAAGGGCTGTAAGGTGCCCGTGACTCTGCTGCTACTCTTCCTCTATACCTGCTACCTTCTGATTGGAGCTACTGTGTTTTGGGCTTTGGAGAGCAAGGCGGAGGTGGACCTGTCCCACAACTTCCAGCAGGAGAAGTGGGAGCTGCTGAAGAACTACACATGCATGGACAACAAGACCTTGGAGCAATTCATTGTGGTAAGAGAGGCATGGGATGGACCTGGTCCATTATCCTTTCCAGTGGTAGTACCAATGAAAGTGTTAATGTTAGTGATGGGTAAATGATATCCAGTAATATAGAGGTGATATTGGATGTTGAAGTTTGTAGTGTGTTATGTTTGGTCCATTCATACTATAAATCTCAGTAAGATTTAATTACTTAAGACAAATTATAGAAGGTAATGAAAATGTTTCCATAAATTCCTGGGGTTGTAAATATTTTATAATTTTGTTTTATAGTTTGTGTCAAACTTTTTTTACAAAAATTCCCTAAATAATAAGAATTTCAGTCACGTCAAAAATGTATAACACCAGAATGAGCTTAACGATTAAGAGCGATCCTCCAACTCGAGACATCATTTAGTATAGTGGCTTCATTGGCATATACCAGCTGGACCTGGATATCATCTAATGTAGCAGTTACATTGGCATATACCAGCTGGACCTGGAATCATCTAATGTAGCAGTTACATTGGCATATACCAGCTGGACCTGGATATCATCTAATGTAGCTAATACATTGGCATATACCAGCTGGACCTGGATATCATCTAATGTAGCAGTTACATTGGCATATACCAGCTGGACCTGGATATCATCTAATGTAGCTAATACATTGGCATATACCAGCTGGACCTGGATATCATCTAATGTAGCAGTTACATTGGCATATACCAGCTGGACCTGGATATCATCTAATGTAGTTTATACATCGGCATACCAGCTGGACCTTTGTTGCTGATGTGTCTCCTCTACTAGCTGTACCACCTGCACCAGCTGCACCTCTTGTGTCAGCAGTGCCTCCTGTGCAGATTGTACTGCCTGTGCTAAGGTTACCTCCTGTGTCAAATGTACCCCCTGTGCCAGCTGTACTGCCTAGCGAGTTCTACCACCTGTGCCAGCTGTACTGCCTGGTGAGCTCCACCACCTGTGTCAGCTGTACTGCCTGGTGAGCTCCACTACCTGTGTCAGCTGTAATGCCTGGTTAGCTCCACCACCTGTGTCAGCTCTACTGCCTGGTGAGCTCTACCACCTGTGTCAGCTGTACTGCCTGGTGAGCTCCACCACCTGTGTCAGCTGTACTGCTTGGTGAACTCCACTACCTGTGTCAGCTGTACTGCCTGGTGAGCGTCACCACCTGTGCCAGCTGTACTGCCTGGTGAGCTCCACCGCCTGTGTCAGCTGTGCTGCCTGGTGAGCTCCACCACCTGTGCCAGCTGTACTGCCTGGTGAGCTCCACCACCTGTGCCAGCTGTACTGCCTGGTGAGCTCCACTGCCTGTGTCAGCTGTACTGCCTGGTGAGCTCCACCACCTGTGTCAGTTCTACTGCCTGGTGAGCTCCACCACATGTGTCAGCTGTACTGCCTGGTGAGCTCCACCACCTGTGCTAGAGTTACCTCTTATGCAAGCTGTAACACCTATGCTAGAGTTATCACCTGTGCCAACTATATTTTAGGGCTGCTGTACCTCACCCCTATGGCTACCTTATAGCAGCTTTTCGGTCAGGGCCTCTTTTCCATCCATAACAATAGCTCTAATCTTATAGTTGCCCCATCTACCAATGTCCTCGTCCAATAAAGCTTTGCCCACCTCTCATATCACTTGAACCTTCCTAACAATTCTTATATTGTCAGGTGTATTTTCACAAAAGTTAGTGCACCCTCCAGTCCAGCAAGGTGGATCAGTCTTCCTGCCGTACTATTATTATTATTATTATTATTATTATTATTATTATTAACCTTTATTATATTACGTTTTATTTGTAACGCTCCAACATATTCCGTAGCGCTGAACAAGGAAAATTACGATGTTAAAAAACTGCAGAAATACCTGTTTTAAGCTTAGAATCTTTGTAGAAAGTAATTTTTCTAAAGCACCCTACAAGATTAGAAACTCGCTTCTTACAAACAACTTACAAGAACCTATTTATATTCCCATAGTTCTTTTGCAAATTGTCTCCGGTGCGTGCACCTCATTGTGTTATCATTTATCCGGTAAATACACAACCGATCTCATATACTAATAGCAAGTTCATTATTTTATGATTTACTTATCAGATAAACACAGTAACAGACATAGTCTGACATATATAGTATCAGTATTTGCACATGTTGTCATTTTTTATATCAAGAAATGCTATATTTGGACAAACTGGTTTGCAGCAATAACAAAACAAAAAAGCAAGATGGAAGTACCCATTTAATATGTTACTTAAAGTTATATGGTGGGTCCCTGGGTGTTACTATGTATATAATATCCCTGTGCATCTATTTACTGACATGTACTTTATTTTACTAAGAAGGGCTTATAAGCGTATTGACTAAAATCTAACAAATAGTCCCTGTATGGGTCTGCCCTATGCAGACTCTATAGGGCTGGATGTGCCGTGTAGTGTCCTAGCCTATCAGGGACCACGTCTCAAGAGCATGTTGCTGAGACATGGTCACTGATTGGTTAGTATGAGACACTACACAGCAAGTACTGTCTGTGTCTGCATACGCTGCAGTGGGCAGACCCATACAGGGACTATTTGTTTGATTTTAGTCAGTAACAACAGAGCTTATAAGCACTTATTAATAAAATAAAGTACATAAAAGTGAATAGATACCCAGGTATATTATATATCCGTGAACATTGGTGTAAGAACTGGAGGGGGATGGGGGAACAAACCCCCCAGATTTACCTATGTTTGTATGTATGTATTTTTAAGCTATTTTATGGCTGATGCATACGAGCTATATACCCCCCCCCCCCCAATTATTCTGGCTCCTACACCCCTGTCCGTCACCCTTCCATACCCCTTTACAAGGACTGAACGGTCATTCTCGGGCCCTGTCATGTCCTCATGTTCCTGACACTGCAGATGGAACATAATCTCTCCCTATTTTCCAATTTTTATGCCCAAAAATGATTCAAACTCCTATGAGTATATACACAATGCTCTTTATATATACAACTAGCGAATTGCCCGTCAAAAAATGACGGCAATGAAATTGTAAGTGAGCTAAGGGTGTTTGGTGTATATAATGTGGCTGATGTAGTGTTTAGGGACCTTTAGCCTCGTTTTCGTTTTGTTCGGCGGCCATTTTTTCTCTCGCTTAGGTGATTTTCGGGTCTCTAAACTCCGAAATTTGTGGTTAAATGGATGTGTAACTTCACTTGCAGAGGTCCTCGGTGCCCCCCCTTGCTGTGAGTAACCTTGTTATGTGTTTGTTGTTTGTATTTATTGTGTTTGTAATGTTTTTGGGGTCGCGCGGGTTGCATTCTTGTTTTTTTTCTGCAAATCCGTAGGTGTTTGGTGGTGTTTTGCGTCATCAGACTGCTGTAGCCTTGTTTTCGTTTTTTTCGGCGGCCATTTTTTCTCTCGCTTAGAGAATTTTTTTGCGTCTAAACTCTTTTAATTTGAGTTAAATTGAGGTGTAACTTTAGTTTTCCAGGTCCTGGCTGTTCCCTCTTCCTGTAAGTAAGCTTTTTATGTATTTGTTGTGTGTATTTGTTGTATTTTTCATGTTTTCATGTGCGCGTGTTACGGACGATTTTTGCAAAATCGTAATGGGTCGTAACGTGACTCGTTACGACGTAAATTTTGTGAGGGTCGCAGTTGCTGGCAAGGAGCGCCTTCGGCCAGCAACTGAGGCCCTCGCTCTCGCACCACCAGCATTATCTCCACCACTGGACTAGTGGTCTCCATATTGGATAATTTGTTTCTGAGTTATATTTCCATTTAATTCTATTCTTAAAGGGCCACAGCAGAGCTCCTAGTTATGGTAGAAAAGTAAAGCACCAATAAAAATAATATTTGCAATGAGAATTACTACAATGCTATTTAGTAATCGTAAAATATCTTTGAATAACCACATTTTTTGCATCTCCTCTCATCAGACTGGTTTTATTATCAGTACATAATTATATACTGATTCATGACTCATAGTAGCTTCCTTTGGTATGTGGGGCTTCTGTGATCTGAACCTGTGAGCAGCTAGATATTGGTAGCTAGGAAGCCTTGTGCAAATGGAAGCCATGAGTCTTATTTACAATACCAGTCTAGTGGGAGGATCTCTTGAGCTTAGTGACAGCCAACATGTAGTAAATATACGTAGTAAACAACTTGCATTTGCAAAGATTTTGTTTTTATTGGTACAGCACTGGAGCGATCTTTCAATAAAAATAGAAATGTTATCTGCATTCAAGGTCCCGCCCATGTGATTAATCCTGTTAGGGAAAAAACAGAGGTCTCCCTCCAGGAAATCAAAATTGGATGTCTTTTTACTTTTTAAAACCATTTTGTCCAGTACTCAACTTAAATGTATAGAAGAAGTTACTTATCTCCAGCTCCCATGTTGGGTGTTAATATAGCTGAGAAGCATCTGAGACATGTCTTGTTTCCATGTTACTGTCTTGGAGTTTGAGCCAACACTACAACCTTCATTGTGAAGTAGTAATGTCAGCTATCAGGTTCAAACTAGCATAAACATAGCACTTCAGTGGCCCTTACATGTTTTATTTCTGTTCTGGGCTCCTTGTACAGCTTCCACAGTAAAACCAGCACTTGGTGGTCCTATGTCTTGGTGGTCCTATGTACTGGCCTTCCTGTGCCTTGGTGGTCCTATGTCTTGGTGGCCCTGGGTACTGTTGGTCCTATGTCTTGGTGGCCCTATATATTGGTGGTCCTATGTTTTGGTTGTTCTTTGTACTGGTGGTCCTATGTATACGGGTGGTCCTATGTCTGTGGCCCTATGTACTATTGATCCTATGTATTGGTGGTCTATGTACTAATGGTTCTATGTCTTGGTGGTCCTGTGTCTGTGGTCCTATATCTTGGTGGCCATATGTCTTGGTGGTCCTATGTCTTGGGGGTCCTATGTACTGGCCGTCCTATGCCTTGGTGGTCCTATGCCTTGGTGGCCCTGGGTACTATTGGTCCTATGTCTTGGTGGCCCTATATATTGGTGGTCATATGTCTTAGTGGTCCAATTTCTTGGTGGTCCTATGTACCGGTGATCCTATGTTTTGGTTGTTCTTTGTACTGGTGGTCCTATGTATACTGGTGGCCCTATGTCTTGGTGGTCCTATGTCTGTGGCCCTATGTACTATTGATCCTATGTATTGGTGGTCTATGTACTAGTGGTTCTATGTCTTGGTGGTCCTGTGTCTGTGGTCCTATATCTTGGTGGCCATATGCCTTGGTGGTCCAATGTCTTGGTGGTCCTATATACTGGTGATTCTGTATCTAGGTTGTTTTTTGTGTACGTATGGTCCTATGTACTGGCCCTATGTCTGGTGCAAACTTCTGGTTGAAAACTTCAGCAAGCTCCTAGTGGAAAAAAATAAGCTCAGGAAATGAGAAATGAATTCAGTGGTATGGTAATTAGTGAAAGACATAAATGTAGCCATTGGTCGTTGCCCATTTTAAAGGACCTCTCTAAGCCCTTAGATAAAGTCCCTTTCACAATACTGAATATTTATAGTGAAGTTAGACCTAGGCATAAGAGAGGATTGAATAGAAAACTACTGAGCGAATGAATGAGTATTAGATATTCAGTATTTATAGGAGTTAATAATAGGTATTTTACCAGTATTTACATTGAGGGGTTTTGTTTCAAAAGTCAACTATATGTATATACTCCATTACTTGTACTTGTGAGTCATTTATACATATAAGAGAGATATCTGATATATATATATATTAACCCTCTTAGGCTAACTTCAGAGTAAATTTACTACAAACCATGCACTTTACTATTTAAACATTTATGGTATTTCATTTTTTGTACCAGTCTATTCAAAAAGACTCTTATTATACTACAAGAAATGGTGGCACTTTTTGTCTATATCTGAAGTATTAGATCTTTTTGTTATCTGTGTCCTTGAAGATGGGCACAGAGAGAAATAAAAAAAAAGGGGGGACACTTTTATGTGGCTAAATATGTTATGAATTGCCACATACTAGATTTAAAAAAAAAAAAATCTTTAATGAAAATTATTTGAAATAATTTTTATAATTAAAATCCGATTGTTTAAAACAAATAATATATACAAAAAGATCTCTGAATTTATTCTCCAGAGAATACAATGACGTCACTACAGTAATTGGTTTAGATATAATGTGATATATTTTTTAAAAACGGCTTATAACCAATGTATTTTTGTCCCTTAAGATTTATACAATTTCTCTACAGCTGCTAAGTGAGTGTAGTCGGTGATATTAGTGTCTTAGAGTCGCTCTATAGATTGCACTAACTGTATTAGAATAAGTGACTAGTGAGACTTTAAATGTGGCTTTTAATATAGCGACACTGATATCTGTGTGATGAATCACAAAGGCCCTCATTCAATTGCAATTTGGCCAATTGAATAGGGCTGTAAATAAGCACACAGCATCTTTTTTTTAAAGAAGTTTTTCGTTAGTGAAAACCTTGCTTTTGGATAGATGTTTACTAACTAAAAACTTCTTAAAAAAAATATGTTATGTGCTTATTTAGACCCCTATTCCATTGGCAAAATCACAATTGAATGAGGGCCAAAGTATCACTTTGGCACCAAAAAAACGGCTGAAGCAAAAGCTGATAATATGCTATAGCTTCTTAACAAAATGCTTATACTGTCCCATAGAAGGTGTAACTGATCTCCTGGCAACCCGACCGGGTACCTCCGTTGATAGACGCGTCCTAGTTTGCGCCGAGGCCTACAAGCACCGCACCGGACACCTCAACCACCACAGACTCCACAACCGCCGTAGTTTAGCTGGAGCCGCGCCGACTTCCTTCCACCCTGTATGAATCTCCAGCATCCAGGACCGTGTGGGGAAGACCTCTCCTTCAAGGATAGTACATCAGGAACAAGCGTTCAGTAGTTACAGCTCAAGGGAGTATGCAAAAGCATAGCAATCCCCATTATGATAGAGCAATCCCCTCCAAGAACGAGATGAGACTACGTTTTGAAGGGTCAAGTAGAACTATTCTTTAATGACAGGGGATCTCCTTTTATGCAATGGTGCCCTCTGAAGGGCTACACCCACATAATTATCACAGTCAATAAGATACATGGTTCAACCCCCACGTCTCCTCCCCTCAGATAACAGGTAACACAATTAAAACAGGCACAATTTTAACCACATTCTGGATGTACCCCAAAAACAGGGGGTACACCTTTAAGTCCAGCACCGTTCAATAGCTCTCACCCAGGGGAACAACATATTAAAAAATGGCATGAATCAGACCAGGGGTTCAAAAGTTAGTAAAAGTATCTTACTGGCAGCATGGCAAACCACATCCCCCATAGTTGGCCACACAATACACATAAAGAGAACAATAGGTGTGGTCACCCCTCCCTGAGGCTCCTTGATATAATCAGACAATGATTAAATCAGCCGTCTTTGTTCTTATGTTTGAGAATGAATAGATGTCCTTATCTGTAACAGGATTATCTCTCCCGCCAAGGTCTGCACTAGCCTGGGGCCAATATTCTGCAGAGCATAGTCCTAATTTTTTTTTTCAGAAGGTGTAGTGGTCTCTCATAGTAGATCCACGAGGTATAACCTACTCAGTCCTAATATGATACAGAAGGTGGAGTGGTCTCTCATAGTAGATCCACGAGGTATAACCTACTCAGTCCTAATATGATACAGAAGGTGGAGTGGTCTCTCATAGTAGATCCACGAGGTATAACCTACTCAGTCCTAATATGATACAGAAGGTGTAGTGGTCTCTCATAGTAGAACCACAAGGTATAACCTACTCAGTCCTAATATGATACAGAAGGTGGAGTGGTCTCTCATAGTAGATCCACGAGGTATAACCTACTCAGTCCTAATATGATACAGAAGGTGGAGTGGTCTCTCATAGTAGAACCACAAGGTATAACCTACTCAGTCCTAATATGATACAGAAGGTGTAGTGGTCTCTCATAGTAGAACCACGAAGTATAACCTACTCAGTCCTTATATGATATAGAAGGTGGAGTGGTCTCTCATAGTAGAACCACAAGGTATAACCTCCTCAGTCCTATAATGATACAGAAGGTGTAGTGGTCTCTCATAATAGATCCACGAGGTATAACCTCCTCAGTACTAATATGATACAGACGGTGTAGTGGTCTCTCATAGTAGAAACACAAGGTATAGCCTACTCAGTCCTAATATGATACAGAAGGTGGAGTGGTCTCTCATTGTAGATCCACGAGGTATAACCTACTCAGTCCTAATATGATACAGAAGGTGGAGTGGTCTCTCATAGTAGATCCACGAGGTATAACCTACTCAGTCCTATAATGATACAGAATGTGTAGTGGTCTCTCATAGTAGATCCACAAGGTATAACCTACTCAGTCCTAATATGATATAGAAGGTGTAGTGGTCTCTCATAGTAGATCCACGAGGTATAACCTACTCAGTCCTAATATGATATAGAAGGTGTAGTGGTCTCTCATAGTAGAACCACGAGGTATAACCTACTCA
This sequence comes from Discoglossus pictus, assembly GCA_027410445.1. Taxonomy (NCBI): domain Eukaryota; kingdom Metazoa; phylum Chordata; class Amphibia; order Anura; family Alytidae; genus Discoglossus; species Discoglossus pictus. The sequence continues at coordinate 12,782,316 of CM050165.1, read as the reverse complement.
GTCCTAATATGATACAGAAGGTGTAGTGGTCTCTCATAGTAGAACCATGAGGTATAACCTACTCAGTCCTAATATGATATAGAAGGTGTAGTGGTCTCTCATAGTAGAACCACGAGGTATAACCTACTCAGTCCTAATATGATACAGAAGGTGTAGTGGTCTCTCATAGTAGATCCATGAGGTATAACCTACTCAGTCCTATAATGATAAAGAAGGTGTAGTGGTCTCTCATAGTAGATCCACGAGGTATAACCTCCTCTGTCCTAATATGATATAGAAGGTGTAGTGGTCTCTCATAGTAGATCCACGAGGTATAACCTACTCAGTCCTATAATGATACAGAAGGTGTAGTGGTCTCTCATAGTAGAACCACGAGGTATAACCTACTCAGTCCTATGATACAGAAGGTGTAGTGGTCTCTCATAGTAGATTGCCAGTTTCCAAATTGTAGTGTTTATCACAGTAGACCCAAGAGATATATTACAGCTTGCCCTTACGTTTGCAGAACACATAGTTGGTATAGTGGTGGCATTTTTTTGCCACAAGGTAATTATTGCTGAAGCCGCCGCTTGTGAAATGTCGGACTCATAGAGATTACACAGATTGTGAGAAACATAAATACAAAGTTTATTTCCGCAACATAAATATCTTTATAATGCACTTGAACAACAGTAGGATGTAGTAGTGACACGAGCCAAGATAGTGTCACAAGATAATCACAGTCAGACTGATAAGCAGAAAAACTAACGTGTGGAAATGTATGCCTGTAATCCAATATACATAACTGATTGAATTCTAAAACTTTATTGTTCATAATAGTATCGGCAACGTACCGACAGATACTCTTAATCTCAAGACATCTTGATAAGACCAACAGTATAAACAAAGAAACTATTCATAGAAGTTATATATTCAGCTAAGTGGATAAATTCCACCACCTTTGTGTAGAATCTATAGCACTTTTTTCATTTGAATTTTATCACATTTAATTAGTTTATGTAAAAAAAAAAATCACAAATATATATGTCGATATACTTTGGGAATAATAAATCATTATTTACACAGATATCAGTGTTTCTATATTAAAAGCCACATTTAGAGTCTCACTAGTCACTTATTCTAATACAGTTAGTGCAATCTATAGAGCGACTCTAAGACACTAATATCACCGGCTACACTCACTTAGCAGCTGTAGAGAAATTGTATAAATCTTAAGGGACAAAAATATATTGGTTATAAGCCGTTTTTAAAATAAAAAAAATATATCACATTATATCTGAACCAATTACTGTAGTGACGTCATTGTATTCTCTGGAGAATAAATTCAGAGATCTGTTTGTATATATTATTTGTTTTAAACGATCAGAATTTAATTATAAAAAATATTTTAAATAATTTTTATTAAAGATTGTTTTTTTTTAATCTAGTATGTGGCAATTCATAACATATTTAGCCACATAAAAGTGTTCCCCCTTTTTGTTATTTCTCTCTGTGCCCATCTTCAAGGACACAGATAACAAAAAGATCTATTATCTAAGTGTTCACTCCTTGTCTATAACCGAACAAAGGATCAACTCTAAGAGAATTGTATATCTGAAGTATCACAATAATAGTGGTTTCATAAATTAGAATTATGACTCTATGTATATACAATTCTTATACCTAAATACCCAATCTACTGCAGACCTGCGCCTGTTCTTAATTTTAATATTTTTAAGTTATTAATAAAAGTTAAGTTTTAAATGCTATTATTCTCTTTTGAGATTTGAGAATTAAGGTTTGCCCTACACAAGGATCTACTTCTCTGTTTTTTTGTCTTTATGTTATATACTATATATCCTTAGGATCACCTGTACCAAGTCATTGGTTCTATTTAAAAGATACTAAAGCCACCTACCGTATATTGTGTGTATATATATATATATATATATATATATATATATATATATTTGGTGAATAATCAGGGTATTGCAGTGAATAGTGATACATTTTTTATTGGACAAACGTATTCATAATAAAGCGACGAGCTTTCGAGAGATAATGCCTCTCTTTATCAAGTCAAAAAGCAATACTGATAAAAGTATGAACTAAAAATAGCAAAAAGAAAGAGATGGGGAAAAAAAATTATTGGAAAAACAAGAAAGACAAAATTAATTGGCCAGAGTTAAGTTAGAAACAGACCAGCACTGTGAATAATGTCCTGATAGGTCAATACGTCTATAGATCAGGTTGTAGATAAGAACACAGCAGAGTGAAATAAAGAGCAATACATTTAAGCATAGCATAGCTTACAAAAACAGCAATAGAAGGGGCTGTAAGTGGAATGTTTTAGCTATAAGACATTAAGATAGTGTGCCAAAAAGCCTAAGTCGATGTTAATGCCCAAATCCCTTGTATTGAAAAATGTAATCATTTTTAATTCAAAAGTTTTCCGCTGTTGGATAGTTCTGAAGTTCCCTCTGAGTACTTTTATTTTGAGGTTCTGGATGGGGTGATTCTCCTGGGTGAAATGGTGTCAATAACTGTCTTCATGGTGCTTTTTGATGGAGCTTCGGTGGAGGTTCATTTGCATGTGTAGTTTCTGGCTGGTTTCCCCAATGTAGCACCCCCTTTCACATACAGTACATTGTATCATGTACACTACATTGCATGATGTACATGAATATGAGCCTCTGATGTTGTGGGTCTTGTTGTTGTATATATATAGACACCCTTTAAAGGACCAGAAAAATTGTATTTATAAAGTCAACAGGAAAGCCATCAGAAAATAACATTATAGATTGCTGGGTCTGCCATTATTTCCCTCTCTTCACATGTTTGATATTGTTTGTCTGGAAGCCTAATGGCATCTTGCGGGGGGGGGGGGGGGGGGGGGGGCATGGTCACACAGGTGTTATGGGGGATAAGGCACAATTCCTGAATAATAAACAGCTATCAAATGTAAGGAACGCTTATGCCATGGCTTCCAGGCTATCAATGTGAGTTATGTGCAGTGAGGGAGGTGGAGACGAACACAGCACCTCGGGTAGGTGACATTCATCCGAAGAAAAGTGGGGGACTAGAACCTCTCAGCCCTTCACTTACTCTGACCCTACGCATGTTGTGAAGGAATGTAGATACATTAATAATTACTATAATATTATACAAACACTATATTGTATAAAAATGACACCAAGTTGGTTACTTACCTCATAGAAATAGAAAGTTTTTTTTACTACACTACAGTGATGGTTTATGTAATTGTCGAGAGGCGACTACTATATATATACATTAAAGCAACATTTCCCATTCCAAAACCAGTTTGAGACATGATAGAAAGTTCTTGACTTGTATGTGAAGAAGTTAGACTTATCTCCATGTTGGGTGTTGACCTGAGATGACCATCGGATGGTATTTTAGTCGGTGACAAGGCTGAGAGGTCTCTGAGAAATGTTTTGTTTCCATGTTACTGTCTTAGAGTTGGAGCCAGAACTAAGCCCTTCATTATGAAGTAGTATCGTTTTCACACTAGCATCCTGTAAATATACCACTTCAGTGTCCTCCAATGTTTTATTTCTGTTCTGGCCCCTTGTACAGATTCCACAGGGAGACAAACACTTGGTGGTCCTATGTCTGGCTGTGCAGGATCTCTTTGTATATAATAGTATGAGCTGTAATAGGTGCTCTGGTATGGCCTCCTGTAAATACATAACCATTCAGTGCCAGTATTGGATATAATTTACTTTCTTAGGAATTCCTACTAATGGACTGAATACTGAGATGTCACGCTATCGAATGATATGTAGATTAGGTTCATACCAAGATGGAGGCTCTACCAAGACATTTCTTACTATTTTTGTTCCCTTTGGAGTCAAAAGTCAATCAATATTCTCCTGAGAAAAGTCATAGAGACACAAAATGTTGAAATGAAAACATATTTTATTAGAAAAAATAACTTGAATTTGACTGTATAAAAAAAGCTTCATTTCTGAGTCAGAAGCTGAACTTGGAAGAGAAAGAAGAAGATAATAAATGTAATTTTTTTTTTTCAGTTTTGGCGAAATGCAAATGTCAAAAATAGCTTAGTGGAAAAAAATACATTCTGGAAACTAGGAATTAATCAAGTGGTATGGTAATTAGTGGCATTAATTACGCTGAGACAATTCAGGCACTGGTCATTGCCCCTTTAAAGGGCCAGAACATTGTGTTTATAGTCAACCGTAAAGTCATAGAATTTTTTTTTTTTTTTACTACACTAGAAACTGTCAAAGGAGAAGAAAAATGTTGGACTAAATATATATTTTTATTTTTTTCAGTTTATTACAGCAATGTTTCACATTCCCAAACCACTTTGTGACTGAATAGAAAGTTGAAAAAATACTTATATGTAAAGAAGAAGTTAATCTTATCTCCAGGTCCCATGATTTGTGGTGACCTGAGATAATTATCGGATAGTATTTTATTCGGTGACAAAGCTGTCTTGGAGTTGCAGCCAACACTAAGACAATCATTGGCAAGTAGTATTGTCAGTTGTCAGGTTCAAACTAGCATCCTGTTTTATTTTTATTCTGGCCCCTTGCACAAATTCCACAGTGATACAAGCACTTGGTGGTCCTGTGTCTTGGTGGTCCTGTGTCTTGGTGGTGCTATGTCTTAGTGGTCCTGTGTCTTAGTGGTCAAATAGGTTGGTAGTCCAATGTTTTGGCGGCCCTATGTCTTGGTGGTCCTATGAGCTGATAGTCCTATGTCTTGGTCCTGTGTACTGGTGGTTGTATGTCTTGGTGGTCCTTTGTCTTGATGGTCCTATATAATGGTGGTCCTATACCTTGGTGGCCCTATGTTTTGGTGGTCCTACATACTGGTGGTCCTATATGTTGGTGGTCCTATATATACTGGTGGTCCAATGTGTTGGTGGTCCTGTGTCTTGGTAGTCCAATGTCTTGGGGGTCCTATGAACTGAGTCCTGTTTCTCGGTGGTCATATGTACTGGTGGTTGTATGTCTTTGTGGTCCTTTGTCTTGGTGGTCCTATGTAATGGTGGTCCTATATCTTGGTGGTCCTATGCACTGGTGATCCTATATACTGGTGGTCCTATGTCTTGGTGATCCTATGTATACTGGTGGTCCAATGTGTTGGTGGTCCTGTGTCTTGGTGGTCCTATGTAATGGTGGTCCTTTGTCTTGGTGGTCCTATGTAATGGCAGTCCTATATACTGGTGGTCCTATGTAATGGTGGTCCTATATACTGGTGGTCCTATGTGTTAGTGGTCCTATGTATACTGGTGGTCCAATGTGTTGGTGGTCCGGTGTCTTGGTAGTCCAATGTTTTGCTGGTCCTTTGTCTTGGTGGTCCTATGTATTTCTGGTCCTTTGTCTTGGTAGTCCTATGCCTTTATGGTTGTATGTCTTGGTGGTCCTATGTCTGGCTGTGCAGTAATAAATACTTATTCAACTTGTATGTAAAGAAGTTGAACATATCTCCAGCTCCCATGTTGCGTGTTGGCCTGAGCTAATAATTTGATGCTATTGAAGTCTGTGACAAAGCTGAGAGGTATCTGAGACATGTCTTGTTTCCATGTTACTGTCTTGGTTTTTGTGCCAACACTAAGACCTTCATTATGAAGCAGTATTATCACTAGTAACAACCCCCATGTTTATAGCAGGTTCACACGGTCACTAAGTACACAGATCCTCTGAGCCATTTCCTTGTGAGATAATTATACATCTCAGCCCAGTAACACTCACTTAATCAGCATTGCAAGATGCAGTTTATATTATTGAATATAACAGAGAATATGTAAATTATTTAGTAATACTGTAATTATAATTTACCATCAATGTTATCGCTTATATATCTCATTTCTAGAAGAAAATATATTAGAAATAAAAACATATAAATAAGCAAACCTTTAAATGGCCAAAGAGGGGGAAATGATCTTGGATAAAAATGGGTTGTGTTACTTTAATTCTATACAGTGTCTAAACTAAGTTTTAGAGATATACTCGCTTACTATGTGCGCACTGCTCCACACACATAGGGCCATATTCAGTTGAGAGAATTTGAGATCTGCAAGCCCGTAAGTGAGCTTGCAAGTTATTTTGTTATTCAATTGCTTCTTTTTGCGGGCTCGGAATGGCTTACGAGTTACGGCCTTGAAAACATGGCGCAGATAAAACTTGTAACTTACAGCTTCCAGAAGCCTTTGATCTCTCACTTTCGCATGGCTAAAATCGCAAATCGCTATTGAATTGCTCAATTTCTCAAAGCCTGCAAATGTTTTCACCCCCTTAATCGGAAAATGAAAGAGAAAATCCTACGAGTGCTAGAGAGGACCCGCAAGGGGCTAAACACCTATTCATAGCACTGTAAATGCAAATAATAAATCACTACTGCACTGTAAACAATAGGGGAAGTGATGACAGACATTATAAATAATTGCACAACAGTCTCCAGCCCGCAGATCTGCAGCAAATAAAATTATTTTTTATGTGTCATTTCGGGGGTTGAATCTATCTCGGGCATCAATGAGTTAATACATAGCAGGCCACCCACATGGACTAGAACTGTATTGGCATTCATTTTCATAATTCTTTATTTTGCGAGTCTGATCGCATATCGGACCCCGAAACCTAAATGATTGATGTGTAACCTCCATGTTTTACTGACGTAATAATAATTTTCTATTGGGTGATTCGAAATGGGCGTTTACGGGCTTGGTGAATTGATCAGGTTCCACCCAGAACTGCTCCGAACCAGTGCATGGTTTAAGGTTTTGGTTTGGGACTCGTAACTCGAGCCCCTTCTCAATTGAATAGCATCGCAATTGGAGACGAACGGAGCCCACAGAGATTCGTCTGTCTTCGATCGAGTTACAGGCTTCAAATTGAATATGGCCCATATTTTCCCCACCATAAGCTAAAGGATGTCCTGGACATGATTATGGTTTGTGGGATGTGGTCATTGTTGGAAGGTATGTGGGACTTTCCTTCAAACGAGAGACATTTGAGAAGTTAAGAGGGACAGTTGGAAGGTAGAAATAAGTATTGAGCATCTAAGGAAGTTCAAAGAAGTGTTCCCAGTACTCTTAAGATGATAGTTTCCTTCTGCAAGTTTCCTGGACTTCTGGTGTCACAAATGATGTCCACAATAAGATGGGGAAGTTAGTAGGATAAGAAATGTTTTCCTGTAGAAGGAAATAGAGAGTGTTCCTTCATATCCTCAGCTGTCCAGTAAGTTCTGGTTCAGGAGCCAGAATCAGCTTTTGTGTCCACTTAAAGGACCATCGCACAATAAAAAAAATATATGAAAACATTATGTCTGACTCAAATATCTTGATCTAGTTTTTAGTTAGAAAAGTGTTGATGCCTCTGCAGGGTCCTGGATCAATCCCTAATATGTTGAAGATGGAAGTTGTGTGTGTGAGAGGAGGGTTTACATTTGTAATGTTGCATTGGATGATGCAAGGGGTCTGCTTCTGGGCGGGTCAGGGGGAAGGTTTGTTGTGTCTATTTCATTCTTATCCAATTATCTTTACCATGTCTCTTCTCTCTAATAGGTCCCTGATAGGCTAGAACACTACACTGCATATCCAGCCCTGCACTGGGCAGACCCATACAGGGACTATCTGTTTGATTTTAGGCAGTAAAAACAGAGCACTTCTTGATAAAATAAAGTACAGAAAAATAAGTAGATGCACAGGGATATTATATATCTAGTGAAATGCAGGAAATCCATTAAAGAGCGTTAATAAATCCTTTGGTTTTTTAAAATATATTTAAGAATTTTATCTAATGAGTCCGAGCCACTGAGAGGATACAGGATAGTGTGGAGTCTCCCATTCAAATTAAAGGGAATTTCTATCCCAAAATCACCTCCCATCAGACTCCTGGCTGTGATCTCACGCCTGGGCACAAGCGATCCATGACCTTTATCATTTATTGGTAAACAGAACCAGTATAATAAGGTCAAAGTGCAACGGGTATCTCCATTTGGTTCCTTAAGCAGCAATTATAATATTTAATTACTGTGATATAAAACCATAAAAACAAATTCCACCAAAGCTACATAAACAAGTTCAAGGAAATCCACAAGGAGTTGCATTTTCTCACAATTAACTAATAATGAAATCTGCATTTTTGTTTCTCATTTACGATCCACCAAACACACCGCTGCGTCTCTCTTTTTACTAGAGTATATTGCTAGGTAGTCTAATTGTCTATGCACATGCTCACATTATTTCTTGCCATCCCCTTTATCTTGAAAACAATGGGCCTCATTAAATTCAGGCAAATTTCAAGACTTACGGGCTGTATGAAGGCAACTGCGGGCTTGAAATTTGCAGCAGGGCTTGAAGCCTCAAGACCGTAAACCATGCACCCATAAGTAGCGTTTAATGATCATGATCAGTTAAGCAAGCCCGTAACTACCCATTTAAAAACAGCCAATAGTAAATGAGACCGTTATGTCAGTAAAACATGGAAGTTAGACAAATTAATTAGTGCCAATAAATAAAACATGGCGTTTAAATGTCAATCAGTTAGCATTTAGACATCCGATATGCGATAGGATTCAATAAAAATGAATGGCCATACTGTTGTAGTCCATGTGGGTCGCCTGATATGTATTAACTCATTGATTCCAGAGATTGATATAACCTGGAAATCAAACCTGGAAACAATTTTATTGCAGACTTGTGAGCTTGAGACTGTTGTGCAATTAATTCTAACGTCTTGCATCACTTTCCACATCTTTTAAAGTGCAATATTGAGTCTTATTTGCTTTTACAGTGTTATGAGCAGGAGTTTAACCCCCTTGCGATTCCTATGTGGTACTCGTAGGATTTTTGGCAACATTTGCCATTTACAGGTTTGAAAACATTTGCGGGCTTGTGGAATTGCAGCAATTTAATATCGATTTGTGATTTTAGCGATTGTAACTTTTTTGGGCTTGAAACATCAAAGGCTTAGCTGGGTCGGAGCTATGATTTTGACAGCCTGTAACCCGCAAATAGATTGCAGGTAGCGAAAAGAGGCCAATTTAATAGCAGTAAGTTTCGCGGGCTACATTACGGGCTTCATTAACTACAATTTGGACAATTTAATGAGGCCCACAGAAGCAAAGGTCTTGATGGGTTGTTCATAAAGATTGTTTTGTCGGTAAAAAATACAAACCTCAATGTAAGTTTACTGTATTAATTTTTAATAATATTCAGTTCTTAAAGTATTTTTTATTACTTTTAAATTATACCATATGTTTGTAACCTTTGCTGTGTCCTTTTAAAGTAAGATGCCTCCAGCAAACTCTATCAGATACAAGTCCTGTGTTGATCACACCACATGGAGCCCACCTACCTGCCCCATCCCAGGTAAGACTCCCATAGCACACTCTATCAGACACAAGTCCCGTGTCAATCACACCACATGGGGCTCATCTACCTGCCCCATCCCAAGTAAGACTCCCCTAGCACACTCTATCAGATACAAGTCCTGTGTCAATCACACCACATGGGGCTCATCTACCTGCCCCATCCCAAGTAAGACTCCCCTAGCACACTCTATCAGATACAAGTCCTGTGTCAATCACACCACATGGGGCTCATCTACCTGCCCCATCCCAAGTAAGACTCCCCTAGCACACTCTATCAGATACAAGTTTCCGTGTTGATCACACCACATGGAGCCCACCTACCTGCCCCATCCAAGGTAAGACTCCCCTAGCACACTCTATCAAATACAAGTCCCATGTTGCTCACACCACATGGAGCCCACCTACCTGCCCCATTCCAGGTAAGACTCCCCTAGCACACTCTATCAGATACAAGTCCCATATTGATCACATCCCATGCAGTCCACCTACCTGCCCCATCCCAGGTAAGACTCCCCTAGCACACTCTATCAGATACAAGTCCTGTGTTGATCACACCACATGGTGCCCACCTACCTGCTCCATCCCAAGTAAGACTCCCCTAGCACACTCTATCAGATACAAGTCCTTTGTTGATCACATCACATGGAGCCCACCTACCTGCCCCATCCCAGGTAAGACTCCCATAGCACACTCTATCAGACACAAGTCCTGTGTCAATCACATCACATGGAGCCCACCTACCTGCTCCATCCCAAGTAAGACTCCCCTAGCACACTCTATCAGATACAAGTCCCATGTTGATCACATCACATGGAGCCCATCTACCTGCCCCATCCCAGGTAAGACTCCACTAGCACACTCCATCAGCTACAAGTCCCGTGTTGATCACATCACATGGAGCCCACCTACCTGTCCCATCCCAAGTAAGACTCCCCTAGCACACACCCCTAGCACACTCTATCAGATACAAGTCCCATATTGATCCCATGGAGCCCACCTACCTGCTCCATCACAAGTAAGACTCCCCTAGCACACTCTATCAAATACAAGTCCCATGTTGATCACATCACATGGAGCCCATCTACCTGCCCCATCCCAGGTAAGACTCCCCTAGCACACTCTATCAGATACAAGTCCTGTTTTGATCACATCACATGGAGCCCACCTACCTGCCCAATCCCAAGTAAGACTCCCCTAGCACACTCTATCAGATACAAGTCCTGTGTTGATCACATCACATGGAGCCCACCTACCTGCCCCATCCCAAGTAAGACTCCACCAGCACACTCTATCAGATACAAGTCCTGTGTTGATCACATCCCATAGAGCCCACCTACCTGCCCCATCCCAAGTAAGACTCCCCTAGCACACTCTATCAGATACAAGTCCTGTGTTGATCACATCACATGGAGCCCACCTACCTGCCCCATCCCAGGTAAGACTCCCATAGCACACTCTATCAGATACAAGTCCCATGTTGATCACATCACATGGAGCCCATCTACCTGCCCCATCCCAGGTAAGACTCCACTAGCACACTCCATCAGCTACAAGTCCCGTGTTGATCACATCACATGGAGCCCACCTACCTGCCCCATCCCAAGTAAGACTCCCCTAGCACACACCCCTAGCACACTCTATCAGATACAAGTCCCATATTGATCCCATGGAGCCCACCTACCTGCTCCATCACAAGTAAGACTCCCCTAGCACACTCTATCAGATACAAGTCCTGTGTTGATCACATCACATGGAGCCCACCTACCTGCCCCATCCCAAGTAAGACTCCACCAGCACACTCTATCAGATACAAGTCCTGTGTTGATCACATCCCATAGAGCCCACCTACCTGCCCCATCCCAAGTAAGACTCCCCTAGCACACTCTATCAGATACTAGTCCTGTGTTGATCACATCACATGGAGCCCACCTACCTGCCCCATCCAAGTTAAGACTCCCCTAGCACACTCTATCAGATACAAGTCCCATATTGATCCCATGGAGCCCACCTACCTGCCCCATCCCAAGTAAGACTCCCCTAGCACACTCTATCAGATACAAGTCCTGTGTTGATCACATCACATGGAGCTCACCTACCTGCCCCATCCCAAGTAAGACTCCCCTAGCACACTCTATCAGATACAAGTCCTGTGTTGATCACATCACATGGAGCCCACCTACCTGCCCCATCCCAAGTAAGACTCTCCTAGCACACTCTATCAAATACAAGTCCTGTGTCAATCACACCACATGGAGCCCACCTACCTGCCCCATCCCAAGTAAGACTCCCCTAGCACACTCTATCAGATACAAGTCCCGTGTTGATCACACCACATGGAGACCACCTCCCTGTCCCATTTGAAGTAAGACTCCCCTATCACACTCTATCAGATACAAGTACTGTGTTGATCACATCACATGGAGCCCATCTACCTGCCCCATTGCAAGTAAGTCTCCCCTAGCACACTCCATCAGATACAAGTTCCGTGTTGATCACATCACATGGAGCCCACCTACCTACCCAATCCCAAGTAAGACTCCCCTAGCACACTACCCTAGCACACTCTATCAGATACAAGTCCCATATTGATCCCATGGAGCCCACCTACCTGCCCCAACCTCACGTAAGACTCCCATAGCACACTCTATCAGACACAGGTCCCGTGTCAATCACACCACATGGGGCCAATCTACCTGCCCCATTACAAGTAAGACTCCCCTAGCACACTCTATAAGATACAAGTTCCAGGTTGATCACACCACATGGAGCCCACCTACCTGCCCCATTCCAGGTAAGACTCCCCTAGCACACTCTATCAGATACAAGTCCCAAATTGATCACACCCCATGCAGTCCACCTACCTGCTCCATCCCAAGTAAGACTCCCCTAGCACACTCTATCAGATACAAGTCCTGTGTTGATCACACCACATGGTGCCCACCTACCTGCTCCATCCCAAGTAAGACTCCCCTAGCACACTCTATCAGATACAAGTCCTGTGTTGATCACATCACATGGAGCCCACCTACCTGCCCCATCCCAGGTAAGACTCCCATAGCACACTCTATCAGACACAAGTCCCGTGTCAATCACACCACATGGAGCCCACCTACCTGCTCCATCCCAAGTAAGACTCCCCTAGCACACTCTATCAGATACAAGTCCCATGTTGATCACATCACATGGAGCCCATCTACCTGCCCCATTGCAAGTAAGTCTCCCCTAGCACACTCCATCAGATACAAGTTCCGTGTTGATCACATCACATGGAGCCCACCTACCTACCCAATCCCAAGTAAGACTCCCCTAGCACACTCCCCTAGCACACTCTATCAGATACAAGTCCCATATTGATCCCATGGAGCCCACCTACCTGCTCCATCCCAAGTAAGACTCCCCTAGCACACTCAATCAAATACAAGTCCAATGTTGATCACATCACATGGAGCCCATCTACCTGCCCCATCCCAGGTAAGACTCCCCTAGCAAACTCTATCAGATACAAGTCCTGTATTGATCACATCACATGGAGCCCACCTACCTGCCCAATCCCAAGTAAGACTCCCCTAGCACACTCTATCAGATACAAGTCCCATATTGATCACATCCCATGCAGTCCACCTACCTGCTCCATCCCAAGTAAGACTCCCCTAGCACACTCCATCAGATACAAGTCCCGTGTTGATCACATCACATGGAGCCCACCTACCTGCCCCATCCCAAGTAAGACTCCCCTAGCATACTCCCCTAGCACACTCTATCAGATACAAGTCACATATTGATCCCATGGAGCCCACCTACCTGCTCCATCCCAAGTAAGACTCCCCTAGCACACTCTATCAAATACAAGTCCCATGTTGATCACATCACATGGAGCCCATCTACCTGCCCCATCCCAGGTAAGACTCCCCGAGCACACTCTATCAGATACAAGTCCTGTTTTGATCACATCACATGGAGCCCACCTACCTGCCCAATCCCAAGTAAGACTCCCCTAGCACACTCTATCAGATACAAGTCCTGTGTTGATCACATCACATGGAGCCCACCTACCTGCTCCATCCCAAGTAAGACTCCCCTAGCACACTCTATCAGATACAAGTCCTGTGTTGATCACACCACATGGTGCCCACCTACCTGCCCCATCCCAAGTAAGACTCCACTAGCACACTCTATCAGATACAAGTCCTGTGTTGATCACATCACATGGAGCCCACCTACCTGCCCCATCCAAGGTAAGACTCCCATAGCACACTCTATCAGACACAAGTCCTGTGTCAATCACATCACATGGAGCCCACCTACCTGCTCCATCCCAAGTAAGACTCCCCTAGCACACTCTATAAGATACAAGTCCCATGTTGATCACATCACATGGAGCCCACCTACCTGCCCCATCCCAAGTAAGACTCCCCTAGCACACTCCCCTAGCACACTCTATCAGATACAAGTCCCAAATTGATCCCATGGAGCCCACCTACCTGCTCCATCCCAAGTAAGACTCCCCTATCACACTCTATCAGATACAAGTCCCATGTTGATCACATCACATTGGAGCCCATCTACCTGCCCCATCCCAGGTAAGACTCCCCTAGCACACTCTATCAGATACAAGTCCTGTTTTGATCACATCACATGGAGCCCACCTACCTGCCCAATCCCAAGTAAGACTCCCCTAGCACACTCTATCAGATACAAGTCCTGTGTTGATCACATCACATGGAGCCCACCTACCTGCCCCATCCCAAGTAAGACTCCCCTAGCACACTCTATCAGATACAAGTCCTGTGTTGATCACATCCCATAGAGCCCACCTACCTGCCCCATCCCAAGTAAGACTCCCCTAGCACACTCTATCAGATACAAGTCCTGTGTTGATCACATCACATGGTGCCCACCTACCTGCCCCATCCAAGGTAAGACTCCCCTAGCACACTCTATCAGATACAAGTCCCATATTGATCCCATGGAGCCCACCTACCTGCCCCATCCCAAGTAAGACTCCCCTAGCACACTCTATCAGATACAAGTCCTGTGTTGATCACATCACATGGAGCCCACCTACCTGCCCCATCCCAAGTAAGACTCCCCTAGCACACTCTATCAGATACAAGTCCTGTGTTGATCACATCACATGGAGCCCACCTACCTGCCCCATCCCAAGTAAGACTCTCCTAGCACACTCTATCAAATCCAAGTCCTGTGTCAATCACACCACATGGAGCCCACCTACCTGCCCCTTCCCAGTAAGACTCCCCTATCACACTCTATCAGATACAAGTCCCGTGTTGATCACACCACATGGAGCCCACCTACCTGCCCCATCCCAAGTAAGACTCTCCTAGAGCACTCTATCAAATCCAAGTCCTGTGTCAATCACACCACATGGAGCCCACCTACCTGCCCCTTCCCAGTAAGACTCCCCTATCACACTCTATCAGATACAAGTCCCGTGTTGATCACACCACATGGAGCCCACCTCCCTGCCCCATTTAAAGTAAGACTCCACTAGCACACTCTATTAGATACAAGTCCTGTGTTGATCACATCACATGGAGCCCACCTACCTGCCCCAACCTCACGTAAGACTCCCATAGCACACTCTATCAGACACAGGTCCCGTGTCAATCACACCACATGGAGCCCACCTACCTGCCCCATTCCAGGTAAGACTCCCCTAGCACACTCTATCAGATACAAGTCCCATATTGATCACATCCCATGCAGTCCACCTACCTGCTCCATCCCAAGTAAGACTCCCCTAGCACACTCTATCAGATACAAGTCCTGTGTTGATCACACCACATGGTGCCCACCTACCTGCTCCATCCCAAGTAAGACTCCCCTAGCACACTCTATCAGATACAAGTCCCATGTTGATCACATCACATGGAGCCCACCTACCTGCCCCATCCCAGGTAAGACTCCCCTAGCACACTCTATCAGATACAAGTCCTGTGTTGATCACATCACATGGAGCTCACCTACCTGCCCCATCCCAAGTAAGACTCCCCTAGCACACTCTATCAGATACAAGTCCTGTGTTAATCACACCACATGGAGCCCACCTACCTGCCCCTTCCCAGTAAGACTCCCCTAGCACACTCTATCAAATCCAAGTCCTGTGTCAATCACACCACATGGAGCCCACCTACCTGCCCCTTCCCAGTAAGACTCCCCTATCACACTCTATCAGATACAAGTCCCGTGTTGATCACACCACATGGAGCCCACCTCCCTGCCCCATTTCAAGTAAGACTCCACTAGCACACTATATTAGATACAAGTCCTGTGTTGATCACATCACATGGAGCCCACCTACCTGCCCCAACCTCACGTAAGACTCCCATAGCACACTCTATCAGACACAAGTCCTGTGTCAATCACATCACATGGAGCCCACCTACCTGCTCCATCCCAAGTAAGACTCCCCTAGCACACTCTATCAGATACAAGTTCCAGGTTGATCACACCACATGGAGCCCACCTACCTGCCCCATCCAAGGTAAGACTCCCCTAGCACACTCTATCAAATACAAGTCCCATGTTGATCACACCACATGGAGCTCACCTACCTGCCCCATTCCAGGTAAGACTCCCCTAGCACACTCTATCAGATACAAGTTCCAGGTTGATCACACCACATGGAGCCCACCTACCTGCCCCATCCAAGGTAAGACTCCCCTAGCACACTCTATCAAATACAAGTCCCATGTTGATCACACCACATGGAGCTCACCTACCTGCCCCATTCCAGGTAAGACTCCCCTAGCACACTCTATCAGATACAAGTCCCATATTGATCACATCCCATGCAGTCCACCTACCTGCTCCATCCCAAGTAAGACTCCCCTAGCACACTCTATCAGATACAAGTCCTGTGTTGATCACACCACATGGTGCCCACCTACCTGCTCCATCCCAAGTAAGACTCCCCTAGCACACTCTATCAGATACAAGTCCCATGTTGATCAAATAACATGGAGCCCACCTACCTGCCCCATCCCAGGTAAGACTCCACTAGCACACTCCATCAGATACAAGTCCCGTGTTGATCACATCACATGGAGCCCACCTACCTGCCCCATCCCAAGTAAGACTCCCCTAGCACACCCCCTTAGCACACTCTATCAGATACAAGTCCCATATTGATCCCATGGAGCCCACCTACCTGCTCCATCCCAAGTAAGACTCCCCTAGCACACTCTATCAAATACAAGTCCCATGTTGATCACATCACATGGAGCCCATCTACATGCCCCATCCCAGGTAAGACTCCCCTAGCACACTCTATCAGATACAAGTCCTGTGTTGATCACATCACATGGAGCCCACCTACCTGCCCAATCCCAAGTAAGACTCCCCTAGCACACTCTATCAGATACAAGTCCTGTGTTGATCACATCACATGGAGCCCACCTACCTGCCCCATCCCAAGTAAGACTCCCCTAGCACACTCCCCAAGCACACTCTATCAGATACAAGTCCCATATTGATCCCATGGAGCCCACCTACCTGCTCCATCCCAAGTAAGACTCCCCTAGCACACTCTATCAGATACAAGTCCTGTGTCATTCACACCACATGGAGCCCACCTACCTACTCCATCCCAAGGAAGACTCCCCTAGCACACTCTATCAGATACAAGTCCCATGTTGATCACATCACATGGAGCCCATCTACCTGCCCCATCCCAGGTAAGACTCCACTAGCACACTCCATCAGATACAAGTCCCGTGTTGATCACATCACATGGAGCCCACCTACCTGCCCCATCCCAAGTAAGACTCCCCTAGCACATTCCCCTAGCACACTCTATCAGATACAAGTCCCATATTGATCCCATGGAGCCCACCTACCTGCTCCATCCCAAGTAAGACTCCCCTAGCACACTCTATCAAATACAAGTCCCATGTTGATCACATCACATGGAGCCCATCTACCTGCCCCATCCCAGGTAAGACTCCCCTAGCACACTCTATCAGATACAAGTCCTGTTTTGATCACATCACATGGAGCCCACCTACCTGCCCAATCCCAAGTAAGACTCCCCTAGCACACTCTATCAGATACAAGTCCTGTGTTGATCACATCACATGGAGCCCACCTACCTGCCCCATCCCAGGTAAGACTCCACTAGCACACTCCATCAGATATAAGTCCCGTGTTGATCACATCACATGGAGCCCACCTACCTGCCCCATCCCAAGTAAGACTCCCCTAGCACACTCCCCTAGCACACTCTATCAGATACAAGTCCCATATTGATCCCATGGAGCCCACCTACCTGCTCCATCCCAAGTAAGACTCCCCTAGCACACTCTATCAAATACAAGTCCCATGTTGATCACATCACATGGAGCCCATCTACCTGCCCCATCCCAGGTAAGACTCCCCTAGCACACTCTATCAGATACAAGTCCTGTGTTGATCACATCACATGGAGCCCACCTACCTGCCCCATCCCAAGTAAGACTCTCCTAGCACACTCTATCAGATACAAGTCCTGTGTTGATCACACCACATGGTGCCCACCTACCTGCCCCATCCCAAGTAAGACTCCACTAGCACACTCTATCAGATACAAGTCCTGTGTTGATCACATCACATGGAGCCCACCTACCTGCCCCATCCAAGGTAAGACTCCCATAGCACACTCTATCAGACACAAGTCCTGTGTCAATCACATCACATGGAGCCCACCTACCTGCTCCATCCCAAGTAAGACTCCCCTAGCACACTCTATAAGATACAAGTCCCATGTTGATCACATCACATGGAGCCCACCTACCTGCCCCATCCCAAGTAAGACTCCCCTAGCACACTCCCCTAGCACACTCTATCAGATACAAGTCCCAAATTGATCCCATGGAGCCCACCTACCTGCTCCATCCCAAGTAAGACTCCCCTATCACACTCTATCAGATACAAGTCCCATGTTGATCACATCACATTGGAGCCCATCTACCTGCCCCATCCCAGGTAAGACTCCCCTAGCACACTCTATCAGATACAAGTCCTGTTTTGATCACATCACATGGAGCCCACCTACCTGCCCCATCCCAAGTAAGACTCCCCTAGCACACTCTATCAGATACAAGTCCTGTGTTGATCACATCACATGGAGCCCACCTACCTGCCCCATCCCAAGTAAGACTCCCCTAGCACACTCTATCAGATACAAGTCCTGTGTTGATCACATCCCATAGAGCCCACCTACCTGCCCCATCCCAAGTAAGACTCCCCTAGCACACTCTATCAGATACAAGTCCTGTGTTGATCACATCACATGGTGCCCACCTACCTGCCCCATCCAAGGTAAGACTCCCCTAGCACACTCTATCAGATACAAGTCCCATATTGATCCCATGGAGCCCACCTACCTGCCCCATCCCAAGTAAGACTCCCCTAGCACACTCTATCAGATACAAGTCCTGTGTTGATCACATCACATGGAGCCCACCTACCTGCCCCATCCCAAGTAAGACTCCCCTAGCACACTCTATCAGATACAAGTCCTGTGTTGATCACATCACATGGAGCCCACCTACCTGCCCCATCCCAAGTAAGACTCTCCTAGCACACTCTATCAAATCCAAGTCCTGTGTCAATCACACCACATGGAGCCCACCTACCTGCCCCTTCCCAGTAAGACTCCCCTATCACACTCTATCAGATACAAGTCCCGTGTTGATCACACCACATGGAGCCCACCTACCTGCCCCATCCCAAGTAAGACTCTCCTAGAGCACTCTATCAAATCCAAGTCCTGTGTCAATCACACCACATGGAGCCCACCTACCTGCCCCTTCCCAGTAAGACTCCCCTATCACACTCTATCAGATACAAGTCCCGTGTTGATCACACCACATGGAGCCCACCTCCCTGCCCCATTTAAAGTAAGACTCCACTAGCACACTCTATTAGATACAAGTCCTGTGTTGATCACATCACATGGAGCCCACCTACCTGCCCCAACCTCACGTAAGACTCCCATAGCACACTCTATCAGACACAGGTCCCGTGTCAATCACACCACATGGAGCCCACCTACCTGCCCCATTCCAGGTAAGACTCCCCTAGCACACTCTATCAGATACAAGTCCCATATTGATCACATCCCATGCAGTCCACCTACCTGCTCCATCCCAAGTAAGACTCCCCTAGCACACTCTATCAGATACAAGTCCTGTGTTGATCACACCACATGGTGCCCACCTACCTGCTCCATCCCAAGTAAGACTCCCCTAGCACACTCTATCAGATACAAGTCCCATGTTGATCACATCACATGGAGCCCACCTACCTGCCCCATCCCAGGTAAGACTCCCCTAGCACACTCTATCAGATACAAGTCCTGTGTTGATCACATCACATGGAGCTCACCTACCTGCCCCATCCCAAGTAAGACTCCCCTAGCACACTCTATCAGATACAAGTCCTGTGTTAATCACACCACATGGAGCCCACCTACCTGCCCCTTCCCAGTAAGACTCCCCTAGCACACTCTATCAAATCCAAGTCCTGTGTCAATCACACCACATGGAGCCCACCTACCTGCCCCTTCCCAGTAAGACTCCCCTATCACACTCTATCAGATACAAGTCCCGTGTTGATCACACCACATGGAGCCCACCTCCCTGCCCCATTTCAAGTAAGACTCCACTAGCACACTATATTAGATACAAGTCCTGTGTTGATCACATCACATGGAGCCCACCTACCTGCCCCAACCTCACGTAAGACTCCCATAGCACACTCTATCAGACACAGGTCCAGTGTCAATCACACCACATGGGGCCAATCTACCTGCCCCATTACAAGTAAGACTCCCCTAGCACACTCTATCAGATACAAGTTCCAGGTTGATCACACCACATGGAGCCCACCTACCTGCCCCATCCAAGGTAAGACTCCCCTAGCACACTCTATCAAATACAAGTCCCATGTTGATCACACCACATGGAGCTCACCTACCTGCCCCATTCCAGGTAAGACTCCCCTAGCACACTCTATCAGATACAAGTTCCAGGTTGATCACACCACATGGAGCCCACCTACCTGCCCCATCCAAGGTAAGACTCCCCTAGCACACTCTATCAAATACAAGTCCCATGTTGATCACACCACATGGAGCTCACCTACCTGCCCCATTCCAGGTAAGACTCCCCTAGCACACTCTATCAGATACAAGTCCCATATTGATCACATCCCATGCAGTCCACCTACCTGCTCCATCCCAAGTAAGACTCCCCTAGCACACTCTATCAGATACAAGTCCTGTGTTGATCACACCACATGGTGCCCACCTACCTGCTCCATCCCAAGTAAGACTCCCCTAGCACACTCTATCAGATACAAGTCCCATGTTGATCAAATAACATGGAGCCCACCTACCTGCCCCATCCCAGGTAAGACTCCACTAGCACACTCCATCAGATACAAGTCCCGTGTTGATCACATCACATGGAGCCCACCTACCTGCCCCATCCCAAGTAAGACTCCCCTAGCACACCCCCTTAGCACACTCTATCAGATACAAGTCCCATATTGATCCCATGGAGCCCACCTACCTGCTCCATCCCAAGTAAGACTCCCCTAGCACACTCTATCAAATACAAGTCCCATGTTGATCACATCACATGGAGCCCATCTACATGCCCCATCCCAGGTAAGACTCCCCTAGCACACTCTATCAGATACAAGTCCTGTGTTGATCACATCACATGGAGCCCACCTACCTGCCCAATCCCAAGTAAGACTCCCCTAGCACACTCTATCAGATACAAGTCCTGTGTTGATCACATCACATGGAGCCCACCTACCTGCCCCATCCCAAGTAAGACTCCCCTAGCACACTCCCCAAGCACACTCTATCAGATACAAGTCCCATATTGATCCCATGGAGCCCACCTACCTGCTCCATCCCAAGTAAGACTCCCCTAGCACACTCTATCAGATACAAGTCCTGTGTCATTCACACCACATGGAGCCCACCTACCTACTCCATCCCAAGGAAGACTCCCCTAGCACACTCTATCAGATACAAGTCCCATGTTGATCACATCACATGGAGCCCATCTACCTGCCCCATCCCAGGTAAGACTCCACTAGCACACTCCATCAGATACAAGTCCCGTGTTGATCACATCACATGGAGCCCACCTACCTGCCCCATCCCAAGTAAGACTCCCCTAGCACATTCCCCTAGCACACTCTATCAGATACAAGTCCCATATTGATCCCATGGAGCCCACCTACCTGCTCCATCCCAAGTAAGACTCCCCTAGCACACTCTATCAAATACAAGTCCCATGTTGATCACATCACATGGAGCCCATCTACCTGCTCCATCCCAGGTAAGACTCCCCTAGCACACTCTATCAGATACAAGTCCTGTTTTGATCACATCACATGGAGCCCACCTACCTGCCCAATCCCAAGTAAGACTCCCCTAGCACACTCTATCAGATACAAGTCCTGTGTTGATCACATCACATGGAGCCCACCTACCTGCCCCATCCCAGGTAAGACTCCACTAGCACACTCCATCAGATATAAGTCCCGTGTTGATCACATCACATGGAGCCCACCTACCTGCCCCATCCCAAGTAAGACTCCCCTAGCACACTCCCCTAGCACACTCTATCAGATACAAGTCCCATATTGATCCCATGGAGCCCACCTACCTGCTCCATCCCAAGTAAGACTCCCCTAGCACACTCTATCAAATACAAGTCCCATGTTGATCACATCACATGGAGCCCATCTACCTGCCCCATCCCAGGTAAGACTCCCCTAGCACACTCTATCAGATACAAGTCCTGTGTTGATCACATCACATGGAGCCCACCTACCTGCCCCATCCCAAGTAAGACTCTCCTAGCACACTCTATCAGATACAAGTTCCGTGTTGATCACACCACATGGGGCCCATCTACCTGCCCCATCCCAAGTAAGCCTCCCCTAGCACACTCTATCAGATACAAGTTCCGTGTTGATCACACCACATGGAGCCCACCTACCTGCCCCATCCAAGGTAAGACTCCCCTAGCACACTCTATCAGATACAAGTCCCATATTGATCACATCCCATGCAGTCCACCTACCTGCTCCATCCCAAGTAAGACTCCCCTAGCACACTCTATCAGATACAAGTCCTGTGTAAATCACACCACATGGTGCCCACCTACCTGCTCCATCCCAAGTAAGACTCTCCTAGCACACTCTATCAGATACAAGTCCCATGTTGATCACATCACATGGAGCCCATCTACCTGCCCCATTCCAGGTAAGACTCCCATAGCACACTCTATCAGACACAGGTCCCGTGTCAATCACACCACATGGGGCCCATCTACCTGCCCCATCCCAAGTAAGCCTCCCCTAGCACACTCTATCAGATACAAGTCCTGTGTTGATCACACCACATGGTGCCCACCTACCTGCTCCATCCCAAGTAAGACTCCCCTAGCACACTCTATCAGATACAAGTCCTGTGTTGATCACACCACATGGTGCCCACCTACCTGCCCCATCCCAAGTAAGACTCCACTAGCAGACTCTATCAGATACAAGTCCTGTGTTAATCACATCACATGGAGCCCACCTACCTGCCCCATCCCAGGTAAGACTCCCATAGCACACTCTATCAGACACAAGTCCCGTGTCAATCACACCACATGGAGCCCACCTACCTGCTCCATCCCAAGTAAGACTCCCCTAGCACACTCTATCAGATACAAGTCCTGTGTTGATCACATCACATGGAGCCCACCTACCTGCCCCATCCCAAGTAAGACTCCCCTAGTACACTCCCCTAGCACACTCTATCAGATACAAGTCCTGTGTTGATCACATCCCATAGAGCCCACCTACCTGCCCCATCCCAAGTAAGACTCCCCTAGCACACTCTATCAGATGCAAGTCCTGTGTTGATCACATCACATGGAGCGCACCTACCTGCCCCATCCAAGGTAAGACTCCCCTAGCACACTCTATCAGATACAAGTCCCATATTGATCCCATGGAGCCCACCTACCTGCTCCATCCCAAGTAAGACTCCCCTAGCACACTCTATCAAATACAAGTCCCATGTTGATCACATCACATGGAGCCCACCTACCTGCCCCATCCCAGGTAAGACTCCCCTAGCACACTCTATCAGATACAAGTCCCATATTGATCCCATGGAGCCCACTTACCTGCCCCATCCCAGGTAAGACTCCCCTAGCACACTCTGTCAGATACAAGTCCCGTGTTGATCACATCCCATAGAGCCCACCTACCTGCCCCATCCCAAGTAAGACTCCCCTAGCCCACTCTATCAGATACAAGTCCCGTGTTGATCACATTACATGGAGTCCACCTACCTGCCCCATCCCAGGTAAGACTCCCCTAGCACACTCTATCAGATACAAGTCCCGTATTGATCACACCACATGGAGCCCACCTACCTGCCCCATCCCAAGTAAGACTCCCCTAGCACACTCTATCAGATACAAGTCCTGTGTTGATCACATCACATGGAGCCCACCTACCTGCCCCATCCCAAGTAAGACTCCACTAGCACACTCTATCAGATACAAGTTCCGTGTTGATCACACCACATGGAGCCCACCTACCTGCCCCATCCAAGGTAAGACTCCCCTAGCACACTCTATCAAATACAAGTCCCATGTTGATCACACCACATGGAGACCACCTACCTGCCCCATCCCAGGTAATACTCCCCTAGCACACTCTATCAGATACAAGTCCTGTGTTGATCACACCACATGGAGCCCACCTACCTGCTCCATCCCAAGTAAGACTTCACTAGCACACTCTATCAGATACAAGTCCTGTGTTGATCACACCACATGGTGCCCACCTACCTGCCCATCTCAAGTAAGCCTCCCATAGCACACTCTATCAGACACAAGTCCCGTGTCAATCACACCACATGAAGCCCACCTACCTGCCCCATCCCAAGTAAGACTCCCCTAGCACACTCTATCAGATACAAGTCCCGTGTCAATCACACCACATGGAGCCCATCTACCTGCCCCATCCCAGGTAAGACTCCACTAGCACACTCTATCAGATACAATTCCTGTGTTGATCACATCACATGGAGCCCACATACCTGCCCCATCCAAGGTAAGACTCCCCTAGCATACTCTATCAAATATAAATCCCATGTTGATCACACCACATGGAGCCCACCTACCTGCCCCATCCCAAGTAAGACCCCCCTAGCACACTCCCCTAGCACACTCTTATCAGATACAAGTCCCATATTGATCCCATGGAGCCCACTTACCTGCCCCATCCCAGGTAAGACTCCCCTAGCACACTCTGTCAGATACAAGTCCCGTGTTGATCACATCCCATAGAGCCCACCTACCTGCCCCATCCCAAGTAAGACTCCCCTAGCACACTCTATCAGATACAAGTCCCGTGTTGATCACACCACATGGAGCCCACCTACCTGCCCCATCCCAGGTAAGACTCCCCTAGCACACTCTATCAGATACAAGTCCCGTGTTGATCACACCACATGGAGCCCACCTACCTGCCCCATCCCAGGTAAGACTCCCCTAGCACACTCTATCAGATACAAGTCCCGTATTGATCACACCACATGGAGCCCACCTACCTGCCCCATCCCAAGTAAGACTCCACCATCCGGAAATACACACTCACTAAATAAAGCAATGTAAGGTGGGATACTGTTATATGTGAGTTGATACAATAAAACATGTATATATTTAGGAATCTAATGATATGTATTATTTGGGAAAATAACATGGAATATCTAATTTCTGCAAGAAAATATATTAGAAATAAAAACATAGAAATAAGTAAACCTCAAAAGAGGGGGAAATATTCTTGGATAAAAATGGGCCATTTGGTTGTGTTACTTTAATTCTATACAGTGTCTAAACTAAGTTTTAGAGATATACTCGCTTACTATGTGCGCACTGCTCCCCACACATAGGGCCATATTCAATTGAGCGAATTTGAGATCCGGAAGCCCGTAAGTGAGCTTGCAAGTTATTTTGCTATTCAATTGGTGTCTTTTTGCGGGCTCGGAATGGCTTACGAGTTACGGCCTTGAAAAAATGTTGCAGATCAAACTCGTAACTTACAGCTTCTAGAAGCCTTTGATCTCTCCCTTTCGCATGGCTAAAATCGCAAATCGCTATTCAATTGCTCAATTTCCCCAAGCCTGCAAATGTTTTCACACCCGTAAACGGGAAATGAAGGAGGAAATCCTACGAGTGCTAGAGAGGACACGCAAGGGGCTAAACACCTATTCATAGCACTGTAAATGCAAATAATAAATCACTACTGCACTGTAAATAACAGGGAAAGCGATGACAGACATTAGAAATAATTGCACAACAGTCTCCAGCTCGCAAATCTGCAGGAAATAATATTATTTTTTATGTGTTATTTCAGGGGTTAAATCTATCTCAGGTATCAATGAGTTAATACATATCAGGCCA
Organism: Discoglossus pictus; assembly: GCA_027410445.1. Classification (NCBI taxonomy): domain Eukaryota; kingdom Metazoa; phylum Chordata; class Amphibia; order Anura; family Alytidae; genus Discoglossus; species Discoglossus pictus. Next base: position 12,756,478 of record CM050165.1, on the reverse strand, counting down.
CCCACATGGACTAGAACAGTATTGGCATTCATTTTCAGAATTCTTTATTTTGCGTGTTTGTGAGGCTGATCGCATATCGAACCCCGGAACCTAATTGATTGCTGTGTAACCTCCATGCCGTAATAATGACGGTCTCTATTGGCTGATTCGAAATGGGCGGTTACCTGTTTGCTGAATTGATCAGGTTTCACCCAGAACTCCTCCGAACCAGTGCATGGTTTACGGTTTTGGTTTGGGACTCGTATCTCGTGCCCCTGCTCAATTGGATAGCATCGCAATCGGAGACGAACGGGAGCCCGCAACACACCCGCAGACATTCATCTGTCTTCGATCGAGTTACGGGCTTCAAATTGAAAATGGCCCATATTTTCCCCACCATAAGCTAAAGGATGCCCTGAACTTTAAGACAAAAGCAACATGATTATGGTTCGTGGGATGTGGTCATTGTTGGAAGGTTTGTGGGACTTTCCTTCAAACGAGAGACATTTGAGAAGTTAAGAGGGACAGTTGGAAGGTATAAACAAGTATTGAGCATCTAAGGAAGTTCAAAGAAGTGTTCCCAGTACTCTTAAGATGATAGTTTCCTACTGCAAGTTTCCTGGACTTCTGGTGTCACAAATGATGTCCACAATAAGATGGGGAAGTTAGTAGGATAAGAAATGTTTTCCTGTAGAAGGAAATAGAGGACGTTCCTTCATATCCTCAGCTGTCCAGTAAGTTCTGGTTCAGGTGCCAGAATCAGCTTTTGTGTCCACTTAAAGGACCACCGCACAATGAAAAAAATATATGAAAACATTATATCTGACTCAAATATCTTGATCTAGTTTTTAGTTAGAAAAAAATGTTGATTCCTCTGCAGGGTCCTGGATGAACCCTAATATGTTGATGGAAGTTGTGTGTGTGAGAGGAGGGTTTACATTTCTAATGTTGCATTGGATGATGCAAGGGGTCTGCTTCTGGGCGGGTCAGGGGGAAGGTTTGTTCTGTCTATTTCATTCTTATCCAATTATCTTTACAATGTCTCTCTGCTCTCTAATTCCCAACACCTCTCTCCACTGACAGCCAAACACATACATCCTCACGATTCAGCTCTGAGGAAGTGATGTAACAAACACAAAATGGATTCCATTACTTATAAACAGGGTCTTCAAAAAATATGATTTCCCCAAAAAATGAATTATACCCATGGTTTACACAGTTGCTAATATTGTTAGTTTGGTACATACTGGACAAAAATGTATTTTTTTCTTGAACTACAGTGGTCCTTTAAAGAGAAATATATAGAATGTCAGCTATAGGGCCTGGATATCCTGGCCGGGGTCAGTGGTCCATATTGTAGTATGTTAATCTTTACAACAGTTTAGTTACATTGTATCACCACACACGGCAATACTCTGGTTATTCATCTAGATCACTGGACACTCACGGCTATCTCCATCTTCTTTACAAAACGAAAGAATAACCTCATACATCGATACACCGAGCACAAGACGATCGCTCATATAAGGAAGTTTAGACCAAGATAAACGTATTTGGTTCAGATGGTGTCACGCGTGTGTGGCGGCAAAAAGGTGAGGAGTATAAAGTCAAGTGTGTCTTGTCTACAGTCAAGCATGGTGGTGGGAGTGCCAAGGTCTGGGCCTACATGAGTGCTGCCGGCACTGGGGAGCTACAGTTCATTGAGGGAATTATGAATGCCAACATATACTGTGACATACTGAAGCAGGGCATGATCCCCTCATTTCACAGACTGGGCCGCTGGGCAGTATTTCAGCATGATAACGACCCCAAACACCCCCCAAGAGGGTGGAAAATCATTAGGAAAAGTTGTTTAGATTTTTAAAATTGTTCATGAACTGACTTACCGTATATATTATCACGTTTAGTTCCTGCCTGCACCCCCTTGCGCCCCCACAATCTGCGTAGATTATAGGCTGTGGTTGTCACACTGACTCTGTTTCAGCTTTATTGAATCATATAGACACCACTAAAGATATGTTGGCTCTATCTACAACCCCCCCTTCCTCACTTTTGTGTATAAATATATTTTTATATATAAATAAATAGTACATTTGTGCTCACATTTGAACGTCTAAAATAAGTTAAAAAAAAAAAAATCCTTCTCAGAATTCCAAGAAATACAGTTATTTCATTGCATTCTGGGAATCTGGGCAGGGACATGCAAATGTGCCCACAAAGGCTGCTTCATCCTTTAATATAATATCATTTCAAACATGGCTCATTTTAAGAATATGCCTGCTGTATTACACAGCTTTAAGAACAGCTCAAGATGAATTACGCACAAGCCAGGAAACCTTTGAGGTTACTGCCTCTCATCATCCGGTTCCTAGCTTGTGTAACCTTGAAACAAAAGTTTAAATATGAGCACAAAGGTACTATTTATTTACTGTACTACTGTACAATGAAGGCTTATATCGCTTTTTCACCCACAATAATTTAAATGATGTCCCTGCTCAGCTTCCCAGAATGCAGTGTAATAACTGTTTTTCTCGGAATTCTGAGCTGGAAGCAGGTTTTTTAACTTGTTTTAGACATTCAAATGTGAACACAGATGTACTTTTTATTTACTGTACTACTGTACGGTGGAGGCTTCTATCGCTCTTTTGCCCACCATATTATAAATGATTGTTGTGGTGAACTACCTACTCATAAAGTCCACAACACAAGCTGAGATCCCACCCCATGCTGATGATAGCCAGTAAGCTTGAAACAGCTGTACATGGATAGGATACTCAGCTTGTGTTTAATCCAACCTTGGCTTTGCATTAAAGATGTGTTATACAGCAGGCATAAGCTTAAAGGAAGCCATGTTTGAAAATGGGCTATGGATTGAAGAGCGAGGCATTTGTGGGCACATTTGCATCTGCTCAACTTCCCAGAATGCAGTGTAATAACTGTTTTTCTTGTAACTCTGAGCTGGAAGCAGGTTTTTTAACTTGTTTTAGACATTCAAATGTGAACACAGATTTATTTACTATATCACATATTATAATTGTCAAACTGCGATTCGTCGTCATGCTTGCGACGAATCGCAGTTTGACAATGATCCAATTGCAACTTTGCGATCGGATTGCGCGCAAGCGCATGCGCAATGCACATCGTGAACTGTGCATTGCGCAGCAGTAGCCGCGCTTGCACAGAGCGCGGCACGAGCCGCGCATGCGCACAGCGCGGCGCGAGCCGAGCATGCACACAGCGTGGCGCGAGCAGATGGGAGAGTGAGTGGGGAAGAGGGGGGGAGAGGCACAGAGGGAGAGTGGGGAAGAGGCACAGAGGGAGGGGGGAGAGACACAGAGGGATAGGTGGGAAAGAGACACAGGGGAGGTAGAGGAGGGGGAAAAGACATGGGAGGTAGAGGAGGGGATAAAGACACACGGGAGTGAAAGAAGGGGGAAGAAACACAGGGGAGGGAGAACAGGGGGAAGATACACATGGGAGGGAAATGGGGGGGAAGGGGGGTACAGACACAGGGGGAAGGGGGAAAGAGACACAGGCCAGGGGGGAACAGGCACAGAGGGAGAGGGGGGAAGAGGCACAGGGGGAGATAGGGAAGAGACACGGGAGGAAGAGGCACAGATGGAGAGGGGGAAGAGACACAGGGGGGAGAGACACAGAGGGAAAGGGGGGAAGAGGTACAGAGAGAGGGTTGAAAGAGGCACAGAGGGGGGAGACACAGAGGAAGGGGTGAAGAGACACAGTGGCGAGAGACACAGAGAGAGGCGGGGGAAGAGGCACAGAGGGAGAGGGGTGGAAGACACAGAGTGGGGAGAGACACAGAGGGTGAGGGGGGAAGAGACACAGAGGGAGAGGGGGAAAAGAAAGAAAGGGAGAAAGAGGCACAGAAAGAGGAGGAGGAAGAGACACAGGGGAGTGAGAGGAGGGGAAAGAGACACGGGAGAGAGTGCAGGGGGGAAGATACACAAGGGAGGGAAATGGAGACACGAGGAAGGCGGGAACAGACACAGGGGGAGGGGGAAAGAGACACAGACCAGGGGGGAACAGACACAGGGGAGGGTTGGGGGAGACACGGGGGGGGGAAGAGATGCATAGGAGGGAGAAGGGGGAAAGAGACACAGGGGAGGGGTTTAGAGACACGGGAGAGAGAGGGAGGTAAAAACACAGGGGGCAGGAGATACAAGGGAGGTAGACGAGGCGGAAGGAGACACAAGGGAGGGAGAGGAGGGGGGAAATAAGACACGAGGGAGGAAGTAGACAGAGGGAGAGACTCGTAATGAGCTCCAAAGGGGCTCATTGCAAGGCCAGTAAAGTAGAGGGGGAGAGGCTTACATTGTGTGGCAAACAGCATTGCCAGGCTTCAGTTTTTATTGCCGTCATTTTTGACGGGCAACTCGCTAGTACTATATATATATACTGTATATACAGGGGGTATATGACACATAACGGTACAATTTTTGGGGGGGTTGGACCCCTGGCCACCATCCGGAACTAATTCATTATATATATGCCCAGGGGGACATGGGTCTGGTGTGAGGCGACTGCCTTGGGGTCCCCTAAAGGATGCACCAGATAAGCTCTGCCTGTGCTGGGGGGGGGGGGGGGGGGGTCTCCTGGGAGGTTACAAACTAATAATAGAATAGTATAATATAATAATAATACAATATTATCACATATATAGTTGTTAGCATGTGAGTTGCTGCTAACGCTTGCGGGCTCGCATAGCACTGGGCGAGGGCCTCAGTTGCTGGCATGGAGCGCCGAAGGCGCTCCATGCCAGCAACTGCGACCCTCACAAACTTCACGTCGCAACGCAAATAACACGACACACTCATTACGACACTCGCAAACAACATACGACAC